>CM022946.1:20346131-20836045 GCA_012931725.1 Litsea cubeba
CGAATATTGTTGGGTCCAAACCACTTGACCCAACTTATCAGCAATGCTTATAAATCATTATATTACCATTATTGCAACTGTGAAACTTCAACACAGAAGTTGCTTTCTTTTGTCAAGACGACAGGTCTCCATCAAAGCTATAGAATCATGTGAACCCATCACTCCCAAGGATTTTTGAAAAGATTCATAGAGTAATTGAGGTGTTAAAATAGTGGCAAAATCTGTTAATTAGTGTGCCTACACCTAATCAAAAATAACTGTTATAAAAATTAAAAAAAAATTTACCTTTCTTATTATGAGAAGGCAGGAAGTTAGAGGACTTTTTCCTTTTCTATAGAAAAACACACTCTAAAATAAATAAAGGCAGCTTTATGAATTTTATTTGTAGCTTTAGACACAGGTGAAGTAGCTTCCACCTACAAGTTGTGTAGCAATGACAGATGAGTTGCCACTCCCAATTGTGGGAGGATAGGGACATTTTTGTTTCTATACAGCCCTCTCTAGCCCCAACAAACGGCACGGAAAGTCCATGTACCGCTTTCAATTTTGATCATGATTTGACAATAACCCTTCCATGGGGTAGAGACTTCCAATCATAGTCCTTCTACAGTCGGATACGCCTTAAAATGTACTTATAAGGGGATATAACATATGAATCCCATAATTTCATTTCATGGGTTTTTAAACTCCCCCCTTACATTATGAATTCATGGTAGAAAATAAAATAAAATTGAGGGCAGAGTGAAACGATCAGTGACATTAATAGATTTTTAATCATAAAATTAAAAAAAAAAGATTTTAAGAAGAATTCATATGTCAAGTCCCCTAAATAAAATTAGACTCATTGACCCTTTTAAGGGGTTGGAAATTCCAAAGGGCTAGTTTGTGTGCATAGAATATATAGGAATTGAACATGTAAGAATTCACAGTTAGATGAACTCTATGAAGGATTATTATTTAAAAAAAGTTGTAAGAGGAGAAGGATATAAGGTGAATGTTGAAAAAATAAAAGGCAGTCATGGATGAGACTATGACTTTCACAGAATTTGAATTAATATGGTGATGGTTGGGTATTCTCTTTCCATCTTCCCTTGATTTACCTTCGAAGTGGAGGTTATTTGTTGGTCAACTTTTTATGTTCACACTTCTTTTTTCATTTTTAACCACTTATGACATTAAGTAATGCATTAATAACGTATTATACTTAAATGTATGACTGATATATCAGATAAATGCTCCTATACAAAATAAAATATTTTACATAATAGTAGTGGTGGTGGTGGTAGTAATAATAGAAATAATATTGGTTTAGGCTTTGAGTTCAGCTTGGGTCCAGGTCCAGCTCCAGACCGACCGAAGATTAATTGGGTCAAATCTTATAGTCCACCATGGACCTGACCCGAATCCAACCCACTTACATCCCTATCACAGCCCAATCCAGTTTGGCAATTTAGGGAGCTCCTTTTCAGCTCAGGTTAGGTTTGGATAGCATTTCCAACTCAATCACTCAACAGGAAAGACTCAAGTTAGGGCCAAAGTTGTACTTGATGGGCCACTGCCACATTGGAATCCCTCCTATTTAGTCTTATCTTGGATTCTTGGTCCCAATAATAAATAGCAAATGGCAGTGAATCTGGCTACCATGGCTGAAATAGTAGCATACAATGCATGTTCCTTTATTTATAAGGGGACCAGCTCACTTGAGTTGGTCACAACTCACCACCCCCCTCTTACCAAAACTAAAAACACAGAAAAAACACTCACAACTCCCTCCTTACTGCAGTGGTAGAAAAGGAAACAACATTGTAGGCCTCGGGAGCACATTCCTTTTTTTTTTTTAAAGAAAGTGGACACCTCTTTGAAGAGTTGGCAAAATTATAATCTCCCTCGCTCTAATAATGATCGCCTAAATTATTCTTAGAGCATGTTTGTGTAATATCATTTTGAAAAGGCTTCTAAATTTTTTATACGACTTTGATCGAGATTTTTTTATTTAAGAATTCTAACAATAATAATTATCGTTGTTTCCTTAAATTTTTTAAATTTTCTTTTTGAATAGTGAGAATTCATAAAACTAGCTTAGTGAGATTTTACTTTTTGCTTATAATATTCTCAAAATTTTAATAGGGAACACAATAATGCTCCTAAAGGGATTTTCAGAATTCTACAAATTGGCCCTTTGAATATTTGTGCAATTATAGTGGAAGAACGAGGACATTTCATATGATGTTGCCTTTTTTAAAAAGACTAGTGAATGTTCCCACACTAGATAGACAAGCCAATACCCAATGAGCCAATGTGAGATTTTGTGAGGATTGGGGAGATAAAGTTAATATATACAACCCCAACATAATTGAAATAAAGCTATGATGAATGGACAAGTCAATGATAATTATAAGTGCTCGTGGCTCAAATATCCATGCCGTATCTTAGGTGGGTCTTGTAGGCATTACACAATGGAGAAATAGAATTGAGATATTCAGATCCCCTATAGTTGGAATAAGACTTTGATTCGAAGATGATGGTAGTGGTGGTGGTGATGATGATGATGATGATGAGATGACAACCCAATCATAACTGGTGCCCATGGCTCAAATATCATGGCCCATCTTAGGTGGGTCTCACACCAATACCATGAGCCACCCTATTCAAAAACACACTCCCGCAGATTACCACTCTTTCTTTCTCCCCCACTTGTCATTTCTTCTCCAAAAAGTCAGACCTATTCTAGTAATTCTGTCTGATATTTCACTAGGCCTCGAGATTCCACCATGTGAGAGATCGGCGAGTTCTTCAAGAAAATCGCCCACTCGTGTGCACGCATTACCGACTACAGAGTCTCTGACGAGTGAGAAAAACAAGATCCGGATCCTCCATGACCCAGCCCAATCCATCTATCAATGGGCCACCAAATAAATCTAAGCCGCTCAAAATCACTTTCATTACATCAATGGACCAAAGTTTTACTCCCATACAATTGGACCCATGTTGAGATTGATCTAATATAAATCACATGATTAAACTTAGCAATTCATGGGTATTAGTCGGGTTTGGGCCCATTGGATCAGGATTCGAAAAGTCCATTTTAGACCCGAAATCTCTCTCTCTCTCTCTCTCTCTCTCTCTCTCTCTCACCGAGTTTAAGAAGGCTCAGTTCCTGTTCCCTGTTCTCAAGGAAGAGAGAGAGAGAGAGACGGAAAAATGAGAATGTTGTCACTGTTTGTGTCTGTCAAGATCGGTCCCTTCATATCTTTCGGACTTTTTATCACACCATCATCGGATTCCTCTGTTCGAAGGAAATAGAAGCTCTGATCCTTCTCAGAGAGGAAGAGAGAGGGGGGGAAATCAAAAGGTTTATGAAATCAAGGATGAAAAGGAGATGTGGTTTTTGCTTGTAATGAGGAGCTGCTGATGGGCTGAAGGTGATTTGGGATTTCAGAATCTGGTCTTTTTGGTATCAAAGATCGGATTTTTATAGTTTGGAAAGGTTGAAAAAGGTATTGGACTGATGGGTTTTTGCTGTTTAGTTGAAAATCTTTGCTGGTGTTTTCGGATTTGAGCTTTTGCTGTTCGGTGGCGCCGAGAGTATTTCTGTACGAGTTCTTGTTCTGTGGCATTTTTATAGTTTTCTGAAACCGGTTCAGGTAAATGAAGAGAGCCATTTGATCCAAGGGCCTTCTAGCTTTTGGCCTGTTGATGACTCTTTGTGGGTTTCTATGATTTTTTTAAGTTTCTGCTCTCTTGAATGTTTCAAAACCATCTGCAGCTCGGATTTACTGCGTTTTAAAAGAATTTCATAGTTATTTCCTTGATGGGTTTTTGCGCTTCTGGTTAATAGATTTTGGTTTTTCTAGTAAGCTTGGTTCTTTAATAGTTTTAAAAATGTTCATTTGGTTGAAAGGTTGGATCTTTTTCGTTTCAAGAGGATTTAAATCAGATTGCTGTAATGGGTTTGTAACTCTTTGTTTGCTGGTTCTTGGGTTCTTAAAGCTTTGTAAAATATAGTTATTTTGAAGCTCATTCAATCAGTTCTTCGTATTTTTTTTTACTGTTCCAGATATGGTGAAAATCAGCTTACAGTCTTCTGCAGAATTCTCTGATGGTATTTTTGATGGCCTGTTGGATGGGGAGAAAACTGTCACAGTTCTTTTTTTTTTTTTTTTACTGTGGGCAGTTTTCTTCACCTGTTTTCTCCTGATCCAGATGATCCCTTACTGTTTAAGCTTGTCATCCTTGAACATCTCTAAATCATTTTGATTGAAGATCTGACTTCTTAATGTCTCTATTAAGTAGATCTCTTGTTGTCGAATTTTGGATCTTCAGTCAAATTACCTGAATTTTTACCATATCCAAGGACTTGTGAAATGGGTTTTAACTTCTTAATGTCTCTATTAAGTTGATCTCTTGTTGTCGAATTTTGGATTTTCAGTCAAATTACCTGAATTTTTACCATATCCAAGGACTTGTGAAATGGGTTTTATTCTCCCAACTTCTCTTTGGAGTCTCTTACTTTATGTGCTCTGGATATTTAAGAAGCCCATTTCCAACAAAACTCTCATCTTTCTTGTAAACAGAAGTGGGCTCTTGCTCTAATGCTGAAGCTCCTTCAGTAGAAATTTGAACCCCAGTGTAGATCAAAGCTTTTGATTTATATTTTTTTTCATTAAAGCAATCTTAAGGTAGTTCTTTGAGGGTCTTTTGAAGGTCTTTGTTTCCAATCTCTTTCAAACTGCGGTAATCTTTTGATTGAGCTGCTTACTATTTCCTTTCAGGTAGAATTTTAACACCTAACTTCGGAATGCCGAGGCTAAAATCGTGGTATTGAGAGTTTGATTGGAGGATCCTGCAAAATCCGTAAGCGTGGCTGTTCATCATCGTCGTTCTCATCTTCTATACTGCAGAATTATAGATTCAAACGGGCCATTTGATTGGTAAGAGGGGTGGATCCAGCACTCCAGTTCCTACATGGAAGATGGGCTCAAGATCTCCAGCCTCCATGGTGGGTGCCTCAGAATCTCCTAAACACCCACCTTCACAGACAGGTGGGAAAGGAAAGCCTGCTCCAATTTCTGCTAGGAAACTCGCCGCAACCTTGTGGGAGTTGAATGAGATCCCATCACCACGACTGAAAGAAGATTTTCAGGAAAGAAGATCTGTAAAAGAAATGAGAGGAAGAGAACGAATCACAAGGTCGGTTCAATCAGGTTCTCTTCCTCCGCATTTATCGGATCCATCACATAGCCCTGTTTCTGAGGTAGGCTTTCTTCCTTTATGAACTTCTCAACAATTTGATTTAACGTGTTCAAGAAATTCAGGTTTGCCTGTTCATATATATCTGCTCATAACTGTTCCAGTTTTTTCTATGGAATTGTTGTTTGTTTGAGAAATGTTGTTGAAGCTTTCTGTTCTGTAAACTATCAATTTTGTAGAGATCAGAAACTAGCAGTCTGAGGAGAAAAACGTCAGTAGTTTCTCAAAGAGTAAGGCCCACCGAGCGTCGAGGAGGAGGTTTAGATTCTATGAGTAATGCTAGTTTAATGGAGGTAAAAAGACTTCTACTCTTTTCCCTTAATATAATTTCTAATGATAAAGAATAATTTGTTTGTTCATGCATATGTACATATATCTTGTTTTGATGTGAATTTTACTTGTAATGGTTAATACATTGATTTTCAGTGTTCATGGACCTATTTTGAGCAATTTGAGTCACTTGTGGGTGTTAGCTATTCATATATCATCTGATAAACTTGAACTTTTATCATCTCACAGTTCAGTGTTTTAGGGCGCATTTCGATGTGCCATGAATGAAATTAGTTTGATTATGTCGGTTGGATTGATCTATTCCAGTGCTCCCTTGGGGCGGCAGGGAATCAGAAATAGTAATTCTTGAAATGCTTCTTTTCCAACTCTTTCCACCCAAAATCAGTATGGGCATTTGCCATTAGCTGTTATTTGGGACATAAATGACAGAACAAACACTAATTTCTCACTGTAGTTTATGGTTTTCAAAATCATGGTAACTGCATGGCGGTAAACATGACTTCTTTCAACATATTAAAAAAACTTGCAATGTGGGGTTTATCAAAACACATCAATCCTCGATCATCATCGTTGGTGAAGAATTCTGTGTCAAAGGCGTCTCTCTTATGATTCTTTGGTTGGATTTGTCATAAAGAAAAGATAACCATTGTTTACTTTCAGATACAAGGGATGCCTTATGCATTGTTTTGTCCTAAATTACTTTGGTAATTTAGTTGTTATTTCCTGTTACAATTGTTTAAATACATTGCAGATAGAAACACGTTCTCGTGGACTTACTCCATCGGGGTCTGTTGTGGGAATGAAGAGCCGCTTAAGGGATCTTAGTAATGGCTTGACAACATCCAAAGAGCTTCTCAAAATATTGAACCGCATTTGGGGTCTTGAAGAGCAGCATTCATCGAGCATGTCTCTCATCTCAGCCTTGCGCAACGAGCTTGAACGGGCCCGTGAACAAGTTGATCATCTGATCCAGGAGCAACAGACAGACAAAGATGAAATTAATTACCTGATGAAACGGTTTGCAGAAGAGAAAGCCGTATGGAAGAGTAAGGAGCAAGAAAGGATACGGGCAGCTGTTCAATCCATTGCCACAAACCTTGAGGTAGAGAGGAAGTTGAGGAGACGAACCGAGAATGTAAACATGAAGCTTAGTAGAGATTTAGCTGAGACAAAAGCATCTCTCTTGAAGGCAATGAAAGAACTTGAAGGTGAGAAGAAAGCAAGAGATATTGTGGAACAGGTGTGTGATGAGCTAGCTCGTGGGATCGGGGAGGACAAGGCAACAGTTGAAGAGCTGAAGAGAGAGTCTGCGAAAGCTCGAGAAGAGGTCGAAAAGGAGAGGGAAATGCTTCAGCTTGCAGATGTCTTCCGTGAGGAGCGTGTCCAGATGAAGCTGTCAGAGGCCAAGTTTCAGTTTGAGGAAAAAAATGCAGCTGTCGACAAGCTTAGGAATGAGCTTGAAGCATTTTTGAAAACCAGAAAGACCAAAGAATCGCGAGGTTATAAGAATCGCAGTGGTCTGATGGAGGTCGAAGAGCAACATAAAATGAGACATATGGGCCGAACTCATTCGGAAACAAATGTTGAAGGAGATGAAGTGGGAGAAGTGGAAGATGGAGAAGAAGGTAAAGAAGAATTAGATGATGACTCGGCAGAAAGTGATTTGCATTCAATTGAATTAAACATGGATAATAACAACAGAGGTTACAAATGGAGTTATGCTATGGAAGCCACACAAGAAGATGCCAAAAGAGACTTAGTTGATGAGGAAATTAAAGGGAGAAAATCCGTGTATGAAAAGATCCCAAGGGGCAGGAACATCTCTCTTGATAGAAGTTTGTCAGAAGGAATCGAGTTGGATTTTATTAACGATAATCATCGACGTAGGGGAGAAGGGTCTGATCGGGGCAGACTCTCTGAAAGCCGGAAAGAAGATTATGATATCGAAACAGAAAGGTATAAGTCTGTAAAAGGTCTTAGAGACCACATATTGTCAGGTTCGAGGATTGTATCTGCTGCCCAAGGTTTTGCTAGTC
Source organism: Litsea cubeba (assembly GCA_012931725.1). Taxonomy (NCBI): domain Eukaryota; kingdom Viridiplantae; phylum Streptophyta; class Magnoliopsida; order Laurales; family Lauraceae; genus Litsea; species Litsea cubeba. Next base: position 20,353,709 of record CM022946.1, read on the forward strand.
CTACAAGAGAGTGGGGCACACGTTTGCCACCACACGACCCAATCGATGTTGTTCGTGAGAGATCAAAGGTTGCTGATATGGTGAGGGGAATGAAAGAGAACAGTTTGAGAGCAAAAGGGGAAGGCCAAAGCTCAAGACACAAGCAATCACAGATGACACCCAGGCACTAGTGATTGATATTTATCTGTATGTTCTCTTCTATTCGGGAAAACCTTGTGTATCTACCCATGTTTTTTCTGTCTAGTCCTGATGAACTGTTTATCGAACAATGAATATTTAAGACTACTTGTCTTGACTAGAGGTTTTCATATGCAAACTGTGTCTCGGATAAGTAAGCATGCATTTTTAGTGTCTGTTTGTACCAAACCTTTTACTTCTAGCAATCATAATCTGTTGAAATCATGTCCAAAGAACATTACTCACTATGCTTTAGCAACGATATGGTCAAATGAGATCATCAAATACCCAGAAAACATACCTCACCTGATTAAATTGAGATTTAGATCAAGTGTGACCCCTCATTTTATTAAATCCCAAAGAATACGAAGTCATCTACCACGGGAACTTTAAAGAACTTGGAAATGCTAAATTGTTTTACTGGTTGACTTGAAGTCACTCTCTCTCTCTCTCTATATATATATATATATTTATATATATATGGCTGAGTTTATAATTAGAAGGATCTGGTTGGCTCTAATACCATATTAAATTTCCTCCACTAATCAATCTTACAAGTACCTCAAGACATTAGTAGAGGCAATGGAAATACTTTTCAACAGGATCCTGCTCTCTTAAAGCTAGATTATTATGCTGGGAATTTTAATTTGATTGACCTTGGCATGACTTGACGCAATGGAACTTGGTTGGTACTTAACAGGTATTGAAACATGGTTTAGCTCCTTAACTCAAAATGCTTTATCCAGAAACATAAATACCTGACAAAACTTGAAAGTCGATATAGGGGACATACGGTTTGCACAAAACAAAAGAAGATCATAATACATCTGAGGTGATTTTACCCGTTTCAAGAATTTCATAAAAATGAGAATGCCATGTGGGAAGATAGCTGAAATGCATAGTTTAGACTTGCACTTACCACCATCAATGGGGTGGGCTGCTAAAACTCACAATAGATTTGGCCCGAAATTGATCAGGCTTCCTTCAGCTTTAGTTATGCCAGAATTGAGGATAGGGGCATTTGGTCATTTCAGCATGAGTCAAGGAGGTTCTAATAAAAACAAAGATACATGGACCTTTTGAGGTTGTCAGATAATAGAGGGGACTTTTTGAAAAAAGAAAAGGAGCCTAGACATAATCTCTCAGTACCTGATTTGGAAAGCTGAGAGCTCTCTTTGTGCTTAGCATTCTTTTTTACTGTTTTGCTGCAGACATCAGTAAACACTTAATTTGAGTGAGGCTGTAATAGTGTAATGTGCACTCATGAGTCATGACAATTGAATCCAGACCAAAAGACTCACAGTGAGTAGTGATAGCATAGATGAGTTGATGCATCTCTGAGGGTGAGTGGGGACTGGGGGTAACAATATTACATTCATTTACTGTTTGGAGCTTTTGTAGTTTGACGTTTCATATTTAGCTTTTATTAATAAAATCTATCAAGACTGTGTGTCAAAAATCAATCATAGCGAATAAAGCATTTAAAAAAAAAAAAAAGAATTTAAGTGAATGGTGTTATCTTCAATCACCCACAGGCCACTTACCAAATTGGAACCTTCTATAATGTTTTCTTAAACCTTCCATATGAGAGGCCCTTGTCACCAACCCAATGACTAAGATAATTCTATTAATGTGGTCACTAGACCCCCCATCCATATATATCTGCAGTAAAGTCTGCCATTTGGACATCTCTGATTGGCATTGGTGTTAACCACACAAAAAACAGGCGCAGCATTCTTTATCAAGTATCCTTCAAAAGTAAGGCAGCAATCTTTATCTTTGTTTGCCTTTACTGGTCAGTGGGTGTATTGATTTCATTCAAATGAAAGCATGAGGACTTGCACTTGGTGCCTTTGAAACTTAATTTGAAGGAACATGATCGCACATGAAATAAGAACCTTAGGTATGCAAACCACCATTGAGACTCATCATTAAATCAAAAGGTGAGAAAAGTCATGCATCTTCCAAGAGTGATATCTTAGTCTTAGGCTTCCTAGTAATCATTTGGGAACATGGCTATCCACAACACCCCAAAATAAATATTTTGGGAATACATAAATATATAAATGAATAAAAAGGTCAGACAAGTGCAGTGTTGTAACTGTTAATGACAATACAGGCGCTTTCTTTGCTGCTAAAATGTTACCAAAAAGGAACTCTTATTGCCTATTTGTTTAATCAGGTATTGAGTTTCGATCGAAGGGACTCAAACTTAATGAACATAGGTGAAGATCTACAAGGCGCCATAAAAAAATTTTCAAAAATGATCACCCACTAGTCATCCTAGTAAATTAAGTCCCGAAAAAGTAATCGTCCTATTCACATCCCTTGGATCCTTCAATACCCTTTCGATTCCCCAAGTATTTATATGAAGTTGGCAAGAGGGCCCTTTGTGAAATCATAAGAAAAATAATAATAACAAATAAAGTTTTTCAAGTTTTACCAAGCCAGCTGATTTTTGACTGAGCAAAACTAGTCTTGACAGATAACAGTTCCTCACTAGCTAGAATCTGGACTAGTTGAGTTTATTCTCTTTTAATTTTTCAATCAGTGATCAAGATATTTCAAGAACATGGGTGAAAATAAAGGGGGGAAATTTTGATTTTAACCATAGTAAAGTAAAAGAAGAAGAGGAATAAAGGGTGAAGAACTTTTAAATTCAAATTCAAATGGTAATGAAGCGTCCAGAAAAAGATTAATCATGTCTTTAACCTAGAAATCAGCATGAATACACCAAAATTGAAGGAAAACTACAACTTTTGACTTAATATAGTAGGCACCCCACATATTCTCTGTAGCATGGCAAAATGAACAAAGCCAAATTGGAAAAAGGGAGGATTTGGTGCATGAGGGGTCCCCTCGTAATTGATTCTTCAACATCAATAGAACATGAAGATTACATAACCCGGTAACCCATTTCAAATGTCACAAAGGAGATGTGGAAAAGAAAAGGAAGAAAGCATCTGTCTATTCACAAATTGTTTGGGACACTACTGTTTTCACTCAAGCAAATGGAGCTTTCCTGACCTCTGGGTGTGGCCCACCAACCAAGATCGTTAACTCAACATTGGCAGGCCCTCTTCATGAAGATGGTCGGACAATGAATGCCAGACATGAACACCTGTTGATGCTGGCCTGTGGCGAGGCAAGATTGCTTGGTTGAGAGAGAGATGGAATATGAGCAGTCAGGGATAAGATGGACCAAATCATGTTGAGTTGGAAGGAGGTTGCCTACTCGTGACGGATTTGAAGCTTTCTTTGTTGCTATTGGGTGACTGGTGGGCTTTCTTATTCTTTTGGTGTATCGAGTCTTCTTTGCTCTGTTTTTCTTTTTCATTTTGGATGCTTGAAGGCTTGTTAGTATAGTTCTTTTGTACTGCTAATTTTTTTCAATAAACTTAACCATTCAAAAAAATACTAAGAATAGCCGGGTCAGACCCATCTAATGAAGACAATCGACTTTGGTTAGACACCTCTCCTCCATAGAAACAATCAAGAATCAATATCCAGCTGCAACGCTTATAGTGAGGAACTTGTGAGTGTGTGTGTGGGTGTGTAAGTACTTACCTCTAAAAAAAAAAATTAATGGTATAAATTCACATTTTAGGTCCAATTGATAATCTCGCTGCCCCTACAGATTGGACCAACTTAATAATCCGGGCCAAGTCTGGGTCCCTTGAATCCATACCTAAACCGAGCATGTGAGCATGTATTGTACCATCTGTATTGTATGGAGAATTTTGACCTAAAGTGGATTGCAGGCTCGTTTGGCAATTTACTATTAAAGTAAAAGTAATGTAAACGGGGTGTTATAGGCTAAAGCCCAAAACATATCTGACCCAGTTTCATAACAGGTCGGGAAACGTCAACTGTACCTCACCTGCATAACCTGCAAGGCTGCAACCAGTGCAGATCAACACGTTTAACCCAGCCAATAGGAACCAACCTGTAGAACTATGAACCAACAGCAATCCATTTCAAGTATTAAAACTATAATTGCATTCATTTGCAGGACCAAAAAAACACCCAAGACAAGCTCAGGTCATTCCATGTTTACACTAAACCATGGGGTAAGCAACGGCCTGCATGGAAGCCTTGGACCATGGGTTTCAAAATCATGTGAATTATTCAGAACCCATTTTAGGGTCCCAGCCAGAGAGCTCCCAAACATGCAGTAATTTTCAATGAAGTGACTGTTTTGTCAACACAGAACACCACAGAGGTTTCTGTGCAAGATTAGAATATATTGAGCAGAATTTTACAGCCATCAGTCAGTTTTGGGGCTTCACTGAAATGAGTCAAAACACAGCCCAAATCCAACAGGGCCCATGCCACCGCGGGCTACCCATGAGGAGTAACTGACGTACAGTGGAGTCGAATTCACCAGATGGCCCACCTGTCCCCATGGCAACAAACGTCTAAGTGTTCAGAATGTTCCTAAACATTCCTAGTTTATTTATCTAAGCAAGTTGTTTTGCAATCAGAACTTCAGTTTAGTTAGGAGACTATATACTCTGGTTTGTGACAAGTAACTTGGATTAAATGTGTAGGGCTATCAAGGATTTTATGCCACACATACAGACAGCGTATGTTCTGCTGAGAAATGATTATTTCTGGATGGACGGTTTGGCATTTTACTATTAAAGTCAAGTAGAGTAAAGTGAAATAAAAAGTATGAATAAAATATGTAGTGAGTTATGATGATATTTTATTTTTAGTTGTTTGAAATGGAATATTGTTAACTTTTGGTATGGAAAATAGAGTTTTTTTGTCTTTTAATTAATAAATGTGGTTACTTTTTGACTTTTTGTTGAAAAAGTTGGAGGAAGTTTTGAAAAAAAGTGCTTTTGATGTCATGTTTAGGATGATTTAACTTTACTTGACTTTACTAGTCAAGTTACCAAACGAGCCCAAGCAATGAATAATAGCACCATTGTTGATCCGATACAGCTACATATGTGCCAGAAGAATTGGATCAACTTGTGGGCTACAAGGCTGAGTCAATTTTTGGCACCTGGAAAGTGAAAAGATTGAACACAACCATGAATTATTTCAAACAACAAAACTGAGATTAATTTATAGCAATTCCTTGAATTTTGACTGCATCATCCTATAAGCTTAATTAAAAATAAACCAACCAACCCAAATTATGGGGTTCAATTTACAGAAGCTCCAACCATAATGTTGTGCAGATGCATATGGAAACACAAATACCCATAATGAACAAGCAAGCCACAAGAGAGAGAGAGAGAGAGAATTTTACATGATTTAGCTATATAATCTCCCTTTTTATTAAACCTTAAAAAAGCCCTAAAACATTTATCAAAATACCCCTAACTAAACCCAATCATTGCCCAACCCAATGAACCAATCCAGTTAACCAAAATCACAAAATTTAAACCCAACATAGCACATTCGTGATTGTGAAAGGCCCACTAAACAATCTTATGCCAAATCTCTTAACATGCAGCTACTCAAAATCAGATGATAAATGTAACCACGCATCACAAATGCAAAATTCTCATCTGTCCATCAACAACTAAGTGAATCCAAACCCATAAGTCAAAAACCAAATGAAGAAGACAAAGAGTAAATAAAAACTAAAACTTCCATTGATAGTTATATCCATTAAAAGCTCCTACTAAATAAAACCCATTCCTAACCCCTATTTACATAACAAAACCCAAAACGAAGAGACCATCCAAAACACATACATTATCACAACTTTCATTATCCAAGTAGTTTTTTTCATGCCTTCTTTGGTGACTTGGGAACTTTGGCAACTTCAGCATTTCCCTTCTCTGTCCTTTTAGGCAGCAAAACCGCATTGATATTCGGCAGAACTCCCCCATGAGCAATCGTGACACCATTCAGCAATTTCCCAAGCTCCTCATCATTCCTCACAGCCAACAACACGTGCCTTGGAATAATACGAGACTTCTTGTTGTCTCTTGCAGCATTTCCAGCCAACTCCAAAACCTTCAAACACACAAACAAACAAACCAAATCAACATCACACAAGCAAATAGAAACATTCAAATGAAAAACCCAAGAAATAGAATCAAACTAAAAGACACCCAAAAGCCCAATTCAATACCTCTGCAGCCAAATACTCGAGAACAGCAGCTAAGTAAATGGGGGCGCCAGTGCCGAGCCTCTGAGCATATCTTCCTTTCCTCAAGAACCTTGCGATTCTCCCAACTGGGAATTGAAGGCCGGCTTTGGCAGATTTTGTAACAGACTTCTTTCTTGCACCACCCTTCCTTCCTCCTGCAGCTTTCGTCGTCTTCGTTGCCTCCATTTCCTTCTCTTTCTTCCTTTCTTTGCTCCTCTCGATCGAACTCCAACAGAGGACTGTTTTCAAATGGAAGAGATTGGTTTGGACTTGGAGGGGTTTGAAGAGGAGAGGGGAGTATTTAAAGAGAAATGGCGATCCGCGTCGTGGTTGAAATGGACGGTTTGGATTTGAAGGATAGTTGGAGTGATCCGTGTGTTTGTGGTTTGGACCAATGGGATGTTGGTATTCGGTTTTTTAATGAGAGATGGAATGCCGCGGGAATTTTGAAATTTTTGGTGGATGGTTTGAATTTTGAAGAGGGTCGGATCTCTTGCCGCTTTAAATTTTGGTTGTAGTTGGCTAGAACCGTAGGACTGTAGGAGTGGGGCTGACCTTGTTGGGTTGGACTCAGTCTCTTTGGAGGGCTTTTATTTGGACCCATTTATATGTTCATGTGTAAGAATTTATGCATGATCTATGGTTGGGTTAACAGATGGGGTCCATCCGTCCATGGTTTGGAGCCCAATCTGTATCCGACCCTTTTTTAATAAGGGTCGGATATCTGAAATCTGACTTGGTGTTGATCAACCCGACCTGACCCGCATTGACTCAGAACTTATGCGGGCCAATCCAAATTGATCCCCATAACCTGCAGGCTGTGCGGGTCAATCAGATAACCCGACTTGTTAAAACTCGGTCCAAGCCCAACTTCGACTCGAGATTTAATGAGGTCCATTGCCCAGTTTTTCATCAGTAAAATGCAAAAAATCTACCCGGACATACTTTTTGGCATGAATCTTGGACAAACCCCTATGTTACCCTTGAATAACATAGGGGTTTGTCCAAGATTCATGCCAAAAAGTATGTCCATGTAGCATTACTCAGTAAAATGTTGGGGTGATGTTCATTAATATATTTCTAGCCCATGCATTGAACCATTTACCTAATTTCTAGCACAGTGTAAATGCTTATCCTTAGTCCAACTTCACTCAAAAAAAACCTGTATGAATCAATCTTTTTGCAGGATGTGTCATGCATGCTGAGCGGGGTGACCTTTACCCGTTCCCTTTTTATGCGGATTAGAAAAACTTGATTTGTACACATGTATACTTGTATACACGCATGATCATTGATATTTAAAATGGTATGTAAATGATATCATTTTTTTTTTAATTTTCACATTAGAAAAAAATGAAATAATTATACACCCGTTGATTCAAAAGGCACTCTTACAAACGATGTGGATTACAAGTTGTAATTTTAAGTTTTTTATCACTTTTTTTTTACTCAATGGGCCCCATGTTTTTAATCTAGACCATTTAAAGTTTTTATTAACCCATTAAACCACCAAAATGTCTAGTATCATATATTGAACTTTCATAGATTTCAAATATGTGAATATATTATATATGTTATATAATCTGAAACATTCAATGTTAACTCATGTGAAATTTGTGCTTCACACAAATAACTGATAATGGGCGGACAGAGCGGAATTCAATTGGACCAAAATTTATCTAGAGGGGAAATAATGGGTATCAAACATGGTGAATAGCCTGTAACATAAGCAAAGGTGCATAAATTATAAACATTAAGTCTACATGGCCTGAATGGTTTGCCCAATGAGAGCTTGAATATGAGGTGGCACTCTAGCTGGAGGATGTGTTAAACTTCTTTTCATTTCTTCCAAGGAGATAAAGAAAAAGGGATCCGCTTTCCTCCGCCCTCGCATTTTGCGGCCCCTGATTAATCCAAACAGGGCTCCCCTGTTTGGACGAAACAGGGGATTTGTTTTTAAGAACGAGAAGGTCGTTCTTATAAATAAAAAAAAAAAAGTTTCATCTTCTCCAACATCAAGATGGGTGGGTTTCAGTCACGCGTCTTCTCTTTGGATGGTGGACCCCACATGTCCTATTCCACAAAAAGGCTAGATCATCATGGTTGCCCAAGGGATCCACACTCAGATGTGTGGGTCTGATCTTCGATCAGGTGGGCCATGGGGTCCCACAATCCAGTGCGCAGAACACCGGCCCTCACCTTCATCTTCCATCTCCATCTCTCTCGATGGGTGGGTTTCAGTCACGCCTCTTCTCTTTGGATGGTGGACCCCACATGTCCTATTCCACAAAAGGGTTAGATCATCATGGTCGCCCAAGGGTCCACACTAAGATGTGTGGGTCTGATCTTCGATCATGTGGGCCATGGGGTCCCAGTGTCCCACATTCCAGTGCGCAGAACACCAGCCCTCACCTTCATCTTCATCTTCCATCTCCATCCCTCTCGATGGGTGGGTTTCAGTCACGCCTCTTCTCTTTGGATGGTGGACCCCACATGTCATATTCCACAAAAAAGCTAGATCATCATGGTCACCCAGCCACGACTTCGATCTCAGCCCTCTCCATCTCCATCCTCCCATCACTCCCCTGCACAGGTTCATATCCCACACATCTCCCTCATCACCCTCACTACCTTTACAATATCGGGCAGCCCCCTGCACAGAGCATCCCTCTCCATCCTCGCCTCATCTCTTAGACACCTGCGCAGAACCGCCATCACCTTCATCTCCTCACACGTAAACCTCTCCCGAACTCACCTCTCCACCATCGTCCCACCACTTCATCTCCCCCATCTTCTCGTGCGTAGTTCACGTTGCCTCTCAATCCGAACCGCAGCAACCCACCATCTCCATCAACCTCCCGCCTGCGCAAGCCCATACCCTCTCCTTGTGCAGATCTCACTGCCCATCTCCATCTCAATCCCTGGCTTCCATCTGATCCGAGCACAAAATACCCATCTCACCATCACCCATCACCTCTCATCTCCATCCCCCTTGAGCTCTGGAAACAAGTCACATTAAAGAAAAAAATTGAAAAGAAATCCAACACATCCCCCAAAAGCAAAAGAGGAATCTTTGTAGCCCTCCAGCTGGATCGCCAGCTCAGATTTAGGCTCACATTCGGGCAAACCATTCGGGTCATATAGACGGACTGAATTATAAGATAAGATCAAGTGGTTTTTCTATTTTTTATAGAGGATTTTACCGAAAAAAAAAATCGATACCCTTAGATTCGTTGAAGACTAACATGGCCTTCAAATTTAATAAAGACCATATAGGTCCTCCTGTCTCTTTTTTATTCCTTTTCCCATATTTTCGCTGAGCGGCGATATCGCCGTTGGTTTATACATAAGAGGGGATACCATTTTTTTTTCTTGTCAATTTTCGCTTTTTTCGGTGAGCAGAGATATCCTGGTTCAGCCGTTCATGCATTGAGTGTTTAAACTATGCTAAGCGAGGATATACCTGCTTAACTGAGTCTGCTAAATATGACGAGTGGCGAATATTGGGTGGGGTGCTATTTCGTTTCTTCTTCCATCTTAAACTTTAGAAGAAGAATTGCTAAACGTGGTAAATGTGCTGGGCGGAAAATCACCCTTACAATTAGTTGGGGTTGACCACGGTTAAGGGAGAAAGAGGGAAGAGGGGGAAAGAATGAGGGAAGAGAAGTAACTCGGGATCACCTTATGGTGGCCGGTGCTTGCCATTGATGGAGGAGAGCAGAGGTTGAAGATGGAAGATGGAAGATGAAAGAAGAGATAAGGAGTTAAAAAAGAAAAGGAAAACTTGTGCAGGAGAAGAAAAGAGGGAAGCTCGTGGAGGAGAATATTATATAATAAATAAGAAAACTTATGGAGGAGGAATAATAAAGCTCGTGAAGAAGAGATTTGGATGGGCTTTAAAGAACACTCGAGAGAGATATCCCTACTCGGAAAAAAAAAAACTGGAAAGGAACTCTAGGACTACTGCGATGGAAACTATACTTTGAGTCCTTTTTTGTCTCCACTAAGTCCAACAGGGTTTTCCGGTAAAATCCTCTTTTTATATTTCTCAAAATCAATGAGGGTCTAATGTATATAATTTTATGCATTGGGCACCAAACCAACATAGAAAAATCAACCACTAATAAAAACAACTTTATTAATTTGATGGAAGTGATATTTGTGCGGATCAATAAATAAAACCCCACATCTTCACATATATCATGTATGTAAGAAAATTAAACGTTTTAGATTATAAATTACATAGAAAATTAAACGTTTTAGATTATAAATTACAATCCTCATCTCAACTATTTCTAATTATAATGGTTTATAACCGTGCAAGATGCCGTTTTATACTCTTTGGTTTTGATATAACATATAAATCGTCCAACCCACTCTATCTCCTTCCGAGAAAAAAAAACAACAACAGCAAATTCAATAGAGTTGCCATCCTATGCCCAAAACCCTGCAAATAGAAAAAGAACATATTCACAATTAATTTTAGAGATTTTTTTTACGAATGAGATATAAGTAAGATAAAAATAAAAAATGAGACTTTAACAATCATATATTATTTGTTGGAAATGACCATAAGCTTGTAATGACCTTTAGAACCGAAAAGATAATTTACTAAATAAGTAATAAAAAATAGACGTCATTAGAATAAAATTGAATATAATATCTTAATAAAAAACTAGACATACCTTTTTCCCTATCTTTCCCATTATCGATGACGATTTATAACTGTAATTAAAAATTTGATAAATAGTTTTATATTTTTTTTAAAATGAAATCATCATGCTTATGGAGGATGTATAAAAGCGCGCATAAGGTAAAAGCCAGAAATAGTATTAGTGTAAATTGAATAAAAAGATAAACAAAAATATAGGAGATAATTTTATATCTAAGACAATCTTTTTGGCATGTTCTATTGTTTTGTCAAAAATATATTTCATTAACAAGCTAGATTTAGGCCACGTTTGTGTCCATGCTCAACTTTAGCTCGGTTTATTTGGAAAATATAGAGGCCCAACTCCCTCATATTTAAAAGCATTTAGTATATTTTGACTTACCATAGCTGACTTGATTGACGAACCTAAGAAATTAATAAAATTTATTTAATTTATTACACGATATTTTATTTGATACGTACATGCATATAATATAATACAAACGAATAATAATAATAATAATAAGTGAAAGTAAAACCTTTGAAATTATAATTGTTACGGAACTCATATATGTTTGGACATAAACTCGAGGCACCTCTAACTTAAGTTAGCTTAGCTTACAGTGAGCAATACTCCAGTTCTAACTTTCCAATAAAATGAAATAATAAAGAATTTGGGAAAGGGTGGAAGACAATAGTTGAAAATGACGAGAGCTTTCTGATTGAAATGGAAGAGTAATGTCTATTTGTAAGCTAAATGAGTTATAGATGATTGATAAATGTCATATATTCAATTGTTGTAAAAATAAAAATAAGGAGTTGGGCCTCCAATTACCATCCATTAAGCTATCATGTAAAAATGGTGATAACAAGTCATATAAAAAAGTATAAAGATAAGATGTCATGGATGATTGTAGCTCAGTTGGCCTAGGACCACGGTTTGCTCCCGGAGGTTGAGGGTTCGAAACCACGCTACCACACTGGGGCCACAGGGGGTTTTTACCATGATAACTAGTGTTAAAAAAAAAAAAGATATCTTGTATGTAGAGAGATCAATGAAATCAAATTGGTTGGACAGTGAACAGTTCTGGCCTAACTTCCAAGTTAGCCCAACACTTAATCAATTGGTTGTATTGAAGCTGAACTAGAGGGTCAAGAACGAGTCAGATTAATTAGGTTGGGAGAACAAATAACATGTATTGACTTAACTCTAACTCAATTCATTTAGCAATGTTAACTCAAATCTACTAAAAAATAAGAATGATCTACTATTGATCAATTGGTAGATGCCTTCACAAAAGGGTTAACTTTCACTCGTTTTTTTTTTTACTTAGAGACAATCTCATGGTTCGCACACGACCCATCAACTTGAGGGGGCATATTGGCATGATAAAGGATAAAGACACCACGTCTTGTGATAACCATGCTATGGGTTCAAAAGACCCAAATTGAGATACCATTCAAATATTTGATTTTTCAAATTATTCCTACCGTTTAGGATCTGTAAACTTATTGGGTTTATCCCTCCTTTTGTAACTTATATATATATCAAGACATCAACTCTCTAAAGGATATAGAAAAGAGAGTGACAATTGTTTATAAAGATTATATGATCAACACTTAAACATTGAATTACCAATGACAAACAGTTATCATAATTTAAAAGAGCTTTTAAAATTGTCCGACTTTAAATCGAAGAAAATTCATGATTTCATGTTTTAAAGCATCAAAGTTTTAATTCAAGTCAAAATTCTTTGAAAAATCTTATTTTCACATAAAATTATAAATCTTTACATTTTTAGCATGAAAAGTCAGAAATTTCTCATAACTTTTGATCCGCACATAAAAATGATGATAATTCTTTTCATCATTGGTTTAATTAAAGAAAATTAGATAAAATGGTGACATCTGAGTATTTATTTAGTGTGAGTTGGGTCCCACAACCAAGAAATTGAGGAAAGAAAGAGAGATAAAAGAAGGAAGAAAAAAAATAAGGAAAAATCCAAAGAAAATTTCAAGAAGGAGCATGCACGTCCAAGAGGGAATTTCCAAGTTGTTGCACGCCCCTAGTTGGTTGCAACAAAATAAAATTTCAGAATTTTGAAGATTTTCTAAAAGCCAAGATGTGGGCTCAAGTGTGAAGATTTCCAAGAGTCCAATATTAGATGGTGTGTGTGCAAAGAAAATTTTAAGTTGGAAGCTAATATAAAAGAGTTCAAGATTCTTGCTTCAAAGTTTTTAAAAATTATCTCACATGTGTGAGTTGTGTTTATTCTCCTTGCATGTGTGAGTTTCCGTCACCTTACATGCGTGAGTTGTGTGTATGTATCCTTGCATGTGAAGGTTTTAATCACCTCCATGTGTGAGTTGTGTCTATATCTTCTCGCATGTGCGAATTTCTATCTTCCCTGCATGTGTAAGTTGTGTATGTCTTTCATCTCATGTTTGAGTTGTGTTACGAGTCTTAGGGCCCCAACCCCTTTGCTGGGTTAAAAAAAAAAAGTCAACATTGTTCTGCTAACAATTTGGCATTCAACTAAGTTATACACATTGCTGTTCTTCATGTTGATGTAAAAATGAAGAAGCACTTAATTAGAGTATTTCTTTTTTTGAGCTTTGAGAACCATAAATCAAGAGTTTTGAGAAGTATTTCTTTTTTCCTCTTTGCAATTATCAGGTCGTACTTCATGCATTCAAACTACATACAAGTTCGTACACATAAGCAAACATTGTGATGGGCTTGTTTGGCCACTTCACTAATAAGGTGGAGTGAAGGAAAGCCTCCTTTCACCCGACAATAAAGGACTAGGGACCATATCAAAAGTATAAAATTTCAAATTTCTCTCTTTCATTAATAAAAAAAGAGAGTAAAAAAACAGCATCCTCGTGCCACTACAAGACAAAATTCTATCTACTTTTTATCCAAAAAGTAAAAAAGATTATTTATCAGTCCATTAAAAATAAATCCCCATCATATTATGATTAGACCCTCTAATATGTTATTCTCTCTACAATCTTCACTTCACTCTACCCTACATGTGTGAGACCCCACCCCTTGTGGGCCTTCAATTTGAATTTGAATACTAAATTATAGCCTAAAACTATGTATTATACTAATTATGGGGTTTAGTAAGGGTAGTTATGTATTTTTCTAAATTTTAGTGAGTTTAGTCTAGTTGTGTTATTAGTAGAGTCAATAAGGTGTATTTTATAATTTCTTAGAGTTAGTTAGTTTGTTAGAGGCCCTAGCTACATATTAGTATTTACCATATGGGGGTATCCACTAGAGAAGCTTTTAGAATTCTACCTAAAGACCAAACTACCCATAGCCCTAACCCTAATCCCATACAAACAAAAAGGGCATTTTAGTCCCTAGCCTAAACCCCCAACCCATATAAGCAAACCCCTTCCATGCCATACGTTGGCTACTATTCCTCTCTCTCATTTCCCTCCAACACTCTCCTAAATTCCCTCCAATTCTCCCATCTCCCTCTCGTTCTCTTTCTAAAACCCTAAGAAGAAGAAGACGATCTCCGCTGCAACCTATTTACTTGGATTTCTCTTTTTCTCTATCTTGATCATCCCTTCTCCCTATCCAAATCAGGTGAGTGCCCTCTTCTAGTTCAGTTCCTATGGAATTTCCTCTTTATCTCTCTAGATCTCTTTCCTTATAGCAATTCTTTGGTGGAAATGGGTATAGGAGTAGAGATATCTTCTAGATCTGAGTTTTGGGCCTGATCGTGAGTATGAGAAGACCATAGAGCTGGGATTTCCTTTTTACCAGATTGGATCTCTGTTTTCTCTCTTCCTTCTGCAATTGATTAGAGGCAAGTGTAATATGCTTATTTAATATGGAATGGATGTTTACTGTTTTTTATTCTCTATATTTCTATTTAGATGATGTTAGGACTGTTAGATTTACCTTTGATAATATTTTCATGGATGATTGGGAATTGATGGATAGGTTGATCTCATTTGGAAGATCAATGGCCCATGGATTGAATGGTTAGACGTATATTGGAGTGCTTTTCATGTTTCTAGATGTGTATGAGGAGTTTGGCCGAGATTGGTTAGATTCTGGTTGAAGAAGAAAGAAACTATTATTCTGGAGTTGCAGAGCGCCTCTGTGCCCTATTGGCCGAGGTCAGCTCTCTGCCCTGTTAGCTGAGGTCAGGCTAGTCTTGGATGGACTTGGATTGAAGAAGGGAACCTGGGAAAGACTAAGTCTCAGTTATTTCCCCTCAGGCTAATAGCCTTGTGTGATCGATTAACCAAGCTCGACTTCAGGTTGATCGAGCACACAACAATTCAGGAAAATGACCGAGACCGAGTTCTTCCCTTTGTAAGGTCTGTGACCTTATTGCGTCAGTTGGGCCAAAAACCCGACCCGTTGACCCATTTATTATTAATTATTTTATATATTTGTATTTTAGATATTTAAGTGGGTTTAGATCATGAGCGAGTTTCTTTTAGCATTAGAATAGTGTCTGCGAAGTTTCGTGCGATTCCAATTTCGTTTGATCATAGCAGGGGGTAGTCTGCAATTTAGAAAAAATTGAGTGTTTTTTCAAAATATTCCAAATGCCGTGACTTTTGGATTCGTTGGAAAAGTTTCATCGCGCTAATCATTTTTGTCTCTTGACTCGTCGCGATCAGACGATCAGAAACCCTTCAAGTGGTCCATTTTTCATCGGACCTATTAAATGGGCAACTTAATCTTTTCCACTTTATATTCTTCTTAAATGAGGTTAGCCATAATTAGGGCTGAACAACCGGTTTTCCGGTCCGGTTTTCGGACCGGATTTCCGGTCCGGTCCAAACCGGTTCTGTTGGACCACTTAAAGTGGTCCGGACCGGTTTCCATTTTTTTTTTCATTTTCACCTCACATATAAAAAAAAAAGCATAGAGAAAATTAGTTACAAATGTCCCAAAAAAATTAAGCACCATAAGTCAAAATGCAAATGTCTCAAACACACACAAACAAATACATTAATAAATAAACTAAAAAGCTTGCAAATGTCCCAAATGAGTCTCCTCCTCAAGTCTTGCTGGTGGCTGATGTCCCAAGTTCACTTGCTGCTGTGCTATTGCTTGCCATTTCTGCAAGTTTAAATGTCAATAAATGTTAAAAACAAATAAATATAAGTAAAGCATAGAGAAAATAAAAAAGAGAATGAAAATCACAAACACATTTTATTTACCTGAATTCATGTCATAACTCTCGATACAATCCAAAGTTTCTTTGATGTTAATTGATTCATTTTCATCCGCACGCCTCAACCAATCTTGGGTGCAAACGAGGGCCTCCACAGTCGCTGGAGCTAATGAACTCCGAAATGGATCAAGTACACGTCCCCCCGTACTAAAAGCGGACTCTGAAGACACAGTGGAGATAGGGATAGCCAATACATCCCGTGCAATCCTAGCAATGATGGGATATCGTAAATCATTATCCTTCCACCATTTCAATATGTCAAAATTAATGTCTGGAGCAACAAGTGGATGAGCCAAATACCGATCAATTTCTAAGTTTGCACTAGGACATGATGAATATGTTCCAAACGACACAGCCGTGCTCCAATAATCCTCAAATAAAGCTAGCTTACTGCCAAAACCCGCGACCACTGGAGGATAAAGAGGCATACTAGTAGTAGTAGTAGATGAATGCACCTGAGCCTGAGGTAACCCCATCGCATATTCATCAAACAATGCACGAAACAAATCACTTATACTGGCCACCAACTTCTCTCCCTCTATTCCACCATACATCAACCTCACCATTTGTCCCATTACTTGTAACTTAGATCATGGATCAATCACATTTGCAATAAATATCAACAAATTTAACCTTTCATTCCTCCCCCAATATTTTTGGTACGTAACCATCATAGTATCAGCCATGTCCCTCAATCTTTTGTCCATACTTTGTGAATAACGACACAAGTGGGAATGCACCCCATAGAGTCCATGGAAGTAGGAATTCGAAGTAACATACAAAGAACCAGAAAATTGTACCGTAGCATCATAAAAGAGTTCAAGAAACTTACAAAAATACCCTTATTTTTGTCCAGTCCTCTTTTGTTGGAGGTCCCAAGTTCCTCTTCCCACACTCACCTTCAGTAAAATGCGGAAGATAATCAACATCATCACTCTCCATTCTATCAAAAGCAAACTCATACTTCTCAGCAACATCCAACATCAAATAAGTAGAGTTCCAACGGGTTGAGACATCAAGGCACAAACTCTTGGAACATTCGATCCTCTCCTTCTCAACACATTGATTAAACTTGATAAGCCTTGCAGGAGAGGACCGCACATACCTGATTGCATATCACAAAAAATAACTGTAAGAAATAACAAATTTCTAAGAAACAAATTATGCATAGTACTAAGAAATGACAAAAAAAAAAAAACATACCTAATTGCATCACGAACCCTTGTAATTGCATCATCATTTATCTTCAACCCATCACCAACCACAAGATTCATAATATGCGCTGCACATCTCATGTGAATGTAAAGACCATTCAACACACTACTTCGTAGATGTCTCTTCAAGTAACCAATAGTTGTATCATTTGAAGACGCGTTATCAACTGTGATGGTCATAATCTTGTCAATTCCCCAATCATGTAAACACTCCTCCACTTGCGCCCCAATTGTGTCTCCTTTGTGGTTATCAATCAAACGAAAGCTCATCACCCTTTTCTCCAATTTCCACTCCTTGTCAATCCAATGGGCAATGACAACCATATAGCTCAAATTCTAAATCGAAGTCCAAGCATCAGTGGTGAGACAAACTCTACTATCACAAGCCTTAATCATAGACTTCAACCATGCTTTTTTATCCTTAAAAATGTCAATACAAGTCCTAGCGATGGTCATGCGTGATGGGACTTGGAATCTAGGCTCTAGCATCCGTAATAACTTTCTAAATTGGGGAGACTCCACAATCCTGAAAGGAAGCTCATCAACAATAACAAACTCTGCCACAGCTTGACGAAGAGCTATAGCATGATTATGGTCAAATTTTTTTGCTAACACCAAATTACTAGGGTTCTCATCACCCTCGACTCCCTTCTCATATGCTAAAGTTTTTTGCTTCTTGTCTGGTTTTGAGGGTAGCTTATTGGGGTTTTTCTTACATTTAGAAAGATGGTCCAACAAATTTTTCGTCCCATTCTTATTTCCATCTGTAGTATAATCAGCATCACAATAGTTGCAAAATGCCCTGGGGCGTGGTGGGTCACCAACATACTTCTTTGTAAAGGAAGACCAAACCACAGATTGATTCTTTCTTTTTGGTTTAGGTGGTTCACTACTTGGTGGGGGAATTTCTGAAATATCTTCCTCCTCAACCATCATATCATCATCCTCTAAACTCAATCCCCTAGCATCATTAACAGTACGGTCCGAATGAGAACAAGACATAGTGCCTACAAGCCTACAAGAATCCAACCTCTCACAAAATGGCATCAAATCTGATGAATACAAATTACAAATGCTTGAAGCCAACATAAACGATAGAAAAAACAACATTAAAAAAAATGCATTGAACAAGCCAACAGAAAAAAAAAAAAAAAAGTTTGTAGCAGTTTCTGTCTTCTCAATTCTCATCATTTACAAAATGTAAGCACTTGTAGCAGTTTGCAACGTTGAAGTACCTTTTTATTATTGAGATTTTAGGAGACAGTTTTTTATTTGAAGGAGGAGGAGGAGGGATGATGGAAGCAGTCCAAGGGTCTTTTGGAAGACCATCTCTGAAAAAACTAGAAAGGGGACTTCTTCTTCATAGGTGCTGTCATTACCATCTTCTTCATTTTATTTTGTTCTCTACCATTCCAACTTCTCCACGTCATCTCCTACAACTTGTGCAGTGCCACAATTTATACTATAGCAATTCTAGAATGCTAGTAGTCAAATAGCATTAACACTACTAATTTCTATGTTCTCTCTTCTATTTCTGTTTTAGGCGCAGTTCCAAAGAAAATACTTGAACTAGGAACTTTTGCATTATGTTGGTAAACTGGAAAATAACCATGATAGATGTCTTAAAATCTATAAATCCATCATATTATTTGTAGCATACCAAGATTCGTCAAGTACATATAAAAACCATTAATGCAAATAATTAATTTCTATGAGCTAGCTCTTGCTGGGGTTGCATGAACATAAAATGATTTAATTCATCATCAATCTGTCAAATGACAGAGCAAGCCTTTTGAAATTTTGCTTGACATTCGGATCATACAAACATCTCTATAAAAAAAAAAAAAAAACCCACTAGAATAGCTGCATATTTTGCTGGTTTACCTTTATGTATTGTCATTGCAACATTTATACATTGCTTCATTTTGAAAAATCATATTGTGTTAGAGCTTTGAGCTACAAAAGGTAATTGCCAAGTAAATGTCACATTCACCTGTGGAAGATTTTTTTTTCCTGATACACTTAAAATGCAAATTAAACAAGCAACTCAGACCCATGATTGCAGAATTAAGTATAGAAAGAAATCTCAATGAAATAAAATGAAAAAATCTTCAGAACTAAAGATTTGTTTCACACCGAGGCCAAATATCAATGTGGCCAAATATCTCAGCAACTTCTCCACGTCATTTTTGGAGAAACAGAGACGAGGGATGCCTAATATGACATAATGGACATGGTGAAGTGTGAATGAGAGATCCATCAAATCAGGGGAGCCCTTGTTTCTTTCATCACATCATGGAAATCCATCAAATCCCTAATTTGATTTGATGCAATGAGAAATTTAAAACCACAAACTTTCTACTGTTTATTGCTCAAACCTGATGAATGATGATAGAGGGAGAAGGAAAGAACACCGGAGCCCTGAGATCGCCGGACAGCCGGACTACTGATTACTGAAGCTGCGAAGAAGCCGGACAGTCCAAGGGTTTTCGTTCATTTTAGGGCTCTGAAGTCTGAACTCTCTGAATAACAAATGAAGACAGAAGACAAGTCATGAAGTAATTAGTAAAGGCATGAAATGGGCGCTGGGTTCCTGGGCTGGGGCGATGGGCGCTGGGTTCCTGGGCTGGGGCCTGTCGGCCTGCGGGCCTGGGGTGATGGACGCCACGGATTGGTGCGCTGGGCTCATGGCCTCATGACTCATGTCATGTCCAAAATCCATATATAATTATATATATATTTTTTTATTTTAATTAATCCGGTCCGGTCCGGTCCAGACCGGACCCCAAAAGGTCTGGACTGGACCAGACCGGACCGGATTCGGACCACTAAGACCGCAAATCCGGTCCGGTCCGATCCGGTTTTGTGGTCTGGTCCGGTCTGCGGTCCGGTTCTGTGCAGCCCTAGTCATAATTCTTTCATTCGTTCTCTGTAACGAAAGCAATTGCAGCAGCCCTTTCTTCTTTCTCTTCTCTTCTTAAGCCCAGGACTCTACCCCGTAGAGATCAGCTCCGCAATATGAGCCGTTAATCTTCATCCTTTCGATCTCCTATTTCTTCCCGTATTGATTTGGTAAGATTTAATACAATCTCATATTTTCAATCATCTTCCTTTTTGTTTAGATTAAGTCTGATCTTAATTCTATTCATTCCTTTCTTCTTCTTGGCTTCCTAGATTTCGTTTTATCGGATTAGATTCGTGGGTTTCGCAGTAAAAAGCTTCTCCTCGAGTTTTACTCAATTTTCAATCTTCTTATTGGTTGAGGCAAGTGGATTTGCATTGTACTTTTAAACATGTATGCTTGTTTTCAATTGATTGGTTATGTTTCTTGTTAGATTTCCCTTAATTCCAAGCATGTTTTGATATTAATTTGGGGATCATATGCTATGTTAGGTTTTTTGGAATTTGGGTTGGTAATTTGTAAATTGGTAATATTTGATTGTTTCCAATTGTTAGAAATGATAAATTATGATTTAAAAATTATGGGAATAGATTGTTGGGAGAGTAGGATGCTCAATTTCGTGCAGGTTATGGTGTTTGTGAAGGCCAATAGAAGAAACATGGTGATTTCGGATATCTGGGGAGAGTTTTTGCCTCTTGGCGTCCGGACGTCGGGTTCGGGCGTCCCGACTCCAGAAGGCAGAAGCGTAAGGCGCCCATAAAACTTTCGGGCGTCCGAACGCTAGGTTACGGGCGTCCGGACGCCGGGAACCCGCAGGGATTAAAACAGACCATTTTGGAATGCCCATAACTTTTAATCCGCCTGTTGGATTCCTATGTATAATATACCGTTGGAAAGCCCTTGAGATGTAGAATCCAATGGTTCTGATTTCATCATGATCGGAGGTCGGAAAGTGATGTAAATGCTTAGATTAATGATCTTGTTCAATTTTATTGGAAAATAAACCGTTAACCTAAGATTGGGCCCTAGATGTTGGAACCCATGAACCTACTCTCACTTGACCATTAATGGGGATTGAAATCGAGACATGTGGCTTGGTGTGAATTTGATGGGTTGTCTAGGTATTTGTTATTACATATGGTATAACCGAATGCATATGGAACTGAACCAATAAATGCTTAATATGATTGTACTCCAAGGGATTTCCTTAAAAGCATCGTTGATCCAACTTCCATACGTACTTTGTTAGGACATGTGGGGTACATGAATGACATCATTTGCCTAGGATTGGATTGTAATATCTCCTTGACTTTTGACTTATATCCGTAGTTTATATTCCTTGTACACTCTCTTGGCATAAAATACTTAATTAACTATGAAACATAAATCCTTGTAGGATTTAGGACTTGGACCTGACTTAGAGTGTACCTTAGGAACCTGTGTCTTGTATTGATAAACATGACTGGCTAGCAATGAAAGGGATTATCACGTGGATCACTTGTCTTGTATTGGCTTGAATGAGATAATCCATAAGATCATGTATTGTACATTGAACTAGCTAGACTTGTCTGTCTTGTTTTCCGTGTGTCAACACCACTACGTTATTATTCGCATATCATGGCCATCTGCAGTTTGGGGTATTTATTGACGGGCTGATTACTCGGTCGTCGGGATGGGCAGTCGGCGTTATACGGCGTCCATGGCGTAGAATAGCTGGGAGCGGGCTTGGACCGTGCTGCTATTCCCAAGACCGGGAGCTAGGATCCCACTGGAGTCGGACTTTGGTATCAGTGGTCTTGTCTGGCTTATTATTGGTACCCCGGGAGGTGGCTTGGACATCGTCGGAGTCTCCCTCTTGTTTCTTGTATTGCATTGCATGGATAGTGGTTATTGTTAGATGATTGCTATGATTCATTTTATTATTCTTGTTGATTATTATTCTTGCTTTATGCCTAGCGTCGCTTTTCTTGTATTCATATGATTATTACTTGTCTTTATTCTATATTTGATGCATGTCATGTTTATTATGCTTTACTTATCTATTGCTCAACATGCCGTTGACTCTGTTCCTTCGTGTGTAGACACCTCAGGTGGTTACTACTACTATGAGGAGCAGGCTGGTGAGGAGATCTCAGAGGATCTCCAACCAGCAGAGGAGGGACGAGAGTGGCGTGCCGATGACATAGAGTAGCGTCATCACATCCAGCATGAGAGATATACATATGGGATCCACTAGATCTTATTTATTCTCTTTATCTCTCGTTGAACCTTTCACTTTATTGACTTCAGTTTCTTTATGGACCATATTTATTGGGTTGGCCAATGTAATAATTACCTTAACTCCTTGGTTAGTTATGTTCATATATTTCTTGCAGCTTTAATATTTAATGCGAATTATTATTCATTGCTTGATATTCCATATGCCTATAGTTGTATGAACTCTACATTATTGTACTACATGAGACTTGAAATATTATATCATCACCGCGGACTTACGATCCGTGAGCTTAAAGGATAAAATTTTTAATTAGTCCTAAATTTCAATTTCCGGATCCGATTTATTCTTTAATCGGGTTCGGGGGACGTGACACCCTTGGAGCTAGAGTCTTTATTGGCTGAGATCAAATTGATCGAACTCAGTGTTCTGCCAAGCACAATGATCAGGCTGAGATCAACGTTTAGGCCGAGCTCTGTGTCTTAGCCGAGCTTATTGTTTTGCCGAGCTCAGCACTAGACCGAGCTCCGTGCTTAACCGAGCTCAATGCTTTGCCAAACTGAGCTGGGTGACCGCGCTGAGCTCGGTGCTTTGCCTAACTGAGCTGGGTGACCGAGCTGAGTGTTCGATTGAGCTCAAGTGCTTAACCGAACTCCGAGCCTGATTCTGATAAGGCAGGATTTCCATCAAGGGAGACTAGAGCCTGGGACATCCCTTTTAGCCAGAACTTTCAATGTGCACGGTCAACTGCCCAGGCCAGGGGGTTAGCCGAGCACACAAGAACTTCTGGACAATCAAGCATTGCCTGCAGGGTATTTACTTCATTGATTTCAGTGTGCCGAACTGACCGCCTAGGCCAGGAGGTCGGCTGAGCACGCTATGTACAGTGACACTTTTCAGATTTTAATTTCTATTGTTGTGATCATATGTGGGGCTCATTGACCGTCCAAATAGACTTCCATTGATGTGCTAGCACGAGTTAATGGTATGGCTCGATCAACCTTGACTCGTGAGGTCCACTTACTAAGATTTAGATTGTGTATTCTAAGATGATTTTGTCCTTAAACGTTGTCAACGATGCCCGTTAACTTCAGGAGCACCAAACACAGTATCATTGGCATTCGAAACTTCATTTAGAGATTGCATTACCGGAGATGGACTTAGATCTGAAAGTGGACCAATTACTTAGGTTGGACTGTTGATATTTCCCTTTCGATCCTTATATGTGGAGGATACTTCACCTTTTATATGTTGCTGTCACTCTATGTTTTTATTATTGCTTATACCTGTTAATTAAATGGAACATGGATGACCTGAACCTAGGACTACTTAGATGTGACTTGGTGATGTGAATAGGTGAACACTGACCCGTGTCTATGGCTAGGCTGGCCCTTTTATGGCCTAAGTGTGGATGTGGATTACCCTAGATTGGAGAGGTTGGATTGTTTGGACTTGTGACTCATTATGGATCTAAATGGATCATATATTATTAAAAATGGAATTGATATCTCATTTAGACGGTTGTAGACCAGGCCATGTATTTGGTAGGCCTTAGTATGGATCTAATAATTCGACTTAGACCTGGACTATGATCTGTGAGTTGTATTGAGTACTTGGACCTTTTTAGGGACTTTGTGAGGACCTTGTTCACACAAGGCGAAGCCTAGACAGACACAGACCTTTATTGTTTCCTGAGTCGGCATGGATATTCACTCAGTTGATTTAAGCTCAGCTAGTTGGACCGATCATCACTGGTAGGAGCTATTGAGAGTGTTGTGTGGCTATCATAATGAGCATTGTTGGAGATAGATGGTGTGATACCAGGTCCAGTCTCAGAGTATGTTGTGGATGTTGTTCGCGGTGCTAGATAATCCCCAGTACTGTAAGGTTTCCCCGCTGCGACTGTGTTCAGTATGAGAG
The DNA here is from genome assembly GCA_012931725.1 of Litsea cubeba. NCBI lineage: Eukaryota > Viridiplantae > Streptophyta > Magnoliopsida > Laurales > Lauraceae > Litsea > Litsea cubeba. Next base: position 20,378,119 of record CM022946.1, read on the forward strand.
GGCCGCAGCATAATATCCCGCGGTATTCCAGCTCTTGTGAATGTGCCACATTGTATAGGTTGATATTATGTTTATCCTAATTCTATTTGTTTATCTTGCTCAACTGCCTAATATTTGTACCATTGCTATTCTCTTTGACTTTGTCACTGTCTCTACTCATTTTGATGCATGCATCCTATATTACTTGCATACTGTGACTTGCCAGATCTTTAGATCTAATCCACTCTTGGTGCTTAGGTCTTGACCCCGAGTTCGAGGGCGAGGAGCTCACGCTTGTTGCAACGCCCATAATAGGTGGCTACGGATGGGGACTGGCCGATCATGAGGTCGAGCTAGAGGATGGAGAGCCAACACATGGGGCATGAGAGTTCTTTCTTATTTTTGGGTTTGAGTGATATTTGTGGTGAGATGATAGTTTATGAAAAATATAATTAAACCTTGATTTTTATCACCTGTCATCTTTAGACTGGACTTTAGCCCGTCATACTTGATATATCATGATACCTTATTGCTTCAGCTTTACTCTTTATGCTTCCGCAATTTAACTGTTGATACTATATCGTTCAAAAAGTTTTAAATTGGACCGCACTGCAGACCTATGATCTTGGAAGTTCTCGAATTTTTCGAGAAGTAGCGCGCCAACTTCGGTACCTTGACGGTTTTCTCGGTATTCGAAATTGAGGCGTTACAACAAGTATTTTTACCAAATAAACCATTGATGGCCTATTTGGATGAACGGTGAATGGAAAAAAAATGAGGTTAAGCATCAAATCAATAGAGAATAAAATATAAGGGGGTTATGATGATCTTTTATTTTTAGTAGTTTGATAGTAAATCTTTTTGACTTTTTGTTTAAAAAGAGAATCTTTTTTTTGTCATTTAGTGGAAAAATGATGCTTTTTTTTCTTATATATATATATAAAGAGGGAATTTTTAATTTTGTGTAATTTTTGATATGATAGGTGGTCTTTTATTGTCTGGACAATGGAGGCTCTACCTCACTTTACTTCAACTCACTATCCATCAAAACACGCCCTGTGAGGTGGGGTAAAGCCTTCATTATTCGGACAAGAAAAGGCAATGGGTCATCTCAAAAGTATACAAATTTAAAATTTTTCTCATTCTTTAAAAGAAAAAGTTAAAAAGCAACTTCATTTATGCACTAAATAACAAAAAAAAAACATCATCTTTTAGCCTTTTATACAAAAAAGCAAAAACGATTCTTTATCAAACAGCTAAAAACAAAGACCATCATAATTTTTATATTTTATTTTCTTTTAATTTAATGCTTCACCTCACACGCCATAAATATCGACTCCAATACAAGGAGTTTCCGCCATAAGATGAAGCGTATAATTAATTTAATTTTATACTTAATGAGACTAAATCCTATTTGAGCATTTGAGGACATCTTGCTTGACCCACTGTGGGTCCCACACCCTCTACTCGCCAGGAGCGCGAGTTTTACGCTGCGGCTGGACTCAAGTCAATCTGATGCGATGACTCAGATATTCACACGTGTCACGATGTGATTGGTTCCTCCACGTGGCCTTCGGCTGGATTGGTCGAAGCCAGTCACCCCGCGTCTTCTTATTCCCAACTCGTCCATTCCCACCAAAAATCTCCGTCCCCTCTCTGCTTCCGCTTGCAGAAATCTTCGCATCCCGAGCGTTGATTCCCGGTAATATCTCATGCGTCCATCATTGTCTCGCCAATGATTCTCATCCGTCAGATCTACTTCCATTGCTTCTCTTATACTTTCCTCTCTCTTGATCTCTAAACTGCATTTCTTTCTCCTTGAAATCGCAGATCGCGGAGATTAGGTTTAGGGTTTTGGAGGTTCTTCTCCAAGGATCCGATCTCGATCTGTGCTTTTTCTAAGGTTATGAGATCGGTCTGATGGCAGAAAGACGGATCGCGCTTCGTTTTCTCCTTGTTCCGATCTTCTGCCTCGTTTTCAACCTCTGCTCCTCCGATTCGGTGAGATCACTGTTTTTCTCTACTGTTTTGGAGAAATCTGCGCTCATTTTTCGCTTCTAACACTGAAATCCGATCTTATTTTCAGCTGTTTTATGAGTCTTTCGACGAATCTTTTGATGGCCGATGGATCGCGTCCGAGAAAGAGGATTACAGTGGTAAAATCTCCGATCTGAATTGTTCTTATTGTGTACTTCTTGTTTAGTTGATCTAATTCGCAGTCGTTTGTTGAAAATACGAGTGATTCCTTCATTTGATGGTCGAAATAGACGATGCTACTGATCGCTTGATTGATAGTGGATCGTAGTGAGACAAAATGAAATTAGAGAAATAAGATTTGAAATATTTGAGTTTGTGATTTATTCTTTTTGCGATTTCAGAAGATTTTGTCGACGGAACTGTTGATTAATTTAAGCTTGTGTTTTGTTCTTTACGAATTGTGTGGTCTTCTTTATAATTTATCTCAATTTATAGTGATTTAGGCAGGGAATGGTATGTTGTGTTCAAAGAAGGTTCATGCTCTAGTTATCTATTTAGAGCTCGACTAACTTGTATTTGAGTTGATAATTTGCAAGCTGGTACTTCTGTTATCGCCTATTGTGTTGGTGTCAGATCACCTAATTTGTAGTTCCATTTCACTATCTTCGACGAGGAGAGATTTCTCGCGGCCGATATGGTGTGGAGATTCAAATTGTACAGAAATTGTGGGTCATAAGAAAGGAAATAAATCAGTAATAAAATTTCTTTAGACCTGTGCTTCTCGATGGTGACCTAGTGACCGCACTTCCCCAGACGAAAGAAAAGAAAGTGTGCCTTAAGAGTGCGTCATTTGTGGTGAGTGATATAGGGGCAATTTTGATGGCAAGAGGTGGCTTTTAGGTATGCACCTATGGAGGGGGAGAGAAGAGTAACCTTTGCAAGGTGTTGTGGCTAAGAAAAAGAAGATGACATTAAAGGCCCAAAAGCTAGAAAGAATGTCTCTTAGTGGGAGGGTGAGGGGAACAAAGACATTGAAAAAGCTATGAAAGAGAGATTTCTCAAGGCCAATAGGTTGTGGAGACTGGAGATTTAGGATATCAACTGATATTTAAGACCATGCTCCAAACTAAAATGTTTCAGGCTGATTCAGAATTTTGGGTGATACATTTTTTAGTTTTGTTTTGGAAAACATATAACAATAAAAAATATATAAATGTAAAAATATAAAAAATTCAAAAATAACATAAATTATATGCTTGAAATTTATTCCACTAAATCAATAATGCAATATGTTATTTTTACGTGCCAAATGAATAATTCAACAGGGCTGATACTGAATTTTGATGACATGTTTGAGTTACATCAAAGCATTATAAATTTAAAATTGGCATATAAATTATATACTATTCTCCTAAATCAATAATGCAATATGTTATTTCTACATGCCAGATGAATAATTCAGCAGCTATATATACTTGACAATTTGAAACTAGACATGAATTCTTAATGTCAACTTATAATGTGAGATGTAATAATTTTATAGTTTGCATACATTTGGGGGGCTTTGCATTTTTCGTAAAAGATTACAGAAGGACCCCTGCTCTTTATTTATTTTTTTTGAAAAAACATAAAAAGATATTATCCAGAATGGACCAAAATTGACCAAGCTAGACCAAAATCAAGGCCAAATTTTTTACATGGGTTTTTCGATTCAGCCAGTGGTCTGAAATCTGAACCAAACTGAATTGAAATTGATAATTATGCTTTTACTCTACAAGGAGTCCAGAAAGCTCCTCTAACCTCTCCCTTTCTCATTAAACAAAGCTCCACACCCAAATCCAAGTTGGTGAACCTGGTTCTAGACCTCATTTAAAATTACAATTTGTCAAGATATTGTATGTTTTTGGGGAGACTTGAACCCATAACCTAATTTCTACAACCCTGAGCAAATGCCATCTGAGTTACAAACAGTCCGTCTAGTCCATATCATATAATACTAATATTATCATATTGATTAATATATGTTTTATATAGTATATACTATCTTTACACTTAATTTTGGCACAGTGGAGTTGGAGTATGGACCTGAAGACTTGGACCCAGGCCCCATTATCAATGGGGGCCCAAAAATAGGGTTCATGATTCTGGCCCTAAGGTTTTGGCTTGTTTGTAAGTGAAGCACGTGTCCGTAAACATTATAATATGTTTCCATAGAGACTTCAATACAAGGATTTGATGCAGGCTCTAGGGTTAGGCCCTAGGGCTTGCGTAAAAGTGCTGAAGCACGTGTCCGTAGGCATTATAATATATTTCCATAGCGACTTCAGTTCAAGGATTTGATGCAGGCTCTAGGGTTAGGCCCTAGGGCTTGTGTAAAAGTGCTGAAGCACGTGTCTGTAGATACAATAATACATATCCACAAAGACTTTAACTCGGGGATGCACATCCGAGCGATGGAAAACCCATGATAATCTTATTCTTTCAATCAAAGTATGAGAATTCCTTCTCTACAATGCTATATAAATAGATAAAGCAAACTTAGGGGCTAAGAAATCCTAATCAAGCAATAGAATCTATCCTAATTACAACTCTTTCAATAAAATTAGAAACTTACTGGCTACTAACAAATAATTAGTTAAATAAAAATATTCCTAAACTATCTTGGGTGGTCTCACACTTGGGCTTATCCGTTACGCATCATTTCATAACCTTTTGCCATTTTTTTTTTCCGGTTTCAAGTCCTTCCGGAAATATAGTATCTGGAGCCTGGAGGTCCTTCCGGAAATATAGTATCTGGAGGTTCATTGTCATCCCTGTTGTTTGATTTTAACCACCCAAGACAAGATCCCACAGCATAGTTGTCAATTCTGTTCTATTTTGGCCTGAATTGCAGGAATGTACCATCTTGGATACGAAACTGGGAAGGAACACTCCTTAAATCTTCCATCCAAAATTCTGGCCAATTCCGGCTGGGCAAGTGTAACAGGCGCCTGTCCAGGCTGGAATCACCCTACTTAGTTCTGTTGTAAACAACTTCACACTTTTAAATTCTTTTTTTCCAGTTTTATCCCTCTAAAACCCCTAAAATTAGGGGCATTTGGGTATTCACCCCTAACCCAATAAGGTGATTTGTATCTCATTAAAATGGCTTTTGAAAAGTGCCCAAGCTGCTAGGTTCAAAGCCTTTTCTTTTTTCCCCATTTCATCTTTCATTTTTTTTTTTATCACATGTATAACATGGAATTGAAACTGCAGCAACTTTTGATAACTTGCACTCTTAGTTCTGGATCAGGATTCTTGACCCTGACTGTGCATTATGGTTTGATATGTGTCATGGTTGATTTAGGTGTATGGAAGCATTCAAAGAGCGAGGGTCATGACGATTATGGACTTCTTGTGAGTGAGAAGGCAAGGAAGTATGCGATTGTGAAAGAACTCGAGGAGCCTGTCAAGCTCAAGGATGGAACAGTCGTCTTACAATTTGAGACACGACTCCAGAATGGACTTGAATGTGGAGGGGCATATCTAAAGTACCTTCGACCCCAGGGTGCTGGATGGAAATCCAAGGAATTTGACAATGAGTCTCCTTACTCCATCATGTTTGGACCTGATAAGTGCGGCGCAACCAACAAGGTGCATTTCATACTAAAGCACAAGAACCCCAAGACTGGAGAGTATGTTGAACATCATCTCAAGTACCCACCATCTGTTCCATCGGACAAACTAACTCACGTATACTCTGCTATACTGAAACCTGATAATGAGGTGCGAATTTTGGTGGATGGGGAGGAGAAGAAAAAGGCGAATTTCCTCTCTGCTGATGATTTCGAGCCACCTCTGATCCCTGCCAAGACGATTCCAGATCCAGATGATAAAAGGCCTGAGGATTGGGATGAGAGGGCTCAAATTCCAGACCCTGATGCAGTAAAACCTGAAGATTGGGATGAGGATGCACCAATGGAGATTGAAGATGAAGAAGCTGAGAAACCTGAAGGATGGCTGGATGATGAACCTGAGGAAATTGATGATCCTGAAGCCACAAAACCAGAAGATTGGGACGATGAAGAGGATGGTGAATGGGAGGCACCAAAGATTGATAACCCAAAGTGTGAGGCAGGCCCTGGTTGCGGTGAATGGAAGAGACCAATGAAGAGAAACCCTGCTTACAAGGGGAAATGGCATGCCCCGTTGATTGATAACCCGAACTACAAGGGAATCTGGAAGCCTCAGCAGATACCAAATCCCGACCACTTTGAAATTGATAAACCTGATTTTGAGCCTGTTGCTGCAATTGGCATTGAGATTTGGACAATGCAGGATGGGATTTTGTTTGACAATATTTTGATTGCCAGTGATGAGAAGGTTGCAGAATCATACAGGAACAAACATTGGAAGCCAAAGTTTGATGTTGAGAAAGAAAAGGAGAAAGCAGCGGAAGCTGCAGCAGGTGTTTCAGGCGGGCTTGCTGGCTTCCAGGTGATGTTTATACATCCTTCTATATTCACCATTTTTTTTTTTTTTTTTTTTTTCTGCATTGTTGGTGGCCTTCATTCTAATACTGTTTGCTGCTCTTGCAGAAAAAGGTATTTGATGTCCTCTACAGGATAGCGGATATACCTTTCTTAGAGGCATATAAAATCAAGATCATTGTAAGTTATGCGCACATATCCACTTGGTATTTATTTACATTTTTTTTGGTCGCTCTTTTCCAGTAATTTTACATGCACAAGTTTTAGTATTCTTTGACCGTGCTAGCTAGGACTGTTTTCTATGCAAAATTGTTTTGTGTTCGGGAAAATTGAGAGCTTGCATCTATGGTGCGGTAAAGATCCGGGTCTGAAATTTGTGCCCATCCACTTATTTCTTAAAACATAATGCACTCCGTGTGATGGTGGTATGAATTTTTATATTAACTGGAAATTCCTCAAGGAAATGAACCTTTGTCCTCTGTTCACAGTTCACACGAGGCTCCATCCTGGATGAAAAATAAATATCTTGCCAGGGTGTGTTTGTGCAATGAGAAGATTCCCTACTTTGTGGATTTTCATTTCCATAGGAGAGAGGAAAGAGAGGAAGAAGCTTGCATTCCTACCCCTGTCATAAGAAATTGAGATCCACTTTATGGAGTAAAATCAGTTTGACCTTTTCTTTTTATTTCTATCTTTTCCATGTAGAAAATGTGTCACACCAAATGACAGGAAAATGGGCTGCAAGAAAAAAACACAACAATTTTTCTCTATATTGTGGGATCCTTGGGAGGGAGGGAGAAAGGGGGACGGGGGTGGTTGGTGGTAATGGCAACAGTATGTTATAACTATATACATAAACATGTATTTAATTTTTGTTATCATCTGCCTTTTGCTGCTGATGCTAATGATACCTTTGCATGTTGTCAAGTTGTCTCATTGGTTTTGAATGATGTTGTGCAGGATGCCATTGAGAAGGGAGAGGAAAAGCCTAATCTGACAATTGGCATCCTCGTCTCTGTTTTGGTGGTCTTCATGACTATCATTTTTAGGGTTCTTTTTGGCGGAAAGAAATCTCCGGTGAGTTATTCTGGAGTGTGCCTTTTTTTTTTTTTCGGTGCTGTATGGACTACTCTCTTGAACCTATGCATATTTACTCATGGTAATTTTTTCCCTCTTTAGGTGGTTAAAAAGGTAACTGATGAGAAAAAGGTAGCTGATGAGAAAAAGGAAGATGGGGCTGCAGAGGCTGCTGATAAACAAGGTAGCAGTGGCAGTGGCGAGAAGGGATCTGGAAGTGAGAAAGAAGATGCAGCAGCCCCTCGACCACGGAAGTCTAGGCGGGAAACTTAAGTAGGAACCTGGAATTTTGAAATGAGTGCTCAGTAGTTGAATATGCTCATAGCTCCTGAAATCTTAGGTTTTGTGTGTAAATGAGATGATCATGGTACTCCAAATCTGATTCTGTTTAACTTGAGGGAAACCAAGCTTTTCTTTTCTTTTCTTTGGCAATTCCTTGTATGTTTTCCACTTTTACTGCAATGCTGATCTTCAAACTTCAAGAAAAGTAATTTTTATATAAGTTTGTTACGAAAGGTTGAACTTATGCTGGTAAGGGACTATTCAAACCTTCTAGAGCCTTGTAAACCAAGCACGGGCAACCTGGTTTAATTTATGTATGGATAACTAGATCAATTGTAATGAACAATTGTTTTGTTTGTTATATAACTAGTTATCCATACAGAGTTTGCATATAATTAAATTTACTAGTAACTGAGTGCAAGGCAATTGAGTTCAATGATCCAAACATCTTAGGCAACATTTTATTCTATGCTCAAGGCCATCAGCTTGGTGCTGAGCTCTTCCGAAGGTATTTTCTCTTTAGTTTATTTTTTTCAATTTTTTAGAATTTCTGTCCCTAGCGTCTAGACGTTGATTTGTTGTAGCCTTTCAGGTTGTTGAAGTCTATTAATTAAAATAATTTCTTTTAATCTACTTTAATTGAAGTGTGACTAAGTAACAACACTTGTGAATTAAGCAGGAGAATAATTCAAACTTCAATTGACTTATGGACCCCTTCTCAATCTAGACATGAGTGGTTTAGTTTATTATGTTGAATGTGTTGATAGAGTAGGCTGGCCCAGGAAGATTTGAGGGACCCTAGCTTTTGTACTGCATCATGGCAGAGTGGAGTAAAGGTTTTCACCACTGGAAAGTAGATGGGGATGGAAAAAATCAACGCTTCTTTAAGTGCCATAGGTGACTTAAAGCATACTGCAAGCTCCAACCCAAGCATGCCATTCCCAGAATACAGGGTTGGAGCATGCTATTTGGAGAATGCAGGTTACTAATGGTATGATATTTTTTTTTGTTGCAACTGTAAAGCTTCTATCCGTAACTGGAAATCTTTTAACACCTCTCCAGAAACGAATAAGGAGAAGTGCTTTGATCAATGGACCCAGCATTCAGTATGCAGTCAATTCTGCAACTCCGCATAGCTCGGGCTCAAGATACCAGCTTAGATTGCCCAATGTCCCAACAATAGCTAAAATCTATTCAGATGGATTTGTGGGTCTTTCTTCTCTGGTCAACTTCGGCCTTTGGGTCATGAATTACCCTCACAGAACCTTTGGAATGAGATTTGTTTGTTTGCTTGCATCGACTTTGTTTGATGTGCAGAGTACATGGTGGAAATAAGAGCTGTAGTATACGAGATCTCTCGGCACAATTGTAAAGTGTTCATCTTTGCAACCATGAAGTGAAGGCTGAAGCCCATGCTACCTTAGAAAGCAAAAGGAAAAAAAAATGGAACAACACAAGCAATTTTAATAGAAGATGGATAACTTATTAAAAAGAGGAAAAAGAATAGCCGCAAATCCCCTGCATTCTCCAAATAGTGTTCATATCATCTGATGTAGAAATAACCTCAAATCTCAACCAAAACTTATAAAAAATGCAAAAGAAAAAGAAGATGCTCATCCGGAACTGACTTGACTTGACCAAGTCAACTGGGTTTTAATCTCTATTGCATTGTGTTGTGTATGATGAAATGACCAATGAGATGCATACTATACAGTGATTTCCTTGATGCAGAGTGCACACACCTCATTCTCACTGGTGTCTGGATGTATCCTTTCCAATTTTGGTTGAAACCAAGATACCTTTACTCGTACAGCTTACAACGTACCCCGAGTCTTGTAGCATTTTGGAATGACATGGACCTGCATCACCAATTGTCTCGACAAGAACATACTCCTTTTTTGAAATGATGAAAACGATATGGGTCCTTCAACACAATCTCTCGCTTGAACATCTTCGATATCATCTTCGCATAAGCATGACAATTGCGGCACACACGGTGGTTCTTGGTGACACGAACAGTTGTTCCCTCCTCCTTGCTAATCAGCCCAAAAGCAATGGCCAGCATCTCACTGTGCCAATGCGGAACACTCTCCCTCTCTTCATCCACATCATGCAGAGCAAAATCATCACCACCAAACACATATCCCTCCTTTTTCATCTTCTCCGTAAGAACCTTTATTTGCCAATATATCTTCCTTGATCTTGGGTGAGAAGCATCCCCTACCTCAAATGCATGAGTCCTGTTTCGAACCTCAATCCAACTATAAGCTGGATTCGTCGTCAAACCCATGTCTGCAATCATTTCTCTCACAGCATCAGCCTTCTCCCACTCTTCATTCGTGGCGTAAACATTGGACAGCATGACATAGTTATCAGCATTCAGAGAATCCAAATGTATAAGCTGTTCGGCAACTCTCTTGCCCATCCTTAAGTTCTTGTGGATCCTGCACCCATCAAGCATTGCTCGCACAACCTCTATGTGCCGCCCAAGTTTGTGCACGTCGATGAAGGTACGTGCTTCATCAAAGAACCCTGCGCGCGACAGAAGGCTGACCATCAATGCATAGTGCTCCGGCCTTGGATCTCTAATGCAGTTAAAGTATTTCACTCCTTCCTCAACCAAGCATGCGGTATTGCAGGCATAGAGGGCAGCGACATAAGCCGTTTGATCGGGTTCTATTTCAGGCTGCTGCTCCATTTGATGAAACAGATCCACTCCAAGCTCTCCATGGCCATGTAAGCTATAACCCGATATCATCACAGTCCATGACACCACATCCTTGTCTGCCATTCTAGCAAAGATCTTAGCTGCTAACTCCAAGAAGCCTGCTTTAACATACATGTCCATCAGCGCATTTTGGAGTACAACGGTCAACTCAATCCCATTTCTGATTACATACGCATGGATTTCTTTCCCACTCTTATGGGCGTTAATTCTCGCACAAGCAGGGAGAACACTAGAGATGACAAACGAATCTGATTCTGCCCCTTCTAAATGCATTGTCTGGAGCAGTTTTAGGCCCTCATTGAAACCCCCATTCTGCACATACCCACTGATGATTGCTGTCCATGAGATGGCATCTTTGACAGGCATTTGATCGAAGAAAGCCCGAGCTTGTTCTATGCTCCCACAAACAAGGTACATTTTCAAGAGTGAATTACTGATCTCTAGATTGAATTCCAACCCATTCCTCCTTGCAATTTCATGCATTTGTCTACCTTTAAAAAGGGATTTCAGATCCACACAGGCATCGATCGCGGTAAGCATTGCGAGCATATCAACCTTAATGCCTGAGTCCACCATACTCATAAACATATCCAAAGCCACAGAAGGCCTTCCTGCCATTATGTACAGCGCAACAAGCAAAGTCCAAGCGACTGCATTTTTACTAGGCATTTTGTTGAACACACTGTGGGCGACGTCGTACTGATCAAATTGGCCATACATTGTCATCAGTCCGGTGATAACGTAACCATCGAAGCCGAACCCTCTCTTGAGGGCATGAGCATGAATCTGTCTGCCATAAAAGGGACCCTCGCAATCGAGAGATGCCTCCAAAACTGGTGGGTAAGTGTATTTATCAGGAATGGCACCACGGAGTAGCATTTGACGATAGATTGAGATGGCGTTCTCAGGCTCACCATTTCTGAGATGGTACCGAATGAGGGAGTTCCAAGCAAAGGCATCTGCCAGATTAATATCATCGAGCACCTGGTGTGCAGGGTCAAATTGAACAGATTTCATATAGAACTTCGTTTGGGGTTGCTTAGTTTGGAGAATTGGGCAATGGGGTTGCATAATTTGGGTTTGTTTGTCTTTGATTTTGAAATTTGGGTTCTGGGGTTTGAAGAAACAGCGAATCTGAAATGCTTGAAGGACTAACATTTTGCTTTCTAGTCTATTCAGACTATGCTTTGGTTCGTTTCGGAGAATTCAGAAGAAGGTTATAAACGCATAATCCAATAAGAAACGCATAGAGAGAGATGACAGAATCGACTACCCAAACGGACCAACAAAGCAGATGAGAACAATTGAAAGCTACCAGAGATCAGAAAGCCGCTCAATCGGCCTCAGCCGAACCGTGTTTTCGTTTTGTCGTTTGGGGGTTTTAGCAATTCTTAGGACAAATTTATCACTCAATTACTAGTAGGCTGGGCTTTAGGGTTTTCATCACTTAATCTAAGACCGTCCCAAATATTAAATGGGCCTAGGTTTTACATTAAAGCCCAGCCCAAAGTGGGTCGGGTCTGGATTTGGTGCGAGCTAGCTCGGCACATGAGCACCCCTAGTTTGAAGTCCGAACCATTCCCAATTTGGGGTGTAGTTGATATTAGAATATAGCGATATTCATAGGCGTGCGACTAATTTGGTCTGAGCCAACCTTCATTTTAGCAGCGGGATTTCCTCCCATGCGGACGTCCCAATTTAGATGTTAAAGAAGCGGAGGCCTTTCAATAAATAGAGACCTCTGAGAATTTTGTTGTGGCGCCGTTCATGACGACATTATTTATCTATATGTGGGAATGTCCACAGGAGAAAATTATCCTATTTAATTAGATAATAATCTGGCACAGGCCCATTCTACACCAAGTGCAAAAGCTATCTGTGGAATTAGACAAGTTGCAAAATATGTGCCCCTTGTTGCAATATATAAGAGATGCTGCTCCTACAATGTTTGATGATTATGATAATGTTGTTGTGTGGGGTATTTCCAAGATACCGAGATTATGTTAGTTTCGGTAAGAGTACAGGCTAAACATATCTTGATTTTGGTCTTGTGCATCTCGGCAATAGTGCCAAAACGCCTACATATTAAGGTCATTCTCGACCTCGGTCATTCCTGACCTCGGCATCGTGTCTCGGCCTCGGCAGTACGCATTTCAGCAATAGTGCCAGAGTGCTAACCGAGACGAGCACTGACAACTCAACAACGTTACATAAGGTGTCAAGTAATGATGACATGCATCGGATAAGACATAAAGATTTATTATTATCCGGCGGCTGCGTCTACATCAGGGTAGTGTCCGATAGGACTCTACTTCTAAAGTCAACCAGGGTAAGGTCCGATGGGACCCGCCATTAAGGTATCAGGGTATGGTCCGATGGGATGGCTATTAATGCAAAGGGAGGCCCGATGGGACTCTACCTGTCAAGAGTCATGGGACTCCCGACTAAAAGTCAAAGGACTCCCAACCTATATATATAATGAGCAAATCCATAACAGGTAACATAATATCTAAAACTCGTCTCTGAACTCTCTTTTTTTCTTCACCCTTTGTTTGGTTGCAAAACTAACTTAGGCATCGGAGAGCTTTATGCTGATAGCAGCCAGGGTCTTTGACTGCTTTTCTCCCATTCCCTTTCAGGTTTCAGGCATTCCATTTTCTCCAAAGAAGCTTATTATCCATCCTACCAAGTCCGTATTAATTTATGCACTTATAGTTGCATTTCTTTCTTTCTTGTTCTTCTCCCCAAGCATGAAGTAATCTCTTCTATTTTATTGTATTATATTATGTTATGTTATGTTATAACAACCATAGTGGTTCATTAGGTTAGATTGGCTTCAATTGACTAATTGCACCATTCCTATAAGAAGAAATTTGTGATCCAAATGTTTAATATAATATGATACTTGCCAAGAGTCCATATGCCGTGTGGTTGGGGCTTCTAATTTTCTTAAGCCTACGTACGCATCACTGCAAATGGTAATTGAGGCTGGGTCACACTAGCAATATTTTATATTGACATAATGCTTTGCTGAGAAGTTCAATACCTAACTATAAAATTGTTCTCTAATATAGTAATATATTTATCCTTTCCCACTGTCAAAAATTAACAAATCACATAAGTTTCTAAAATATAGAAATAGATTTGGATTTGATTGTCTTACTCAGGGCCTATTTGTTTAACAAAACTAATAGAAAGAGATTAATAAAATCAGGCAATTATATAATACAACTGATCTGTTTTTACTTGATTTCTGTTTGGATGGAAAAAATGAAGTAAAAAATAAAATAGCAATGCAATGTTTTTATTTCGTTAGATGTAAATAGTTGAAAAAGTACATTTTACTTTAAACCCTATTTTTGAATTTATTCACGATTTGACCCAACTTTATTTTTATTTCTCCACACATGTAAACAAATAGGCCATAGGACAACCAATTTCTTGTACTGTCATATCTGCAAATCAATGTAGATACGAAGATTTGATGTGGGCCTTTGGATCACTATATACAAGAGTGGTTATTTAGATGTCTATTCATCCGCGCCCAATGTGGAGATTCCGATCCCAGTGAATATTAAGAAAGTCAGGTCACAGCTACATCTGGACTTTAAAGAGTGTTTTGTAAAGCCAAATTGGTCGGAAAAGGGAGGGAGACAAGGCGCCAAATTTTACTGCGCTTTCATCACGACGTTTGGTGCAGCGAGAAAGAACAAGGAGGAAATCCACTTAAGATGGCTTTGGTTTCGACGAAAGAGAGGATCGGAAACCTGACCTAGCGAGGTGGACTTGTAGTGCTACGACAGAGGAAGTCTGACATGGCTTTGCACAAAGGCCCCCTAAATCTTATTTCTTTAGTAAAATATCTTAGAAAATCTCCAAATGTTTGGGAATTTAGAAGTCTCGATAAGAAGTTCATTTTTTATTTAGCTCAATTTTGAGAATCCAAGAACTTCAGCATTTTCAAATGCCCAAAATCTCAAAACTCTACGCACGTATGGATGTCTTAAAGGCATCCTGGAAAATTGTAAATGTGGGCCTATAATACTTTTCTTAATTTCTAAAGGCAGACCACACATTTGAGTGTTGCATTTTGTGGCCATGTGGGACCAACATATGTACAAAATCGTATTGCATATTGATGGGTACTCTAGTAGCTATGACTCTACGTGGGCCCACAATTCTTTTCTTAATTTCTAAAAGGCAAGGCTACATGTTTGAGTTGAGTGTTGAATCTTGTGACTAAGTGGGACCCATATATGCACAGTATGGTATCTATACATTTGAATATTTATATATACAAAATTTACACAATCAGGAATTACATAGTTATGAAACCTAAAATTATGGAATTCATGATGCATGCAATTATCATGCCAAAATATTTACTGGAATATAATAAGACTTTTTGGAATAATAGAATTTAACAACATTTCAAAAATCCAGCATTTTAAATTCTCAAACATCCACAACACATAAATCCACAGCCCTTCATCCTCCCACCTTTTTAATATAATTCTTTATTTGAATCCATTTGATCCTTAGATTTCTATGAATTAGATTCCATGCCAACGATCATACCATCTTGTTTGCACAAGGGATGAAATGAAACAAAATTAAAATTCGAATCAAAACTAAGAGAAAGTTCAAAGTAAAACTATTAAAAGATGAAAAATTACTCCTCCCCTTCCGCTATCGAGTGTCTTTTTTGTTGCCCAGGTTAAGGAGGCTGGATCCTATCCAACTGGTGAGGGAGGTAGACCTTGGTTGAGGTGGGGGAGCTCTTAGGAGAGGGAAGTAAATCTCGGGTGAAGTAGGATAGCCCTAAGATGAAAGAAGATTTTGTCATTTTATAAGATTTTGTCATTTTGTATCTTTGCTTTCAACCCCTTTTTCGTACCTTTTCTTTTATTTGAACCGATCAATTTTATTTTTATTTCACCGCTCATGCAAACAGTGGCGGACCCAGTAGGGTCTAGGGGCTGAAGCTCCCACGGTCCCGCCCCTAGTTGAAAAAATTTAAAAGTTTCTAATAACCCCTGTAAGTTATGATAATTAATATGCATTTTTTTTCGATTTACCCCTTCCTTCAATATTTCTTTTTTATAAAACCCCAAAGTTGAATTTGGTGGATCCCTCATGCATGCAAACA
Source organism: Litsea cubeba (assembly GCA_012931725.1). Taxonomy (NCBI): domain Eukaryota; kingdom Viridiplantae; phylum Streptophyta; class Magnoliopsida; order Laurales; family Lauraceae; genus Litsea; species Litsea cubeba. The sequence continues at coordinate 20,393,780 of CM022946.1, forward strand.
AACAGTCTCAACTTCCAACTTGGGCCACACAAATGACACATCCCCACCCCAACTCACCCCACCTACCCCATTTGCACATTTGAGTATCGTCTAGAAAATGAAATTATCAGAGAGATGGAGTTTGGGATAGACATGGGCACATGCTGGAAGGAAAGCTGGCTTGAGAGGATTCTAAAAATTTGACTGGTATTTTGTCCTTTTGTGTTATTTGGAAAAGCCATCCAGTCTAGAAGACCGAACCACACATTCTTCGCAAGCCGCTGAGCTGTCTCCTAGACCTGCCGACTACGTAATCACAAATTCAAAATCTCACCACCCCCACCTTTGACTACAATCAACATCCATGATCCAACCTTTCAAATTAAATAACAATCATATGTGTATGAATCTGCCGCCCAAATTTCATCCTGTGGGGTCCACTAGTTTCTGCGCCCAATTCTCTTTCTATGGGGCCCAAAACCATGGGCAGCCAGATGTAGATTGATTGGTAGATGACTAATGGGTATTTGTGTTTGTTAAATTTGAATTGTTGACCATTGGTTTTTGAGGAAGATTTGGGTGCCAAGGTTTATAGTATCCTTGTTAAGGGTATGAATCAGGATTTTTGTTTATCTAGTTCTTTTTTTGGGGTTATGATTTCTACAAAAAATTATTGAATTCTAAAACTTGGAGCATTCTAAAATCTAAAGGCTATTTCTGCCATATTTCATTGAAGCTATTTTTTTCCCCTTGTATGAAACTAGAGAATTTGAGAAATTCAGGAGACAGAGTCTAACAAGCATGCTAATCTTGAATTTAGTACATGACTAAATAAATTAATGTGGACTAGGGTTTGATGATTGCAATGTTTTTGCATCTAGGGGATGCAGTTTGTAGATAGTTCCATTTTTCTCTTTTCTAAATACATACATATGAGGATTTTATAAAATGATTAAAAATAAAGATCGAAAGTAAATTTTAAAAAATGAGTATCAAATAGCTTTTTTTTTTATATAAAAACATAATCAAAAGATGACAAAAAATGAATACTTAGCCTTAAATCTTTATTTTTAACTACTACAAAAATTCCCATGTATTTTAAGACAAACAAACAAGGCCTCTTGGATTTTTAAATTTCTCCAAATTTTAGCAATGTAGATCCTCTCATGGGATTTCAGAATTCAGACATGAATTCCAGGAATTCTAGGAAAGAAACGGACCCTATAAGTGACACCATTTGGAAAATTTGTAATTATCTCCGATTGCAATTATATTTCAGCAAAAAAAAAAAAAAAAACCTTTATAGCCTATTTGTTTAGAGGTTTTTCTAATGGAGATTTTTGCTTTGGAATTTCATATTCCAATGGTGTGAGCTACCAAAAAAGGAGCCAATAAAATTTCACCTTTGGCCTCTGAGACTCTTTGGATATTAATTTTGGAAGAATGTACATGATCATTTGTGAAACCATGTTGGAAACAGGAATTCATATACCTCCAAACAGGCTTCCACTGTTCCACATAATTCCAGCATACAGTATGGGAAAGTCATTTTGGACATGTCCAATTGGTGATTCCTTGGATATGTGGAGTGTGGACCAACATACCATTGCATTCTCTTTAGTTATTGGGGTACCAAATAATGCTTAAAAACTGCAGCACATCATTCAATTTTCCTAGTGTGTGTGTGAGAGAGAGAGAGAGAGAGATCATCATATCTAATTCTAATCATTTCTATATCTGTGTAACTAAAGCTGCTTTTACATACAATCAAAATGCATCCCACTGATTCAAAACCCAGTAAAAAAGAAGAACAAAGAGAAAAAGAAAAAGGTAAAAAGGGATTCCATCTTCACAACCCCTTTCCCCCTCCCAGCTTTGTAGTCTGAAGGTTTACACCCACCTGCTTTTCCTGTTTGTGACTCTTGTGGGTTCCCTTCCCATTGCTAGGACTTTGACCCTTCTCCTTCCTCTTCATCCCAAACGTCCTATGCTTCTTCTTCTCTTTCTCCTTTATCGTCTCCAACTTAGGCTTCCATTCTCTAGATCTCCTACACCCAACCAACCTGGTATAATCCTTCTCCAATTCAGGTGTAGTGCAAACTCTTCCCTTGGACTTGTTGAGACTCTCCTCCTCCTCACTCATCCTCCCTTCTTCAATCAGATTCGATATAAACTCATCAGAAACTCTTATTTGGAGGGTCCCTGAAGGGGTCTTGAGTATGTCGAAAGGCCGACAAGTGGCGGCTCTCCTCACGAAAGAAGCCTTGTTAGAGTTGGTTAAAGATGGAGAAGTTGCAAAGGAAGCGATTGTAACAAAAGAGAGGACCGATTGGAAGACGTGCTTGGGAAGGAGAAAGTACTTGTGGCCTAGCTTGAGCTCGTCCGTTTCTGAGAGAGCTTTGATCTTCTGGCCAATGAAGAAGGAATCCGAGTGGCAGATGAGGTGCTTTGGGAACTCGAGCATGAGCTGGGAGGCAGATATAGGACGGTCGTAGATCTTCACATGGCCGTCGGGTTGGATGAGTTTCACAGTGTGGAGAGGAGGGTCTGGATGAGGGAGATGGTGGAGGCAGGTTATATGGTTGCCCATCACATGAAAGCACCATGGGATTGTGTGGAAGCTCAAGAACTTTATGCCCATATGTCCATATACTTGTTTAAGTCAATGACAGAGAAACCCAGATGGGAAAATCAGCAAAAGGCAGAGGAAGAAAGAAAAAAACCAGATAAGAGAATCAAGAGGGAGAGAAAGAGAGATAGGAGTCAAAGAGAAGAACACCAGCCCAGAAGAAAAAAAAAATGCCAAAAAGGAGAGAAAGAAAGAAGGATCTGAAGAAGAAGAAGTAGAGAGAAGAAATGGATCTTATCTTTTGTGGTGTGTTTGTGAGCTTTGCTATTGGGGATCTGGTTTTGACTCGATGAATGTTGTTACATGTATATATGGATATAGTGAAAGAAAGACAAGAGGTAGAAGCCCAGAAGGAAGAGTAAGTAGTAGATTGAGATGAAGAAGAGGAAGAAGGACAAGTGCCTACCAAGAGAAGAGATGAGAGGAGAAAAGGATCTTGCTTTTGTGGTGTTTTGTGTTGTGGGTGAGCTTTGCTATTGGGGATTTGATTAAATGAAGGCATGTATAAATGGAATGAGAGGAGGGAGAGAGAGAGAGAGAGAGATGGAAAAGGTGGGCCTGGTTTTGGTGAGAGAGAGAGAGAAATTTTTTTTCCTTTGGGTTTGTCTCCTTGTTTTGGTTGCGTTGACCGTTTGACCGGGAATGGGCACGCCGTCTCGTAAGGGGATGTTTTTTTTTTTCCTTTAAAAACACAAATTGAGAGAAGAGAAGAGAAAAGAAAAGATTCTAGTACACGAGCCAGTCCAAGTAGTCTGTATTTTTATATTCATATATTTGCTTTTCATTTCGTCGCCAAAAGAGGCCGAGAGAGTTTGAAAGAAATGCCCTCGTCAGTACTGATGAGAGGAAGATTTTTTTTTTGTCGCGAGATGCCATGGAAACATGAAATGGAGATGAGACGTCTCTTTATCAAGCCTTCTATTCCTCTGGGTGGAAAAGGATGGGGATCAAGCCTTCTATTCTTCTGGGTGGAAAAGGATTTGGGTTGGTTTTGTTTAAGCCCCATTTGAGAGTACATTGTATCTTGGGTTGAGTACATTGTATCTTGGGTTGGTTTACCATATGGGTTTAGTAAAGATTTTTTTTTTTTTGGTTGGGGTGGGTTGGTTTACCATATGGGTTTAGTAAAGATTTTTTTTTTTTTTTTGGGGTTGGGGGCAACTGGGCAAGCCCCATTTGAGAGTACTTTGTATCTTGGGTTGTTTTACCATATGGGTTAAGTAAAGATTTTGAATTCACTTGATGTTATTGGTGTAAATTATAAAAGGATAAAGGGCCTATTTTTTTTAGGAGACTTCAAAGAATTCATGTGTTAGAGAATTTATTAATTTGATAGAAGTTATTTATTTTTAATTGGAATTTCTAAATCCTTTTTTTAAATGGGCGATTTGCAAATGCCAAGGAGAATGGAATCTAGAGTGGAATTAGGAAGGGGATCGGGTGACTATACCCCTTAGAAATTTATAAAAAACCCCATACTATAACTTATTATTATAATTTTACATTATTCTTAAAAAAATGGAAAAAACCCTTGTGTTAATTAAAAAGTTATTTTTTAATAGTGGCACCTTCTTGGATCTTTTTCTTACATAGTGGCTCCTCAAGGTAAATTTTTTAGGTTGAGTTTTTCAAATCTCAAAAGCGATTCAACGCTAAAACTTGAACAAATATGACATTTTTAAAGGGCAAGTAAACAAAGCTATCACAAATCTATATTAGGAATTTTGCTGAAGAAACAAATCCTATAATAGACATGAAAACTGAGTGGTGCTGACAGCTAAGGGCAGTCCTAGTCATGCCTGGGCCGTTCCATGTCGATCTGTGAAATCTCACGGGCCACGCCGTGCCTAGGTTGCTGGGGCTCAGCTTAGTACAACTAAGTGCACGGATTTTTCCATATCGTGCCGCCACAGCACGGGCCAACCCACTTGCTTCTTCTATTTCTTTTTTATTTTAAATATTTTTATATAAATTGAAAGAGAAATTATAGACTTTTAGTTTTAGGGGTTCTTAACTTGAAATAAAAATTAAAACTATTAAAATAAATATACAAACATTGATTCCAATTTACAAATGAGTAATAAATATTTAATTATTTTAAATTTTAAACTTTACTTAAAAAAAAAAAAAACAAACTTCTATGTACCTTGCCTAGGCACCCTATCGGGGCCGTGCCTATATGTTGACCTGGTCAACATCTCAAGTACGGCCCGTCCAGATTTTCATCTCTACTTGGAGTTTCTATTTTTGTGAGATTGCACGATTCACTCGACTTGAGAGGATTCTGATTGTGGACCGACATCTCAGCCCTCTCTGCACGTTCATCTCATGGAGGATTGTATTTGTGGCCAGCTGCTCCAAGTACTAGTTCTTGAACGTGCACATGTATAGAGAGTATTGAGACTCGCGAGTCCATGATAATATCGCGCGAGCTGAGAAATTGAATCTTCTTTTCGTAATAGAGCTGAGTAAACGGTCTAAGAAAAGCATGGAATATGGAAATCCACGACCCAAACGACTGCCTTTTTAATTTGTTTTGAATAGGAGAGAAGCATGATGTGGTACACACGAGGGGACAAGGACGTTTTTTCCTCCTCAGTCTCTTTTCCACATGCGTATGCATACCTTTCTTAAGCTTTTCCTAGTTAGGCTTGTTGGCTTGTTCCTTGTTCCTTGTTACTTGTTAGAAAGGGAAACCAATACAAAACAAGTAAACAAAAACTCATTTAAATCATATATCATAAAATATAAAGAGTTTTTTCCTACTAGCAGAGTTTTCTCCTACGAGCAACCGCAACCGGATGGCTGGTGATGAAGGCACCGATCCATTTTTTCCACATCCGGTTGGTTGGTCGCATAGGAGATCATCTTTTCTTAAAGTATACGTGCCCGACTGTTAATATCTCCTAAGTTCAATGAAACCAAAACCACTCAATATTAATTGCTCCTACGTATTTGTGGTTGGTCAAATTTTACTTTAATCAGCATGAATTCATGATAGTATGTTTTAATAGAATATTTTACGCGTGATCAATCTAATATAATCGTTGCTCATAGAAAGGGACATTAATTTTGAGTTGTTAAGATCTCATAAGTGGGCTATGAGAATTCTCTTATGCCCGGCAGAAGATTCTTCAAATCCATATGAACCTATTTGTACCATGCATGTTGCATACTTGTAGGCCCACAATGGCCATAGAAACTTGGGGATTAAATTCAACAGTGCATGCATCATCACAATTTAAGGTGGTCGTTGGAGATTTTTGGACGGATTAGTAGGCAATATAGACCTGTGATTATTAGACTTGACTAGAATCTTATTTTATCCCTATATATGCACTTTGTGAGTTAACTTGGGTTGAGAATGGACAATAAAATTTCCATCCTCAAAAACATGATTAGACCCCTTACAAATCTTAACACTTCTGGGATTAACTTAAATGATTTAATTTCCAACGGACAACTCTATGATGTCAAAGCCATGTGAAAACAAGATTATGTAAACCATGTCCTCTTTAGTCACTTACATGTGTAACATGAGGGTTCCTCATTACAGATAAAACTTATCTTAAGTCTTTTGTGCCATTTTTCCTCTTTTTTTTCCTAATGAACTATTAGTATTAGACTAAAGATAAGGTGAATAACTGAAAAGTAAATAGTTCAAAAAGCTGAGAGAGCAATTAAAAAGTAAAACTAATTAATTTTATATTTTACACATGGTATTCTACGCTCTCTTTAAAGGAGGACATTCATGTGCATTCATCCCTCACCATAGGGTTTACATGGTTTTCTTTATTTGTTTACGAACATTCTTTTTCGGCATATGACCATATATAATTTTTCCTCTTTTGCCCATGAATATTTCCAATTATGTCAGTGCCTCTCACCCTATGGTACTGAGGGATGAATGCACATAAATATTCTCCCTTTTTAAGAGCAAGGTGGATAACATAAAAGTAAACTTAAACTAATTTAGCATCTGACCATATAAATGGGTGATTCCTTCTTACTCCTAAGGTGCATGAACCTGCTCACACCACCATTCATGAACACTGACCTTCTTGATTGTCTATCGTTGAAAGAAATAGAAAAAATCTTTCAAACTGATTTTTCTCAATAGAGAGAGAACAAAAACTGATGGGAGAAATAAGAAATTGGTGCATCACACAAACATGCCCTACACCTATAAAGGAATGAGTAATCAAATAGCAAATCATCCACATCCAATGTTAGAGATCAAACAATTAGATCCACTGACTCATATCACTTGCATTACAATGACCCACGTAATATAGGGCCCATGATTTTAGATGGACATGATCATGGGCGGAACCAGAGGGGGGGTGGCCCCCCCCCCTCCCCCTATAAATAAATAAAAAAAAAATGCTTTTCTTTACAAAATTTTTATAAATTTTTACTTATGCCCCCCCCCCCCCCCCCCCCCCCCCCCCCCCCCCCCCCCACAAAAAAAAAAAAAAAAAATCCAGAAAAGCCCCCTATATGTTTTAAAGGCCACATTTATTTTTTATATGTGGTCCTCCCAAAATAGTTTTCCTACCTAGTGGCCCCCTCAATGAAGAATTTTTGGGTCCGCCCCTGGACATGATTAAGTCCTAATCTTTCCATCAGGTTTCTGTTGCTAATGATCCAGTTAAGAATAATTAGTCAAATACACATGTAACTAGAATACAATATGAAATGCTTTCCTATATGCACATGTGAAGGAAGGATTTTTGAGTAACCGTGTGAGATCGAAATTCTATACAAGCAAAAAGAATATATATCTGTCTCCTTATCTCATTGTTTTGAAGCTTGGTCTGAGGGCAAGGTGACAAATGCATCAGTTTCTATGCTTAATTAGATAAGGAATGCAAAGTAGCATCTTTTAATTTGGTCTTAATTAACTTTCTTCCAAGGTTTCACTCTCACCAACATCTTGATCCACTTGATGCAACAGTTTAAAAAAAGAGATCTAAAAGATAAAAGAAACTGTGACAGATACGTACGGAGTGTATCGTCTACTAGGGTTTGTCTGATATCGATAGAAGTAACATTGCTTTGTAATAGTAATTTAATTACTAAGGTGTGTATCATTTAATCATACTTTTTTATTCAATCCAACAGTGAATATAAGTTTAATGAGCATAAAATATGGGCATGACTCCAAATTAAGAGTGTGAAAGGGGCTGTACTGATGGGCTAAGTAGGCCCCATAGAGCTTTTGTTGGAGAAAATTCTCCCACATTAGTCACCATGATTATTATGCAAACGGAATGGTTGAAAGTTGAAACACAAAATGCATATAAAAGATTAGGAAGTATATGTTATTTACTATGCTGAATTTTTCTTATATATATTTTTTTGATGTAAAATGCTCCAAAAAGCTTCTAAAATTTGCAAAAATATTGTTCCTTAATGCCTTTAATAACATAGTTATCAAAATAAAAAGGCCCATCAAATGAACAGATAAAATGAAGTTTGAATTGTTATACACTTTTTTTTTTTTGCTAGTAACTATTATACTTTTTTGGGTAAAAATAAAACGTTAGACACATATATTCACAATGGAATAGCTAAGTACATAACCATACTATTATATAATACTATTGCTAAAAGCTACTGCATAAATTTTTGGGATTTTGCCACATTAGTCCTTCTTAAACTCAATTTTCCTAATTTCATGACCGACATTCGGATAATGTTATCATAGTCGCTTGACTGTGATTATCATTTTTCTAAACTTCTTTGCGCCATATCCCAAGATATCATGTGATTTATCAGATTTTGTATCATACACTTTTTGCAACCAGAAATTGAATTTCTTATTTTATTTATTTTTACAAAATACAAAACATGACATTTTTGTGAAAAGTAAATACACGTTCCAACATCATTTCTCAAGTTCTATCATTCAAAAAAATTTCTCCTAGGATAGTGCATAAAAGTCATGACATCATGGGACAGTCCCATGAGATCATTGGTTTCCGCGACATACATTTTTCATGATATCACAAGATCTGGTGTAAAAAAAGTGCTGACGATGGTCAAGTAACTCAAGTAACCCTTTCTTTTGAACCCTCAATGCGGCCCCAAAGCCCAAAACTTGGTTAAAAGAACCAAAGCCATTAGCACTGGCATGGTCCACAAAGTTGGACTGACTGGAACAGGTCCCATCTCCCAACCTAACCATCAACAACTCCTTGAGTTTAGTTTTTTGACTACTTCCATTTTAATAGATTAAACTAATGGGACGGATTAGTGGAACCATTTCAATAACATTTCTTAATTTTATCAACTGATTGATCCTATGCATTTAGTGATTCAATGTGCAAGTTGGCCACACTTACTCACCCCCATGTGGGTCCCACCTAAGCAAAAAACTAATAAAACTAAAGACTACTACTAATCCATTGACTATTACTATTAGTGACTCCTTATTTAATACTTAATAATATCAGGTAGAAATCACTGTCAAAAACTCACGGCAGGTAATATCTCGAGAAATTCATGAGAATTTAAAAATATGTAGTATTAGCTCGATAATTTTGGCAGTATTTTACTCAAATGTATTTAGTTTAACGATATATATATAGATGTTTCTATGAGAGATATTTCTCATCTTATATGAGAGATAGGGGTGGGGAGCCTCACATTTAAGTTGTTGGTATTGGATATGGATGTGACGGCCCTCACCCTATCTCTCATATAACATGAGAGATATCTCTCGTAAGAGCATCTTATATATATTAATATTTTAAATATTTTTATTATTTGATTCATATTTATTTTAGTTCCACCTAATTTCCAACTAAAAATCGAGAAACAAAAAAACTCCAAAACCTCTCATCAATAAATTTGTGTAGTTTCTCACAATGGTTGAAATAGTTACTAATTTTATTATTTATTTATTTATTTTTACTGGTGATTGTGTTTGACCTCTTTGAAAATCGACTATTCAATTGAAAAATACAACCTCTCATTTTTGAGGTGTGGCAGTAGCCAATTACACCTATCCCTCTAATTCCTTCACTACCTGCCAATTACATTGAAAACTACAGCCTTCTCTCACTGGAGTAGACGTGCCCAACCCCAACTTCAATATCTACTTAGATCTGGATCAGCTGGAAAAACAATGTCAACATAGGCGTCTTGGGGTCTCCATCCATGAACCAATACAGTATAAAACCATGTGGGTGGTATGGGCTTGTCATTTTTGTCTAAAGTTCCTATTGGCCCCCATGACAATAAACCCTTTTACCTATGGTGGGTCCTATCCTTTATTTGTTTTGGTTAGGTGCTCACACCAAAATCATGTGGAGGGTAGTACAATAGAGAAGCTTGATTGGTGGAGACCATAAATTGGGGAAAAGAGTCCTTTAGTAGGTCAAGTGGCATGTTTTCCTTGTTTGAGGGAGGTCCACATGGGGAGTTCTAATGTTGACCCAACAAGGCACGTGTATGATATATCCACAAGGACAAGATGGCAGGATGTGAGAGTTGGAAAAACAAAGGACTTGGGGCATGGATGGAGTTGTTGGGTCAGGTTGACCTGGGCACAGCATATCCGAATCTGGCCAACTTGGTTATCAGGCCTTCTTAGTCCAGGTCATGGACTAAAAGTTAGGCCAGCCTGGGACCAATTGTGAAATCTGTGCATGTCTTTGTTCTAGATGTATCAAGTAAGGCCAAGGCTTCCCTAAGTTCGAGTTTAGAGAGAAAATTTGTAAGCTCGTGCTTGTGGGGCCCACCTTTGGTCCATCCAAAAGTACCAAACACATGATCCTCTTAAATTGCACATGTCCACCAATTTTCGGTTAGATCCGGATTTACTATACCGTTGGATTGACTATATATCAATCCGAATGGATTGTTGATCATTAAACTCTTAGACCCATATGGAGATGATAGAAATTACGGTTGATGCTGATTTTTTGCAGGGAGAAAGATCCTAGGGAGTCCCTGAAACTCCCCCACCCCATCCTCATGTGGGTCCCCAAGTGGGCCCCACCACACACTTGAACTTATCTTATCCTAAGCTTGAGTTTAGGGGCTGACATCATCAAGTAAAACCAGGCATTTAATCATACATAGGCTCAGGCCGGGCCGGCTGGTTTATCAGTGGGGCCAAAAAAAATTAAGACAGGTTTGGCCAATGGACCAAAGATCACATGCCATATCTAGCCCAATCAAGCTACGGTCAGGTCGGCCTTTAGCTGGCCTGTACTACAAGTACCCCTTGGGATAGTGTAGGGAGTCCCCTACAGTAAGCCATGAAGAGGGCCACGTCCCATCAAGGTGGAGTCCATTGGTCACACAAATAATAAGAAAAAAATGGTGTTGCTTGTTAGATAAGGCATCGTTTGAAAATCAAATCAGTTTTTTTTATAAACGTTGGCTCACGTTTGACTATTTGAGGCAAAATTATCTTAAATGTTTCTTTATTGAAATTTATGACTAGAATTTGAAAGGTCGAGAATTTTTGGACATGATGTGATTTTTTATCCCATTGCATTTGAAGTGTTGTATTTCTTTTATTAGAATTTTAAATTTCAATCACCCAAAAGACTTTTTGAAACTCTTAGAATTCCACTCTCTATATCATTTGTTGGAATTTCAAATCATCCTAAAAAAAAGAGGTTTGAAATTCCACCTAAAATGATAATTTTTGGAGAAATTAAAATTCTTCTAGACATGAATTCTTGGAATTCTGATAAAGAAATGGGTCTAAAGTGTCCATTATTTTAGATCCTTAGATCCGACAGGTTTTGATAGCTATTTTGTCTATGGGTCATTTTCTGCTTGTTGGGTCTCTTGGGTCCTATTTTTTCTGAGGTATTACTTATAAGGATTTGGAGCATTGGATATTTTGATATTCATGTAAAAATTGTTCATTTCAAACGTTGCTTCATTGCTTAAATTCTGAATATCAATCCACATGAAAACTTATTTTTAGCTTTAGAAATGCTTAGAATTTCAACATCTGAATATGAAGGGGCCATGAACATTCTGAATTCCTTGACAAAAAATACTCTAGATTCTTGTAAAAGAAGAGGTTCTTGACCAGTGGGGCATAGTCTCCACACTTCCTATTATGCAGTTCACATGCTGTAGTGACAGCTGGCTTGGGGGTGGTAAATGTACTTCAAAAGTGACAGACAAGATTGATAAGAGACGAGATGGTGGGGAGGACTACAAGTCGGCCAAGCCAATGTCCCGACCACAAGTCAAAATCGAGCACAGTACCCAGCATCATGCATTGGCCGACCCAGCTCTAGATAATCTTCAGGTTAATCTGATGAGGAAGTTGGTTCTTTTTGTGATCCAAGGTTGGGAAAGTTGGATTTATCTCAGGGGTAAATGAATGTGATCAAGAAGATTTTAACAAGCACCACAATTTCATCATGACAACAATTCTAGTCAGGATGCCTTCACAATTTTAAGATGGTAGCTTGCCAATTGCCAGGTCTTATTACTTCTGCTTAAACCCATAGAGTCATAGGAGGCCCAAAGAGTTTAGACCTAGAGATTCTCCAAGAAGGCCTAGATAAAGAGGGTAAAGATGGCAAAAATGGGTTTTGCAATTGCACCACAGGAGAGTTATTCTGAGAGAATAATTGCCAGACAAACAAGACTGCTTTTCCTTTTTCTTTGCTTTTTTTTTTTTATACAGTTGAAGCCGGTTTTTTTGTTATAATGATTGAAACCTTTCACTCTGGACATTTCTCTCTCTCTCTCTCTCTATATATATATATATATGGAGACATTACTCAAACTCACTAGGTTCAGGTTGTGTTGGTAATTTTACTTTAAAAATCAAATTAAATGAAGTGAAAGAAATGATAGAGAATAAAATATAAGTAGGTTATGATAGTATTTAGTTTTTAATTAGTTAGTATGAAATTTTTTTGACTTTTTATATAGAAAAGTATATATATTTTTTATCTTTCAATAGATAAAGGTGGTTGCCCTTACACACCTTTTTAACAAAATCCAATCCAACTAAGCCAATACTACTAACTCATTTTCTTCACCTATTGGTTGCGGCAAAGAAAATTTAGATCAGATGGATAGAAAAAAAAAAAAAACAAAAAAGAAATTGGTTTTAGACAGCTCTAGCCATATCTCATAAATACAATCAACAAGGACGTCGTTGGATCTCCACAAAACAAATGAAGGTAAAGTGAATCAGCCAGCTTATAGTTTAATCAAGGGTTCATGCATTTGGCGTCTAATTAAAAACTGTAAACTGAACACAGAGACAACTGTGTTTCCAGGATCCAAAAAGCTTGGCCTAAAGTATGAAAATAGAGCGCCAGATGCACAACATACCACTCACCTGCAGGAACAAGGTGTTGTTGTCCAGAGTAACCATCAACCCTTTCATTTGGCATATTCTAAAGGACATAACTTAAGTGGAATAGTTGCAGAGGTTTTGAAAAAAAATACATGGATGGATAGGATTGTTCCAATCTTGCTGTCCATACAAGTGGAGCTGTAGATCACCAAAGGATGCATCCTAATTCCCACAACGCCTATAGAAAAAGGTAGAGACACGTACACCTTTTTTTTTTTCTTTTTTCTGCTACTATTCTCAATTTGGTAAGCCGCCAAGCCGCCGTATATTGGCTGGCAATTCTGGTAATCTATGATGCCCAGATACGAAAGGGACACGGCAGTGACACAGATTTTACGAATAAAATGTGAAGTATTGGATACGAGTTGATTAAGTATCCATACATATGCATCATAGCTGGTAATGCCTGTGAGCCTGTGAGGGTCGATGTCACTGCCACCAAGCTATATGTGCTTACCTGGACCTCTTTTCCATATGCAATTTGGAACCTCTGTACTACTACTTAGACAAAAAGTACCAAAAAGAAAATTTTGAATGCAGCAAAAGCAGAGGCTACAAATGGTGGGTCTAAACGAAAAGCCCAAGAATCTTCAAAATAAAGGCAATGAACTATTTTCACACTGCAGACCTCAAACAAACAACAGCAGCTTCTTAGACTGGTGTGGGGGGGGGATTGTCTTATTAATAAGATGTAATAACAAATGTTCAACAAGGTTCGGGGAAAAAAGGGAAAAAGGGTTAAAAACTGATAAAAATAACTCTCCCTGCATTTTTTTTTTTCCTCACAGCCTCAGTTTCTATATTAAGTACACTCAAATAACCTACAGTTCAACGCACCTCCAAAGTAACCTACAGTTCGACAAACCTCCATCCCCAGTAGAATTTCTGGTGTAGTGCCTTACCGGCGACCGGCTGCTTTTCTCACAGGTGGGGCTGAATCCTCATCATCCGACTGGATATCACCATATTGCCACATTTTCAGCCTTTCACGCTTTGCTTTTGCTTGGTGTTCTTCCAAGTTATCAAGGGCAGACTGCCTTTCCTTTGTGTCCCACCTCTTCCTCCTTTCTAATCTAGCGAGTCCTTCCTGTAAAACATAAGATGATTCAGAATACATCAAATGGTTGACGTTGACCATTGCAACATGAACCAATTTTAGCAAAATATCAACACAACTTTTTGATTTCTGACTTCTGATATGTATGTTAGTCCAGTCAACTGCAAACAAGAACATAATCCTTGACTTCTAATCAATGTTGTAAAAATCGCTAGGCGGCGGACGCTAGGCGGTGGGCATGGACTAGGGATCAATTCCCGATTAATCCCCTCCTAGTCCGATTAATCCCTGCCTAGCGCCTAGGGGGTGACCGCCGACTAGCGCCTAGGCGGCCGACTAGGCCGATTTTTGCAGCAGTGCTTCTAATCATATAGACATATGCTATATATATACATATATAAATGGGTAATATTCAAGTGAGAACTAGTTCTCACCTATTATATGAGAACTTTTTTTGCGGGGTCCAACTAGCAACCCATCAAAATCTAACAACCAATAGGGAACCCCCTGATAGTCACTAATCCCAAGGATTGACACACATCCGAATGTACTGAACCGTTGAATCGAAGGTTGAATATTTTTTGTGAATATGAAGCCATTAAACTTGTGGGCCACGGATGAAGGGGTTAGGGGCATAGGTTTGGGGTCAAACTTGATACTTAGGGTGGTCCCACATAGATCTTTCCATCCCCCATGGTCCCATCCTCAAATAGAAAAATTCTCACATAAAATGTGAGAACAGTTCCCACCTGAATATATATATATATATATATTATAACCCTTTGACGTTAGCTAAAGATCACCTACTCATCTTCAACGTTGTGAAATCCATCTAACTGTTGCTCCACTCAAATCTAATTAACAAAACACAGAATCAGTTAAAGACCAGGACCAGTAAAACTCCACATAAATTAATCCCAGGATCTTCTCCAAACAACACCCTAACCATCTCTCTACTTGCACATGGTAGGCTAAGCTGACTATATAGTTTATATTTACAGAAAATAAAGGTATCTAGAATATTTTGTAAATGCTAAACATTTGAAACAGGGGTCACATTTACAAGGATTGTTGGGTTTCAAGTAGGAGTTCCAAGTCCAATGTTACAAGAACACCAATGAAGAACTTTAGTGATTTAAAATGAGCAAAGGAATTTTCAGCATTCGATCATCTCATAAAAGAGGTTATAGAAAGACAATGTATTCTAACCTGTAACATTGCAGCGTTGATACTGGAACCAGCTTCCACATCAACCAAAGTGACGACAAGCACTGTACCAGTTCCCTGGCCTTTAACTTTTCCTCCTGACGTATCTCTCTCCTCAACCATGGCCCTAAGCTCCTTCGAGCTGTTAAGGGTGCACTCGCTCAGATATTCTGCAGCTTCCTGTCCAAAATCCTCCTCTAAACTGGGTACCTTTATATATGCAAGGCTGCATAGCTGAGCAAGGCCAGGTGCAGAGGAGACAGAGGGATCAAGTGGGCGCAATCGACTGTACGGAACAGTTTCTTGGTTCCCATAGTCAATATAGAAGACTTCGAACTTATCCTTTGGTGATTCAACAGCTCCACGGGGTGCATTGACAATCTTCACATGCCAAAGAAATTTTCACCGTCAAGGGGAAATTATGTGATGACTATGGTATTCAAGATTAAACTAAACAATATAAAAAATAATTACAGTAAAAATAGTAATTCTCAATTTAATTGCAAGAAAAATGAGTGTTCTAACATCTGCACAGTACATCAATAACAAATTTGGAAGCAATATCAGTTGCAACCAGTTCTCTACAAACCAGACTGGCAGACGAATTGGTGGAGTAGACAGTTCAGTCCAGTTTAACCCGATTAAACCATGATGTAAAAAATGAAAACATAAATAAAACATTTGATTCAATAATTAAATTAAGAGCCCAATTAAACCGCAGGTTTTCATTGAGTTTGACCAGTTTTTTAACAAGACCCAGTTCTCATAAAACTAGCCCAGTGAGGGTGCTGGTTCGACTGGCCGGTCCAATCTGATTTTGGTAAGACTGGTTGCATTTTGCAGCATAACCACTATTTTAACAAGGATAAATTTCTCAACCTTATGATGAAATATAGATTCAAATGAAGTTTTATATTTAGGACATTATATTTTTACTAGAAATTGGCACAAACTTATGAAACCAGATTGAACACAAAAGGTAAACTCTCCTTGACAAAGGCATTGAGGCCACTCCTTTCATTTATTAACTAAAAAGTTTCAGTTTTTTCAGCAAAAAATACACGTTTGATAAATAAATAAATAAAAAGCAACACTATGGACAACAACCCGTAGCATAGATGGAAGAAGAATAGCTGGAAGGTGATCATTGTCGCAAACATATGAGTTAATTGGTTCAAATCACGTTACCATTCAAAGAACTATAAAAATAAAAAGCAGTACTGTGTTTTTATCATTCATAAGAACATTACCAGTCAGAGTTTACTTTCAAATGAAAAGGTAAAAATATCATCCTTAAGGAAATTTGTAGATTTATACAAGATCTTGGCTCTGTCAGGCTGTGTATTTCAATGGAGATGTACCCATTTCATAAAAAATAGAAAAGAGTGGAGGTCTTTGGGATGCTCATTTCAAGCAATAGTAGACATATTTCATCGTTTCCATACCCTGTTTGCTTGTCATTGCCTTGCAAATGAGAGAACTCAAAAACTCAAACAGGCCTCATGACCATTGCAACTGACAATAGAAGACCCACTCCCTCATACCGAGTTTCTTCTCATCTTCACCCTTTATCAACCTACGAGAATCAAGTCCAAGTCCAAGTCCAAGTGCAAATCGTAATCGCCCAATCTCTCCTTCCACGCAGAGGAACCCATTCGCCAAGAGAAAACTTTCAGAGGCACCTGTCTCACGATTTCTTCTAGTGTGACCCATTATTGCATCTCTCTCATGTTCTATTTCCTGTGCACTCCATCATTGCTACTGATGGTCATTTTTATGATTGTTAAATGGGTGGGTTGGTAGGGTAAGAAGCAGCAACAGCGTGCAGTAGCTGGTTGCAGGAAGTTGCATTTGGAGGAAGAAACAAGTAGATTGAGGAGAAGAAGAAAACGAAATGAAGCTTTTGCTATGCTTACTTTGTCACAGAACTACTACTAGGACTTTCTTTTATTGACGAGTTACTTGAGAAGAAACTATGACATGCTAATTATATTGTAAGATCCCGTTCGTTGCATATAATTGAATAGGAATTTGAAGAATTGTATTTCTAAAAGTAATTAAAAAGGAAGAAATTAACGTGAATATCCAAAAATGACCATCAAATAATCCCCTCTTCCTTAGAAAATGAATTAAGAGATGGAAATCAAATATGCAGTCATCACCCCTAGTAATTCAAATCCTAGGAAAGTTAAGATCCCATCCACATCTCTTCCTCATATCCTTCATCCTCACCTCTTTTGATAATCCTTGGTTGGATCCAATTCCCATGCAAACACATGGCCCTAAGAAAGTTTTGTGAGGTGAGCTAAATGCCTAAAAGTGAACACTTTTTTCCAACTTAAAAACTAATGAGAAAAAAGATGATCACAACACCATTATGATCTTCAAAGTTAAAAACATCAGGGAATGTAGTCAACAACTTGCCTTTACATTACAGTTTTAATCAGACAGGACATTGAACTGCTCTCATGGAAGACTAGGTCCAAATTGGTTCAACTAAGCAACTAACCATTGTTTCCTGTGAGGGAAACTCATAACACACATCTAGCCATTGTTGGTTAGAGCATGCAAGTGGATTTCCAGGCGTGCCCTTATGCAAAAAGGATTGGATAGTGGTGAAACAGATAGTAGGCCTACAGGTGTAACTGGTTATCCAGGAAACTGCAGTTAGAAAGTACATAGAGCTCAAAGATTTTCCTCTATGCAGTAAACAAAATTTTGTTAAACCCAAATAATAGAGTCGATAATTATTGCTAACGATAAAGGCCTCATGCTTTAAGCAGTCAAAGTAGAGAATTTGAGAATGTCGACATTACCATCGCTCTGTTCCAGGAATTATCTGCGCTGAATTCAGCCAGGACAATATCACCCTTCTTAGGGTTAAAAGCACCGATAACAGGTGCTTCTTGGAGGCTCAGTGAAGCGAGCTGCTGCTGTATAGCAGCTACTTTCTGATCACCAACTGTCTGAATGTAGAACTTACCACCACCCAATACTTCAGTAACCACCACCTAAAAGAAAAGAGCAGGAAAATAAGTGAATGATCAAACTTAATGGAAAAAGGGAAGAAAGGTTTGAAATAAAAAAAAACAACAAGCAACACACCTTAATCACCTCCTTCTGTTTGGATTCAGATACTGAAACATTATTAGCTTCTTGTCCTTCAACATAACCTTCCCATATCTGCACATCAAATATGCCTATGAGAAACACCATAAAAGGAAAATCGGCTATCCATCAATTGAAGATTTTATCACGTACTTTCAGTCTCTGCGTTTTAGCTGACTGTTCACCCTGAGCAAGGAGGTGAGCATCTGGAATCCTGTCAGTGCCAAAAGAAGTTTGAAACTTCGCAAGCCCAGCCTCCAGAAGAACCACAGCCATATTGGTCCTTGATTCCCAGAGAGATCCCAAGAATGTTCCAGTCCTGTCAACTGTTTCTACTTCTATCTGCTCAGGAATTCAGAAAATGAGCTATATATAATTCCGTATAATTTCATTGACATCAATAGTAAAAAAACATTACCTCGACGTCTCTCTGCAATATCTTCCTCCTCATGAAAGCAATTGCTTCATCTGAGAAAGGCTCATCCCGACCAGGGCATCTAACTCCAGAAAAGGAGAATGCGATGCTGCAAGTCTCCTTGGGAATCAGCAATTTGAATCTATGACCACTCAAGACATAGTCAACAACAGCAGGTAGCCTTCTACTTCTTTGCAAAAATGGCAAGAAATCCTTGGCCTTTTTCGCCGATGCCTGAGTAGCGAAACATGTAACTCAATCCAACAGAAAGATATGTCAAGAAAAGATGTATAAAGGAAAGTAGTTCCCTTACCGTTAGCAAATCTGTTATGTGCATCACAGGAGGATCCTTGGCAGAATGGATCCCTTTCTTTCCACTGATAGCACGTGCCTCAGCAGCCAACAATGCATCATAATAGTTGGATCTCTCCTCAAAATCTCGGTGTCTGATAACTGTACCAAATCCACGTGCAACAACCAGCTCAGCAACATTTGCTCCTGCTGGTTGACTGCCTGCAGATGTTGGAGCAGGTGCTGTGTCATCACTCTCAACCTTGGAAGGAGATACCAAGAAGACTGATCCAAAATCCATGACCCTGGAATCTGATGACCCAGGTACTGGACTAGGCCCATCAGCCATGCCGACCTTCCTAGAATATTCCATCGAAACATTTACCTGAAGATAAAATCCATTATTTCAAAATTTTCAACCAAAAATATTCAGCAACATAATATTTATAAAGAAAAAGAGGTGCATACTTGGCGGCCAATAAGGCGAGTCCGCAAGAACTCCCTAGCTTCACGAGCATATGGAGCTGGTTTTTCATCACGACGAGGGTTGCCTATTTTAGGTGACCTAATGCTGGAAAGATTGACTCGCCGTTCAGCTAAAGGACTGCCATATGGGACGGAGTCGTCAGCAACAACAATGCAGTCCCCACTAACAACCTCTACTACCTGAAAAGGCGAGGAAGATGACAAAACAAAATAAAAGAAGGATCCCTTCTATAATCAACTCTGTGTGTGTGTTGAGAGAGAGAGAGAGAGAGAGAGAGAGAGAGAGAGAGAGAGAGAGAGAGAGAGAGAGAGAGAGAGAGAGAGAGAGAGAGAGAGAGAGAGAGAGAGAGAGAGTTGCTTCAGTTTGGACAATCACTAACCTTTCCTGTGAAATTTTGGTCATGAATGGCCTTTGAATTTGTTGCTGGAGGGATGTAGTTTGTCCATATTCTCAACCTATCCTTCTTTGCCTGGAGTTCTGAAGCTTTCAATTTCCGCTTGGCTTCTTCCTCCATCATATTCGCACTCCATTCCACATATTTAGCCAAACCCTATATGGATGTAAATATTTCAATTCCAAATGATTTCTATGATGTCCAGGACCACATGCTTAAAAATATAATGACAGGAAGTGAAAAGTTTGCAGCCAGTATTTAGCAAAAAAAGAAATGAAATGTCCTGAAAGACTTGGAAAAGAACACCATGACATGTTAGATTTTGAATTCACAAGACAACATAATTGACGGTGAAGAAATGGTTCCTGAAGGCAGCAAGGAATTAAGTGATGGATAGAATTAAAACATAAAAACTGCAGGATATATATCACTGGAAGCCTTTGAACATGCAAGTACCAAAGATAGCTGGAATGGAAACAATCACGGACATAAAATCTTCAAGAAAATGTTGCAACATAGGTAGAAAGTAGAAACCACAAGAAACAATATATTTCTCAAATCATTCAAGTGAAACAGGCATATTTGGAGTCTGGTGATTGTATGTGAATGAAACGGTGTTGGAGGAGTGGGAATTCTCCCCTATAAAAATTGGAAAAAAATTGAGAAATATGATATAGCATCTCTTACTCAAGTGGTTAATAATTGAGGCATCAAGATACCATAAGCTTGAACAAAAACTGGACAGGATTCACAAAAAAGTGAATCACAGATTTTGAAGCAACAACATATTAAGTAGTGAAAAGGAGTCGATCCCCCTACATATGATATCTTCCTTGTTAGTAGTAGCTTGGACATACAAAAGCTCTCTCTCTCAATACACAGTAAAATAATAAAAGACTGTTCTACGCAATTTTCAATTTTTGTATAGAACACAAGTGCATCAGTACCAGGGAAACCACACTGCCCAACATTTGGATGGTGCCTCTGAATGTTGCCTTTTAACATAAAAGCAGAAAGTGTCAAGTAAAATGTATCATGACAATCAGTCCCCGGCTTGCATACTGCTATTGACTGGATACTATTTATAAGACGCATTGTACTAAATCAACACAACTGTGCCATCACATTTTAAAAATGCTACGAGTAATTTTATAGTTTACTGCTTGAAGTATTCCTTGTTATTAACATTTTTGTGACCCTCAAAGTGGTGACTTCTGATTAAAAAAAAAAAAACGTAAAACTAAAGTGGCATGAAGATATGAGTTGAGACATTAAAGCATGGAGCTACAGAGAAAATAACTTCAAAACTTAAGTGGCAAAGTAAAACTCACAAAGCAAGCCTTGGATAGATGGTCTGAGGCTACAACAATAATGACAATGATCCTACCACCAGAAGATAGAAGGGACTTTGATGATGACAGTGGTGGTGATGATGATGATCATACTCTTTAATAGAGGATGATGATGATTATACATGTAATAAAGGATGACCACAGCCAGGAATTTCATTTAATGAAATTTACTAAAGAGAAACTAGTCCAACATTAGAGTTCCACGACATGTTCATCCGCATTAAAGTCCTCAGTACAACAATCAAAGTCCCCAGTACAAAAATATCCCAAGACATTTGCAAGTAACAGTCCTACAAATATCTCTTGATCTCCCTCAAGTGATACAGTAAGCGGGCGGGTAAGAACTAGATGTGCTTGTTTTTCTTGGGTTTGGAATTTGGATTAATTCCATCAATGCATAATTGTGCATAACAATGCACACCATCATCCACCTTATGTTTGTAGTCTCTATCCGGAAGTAACTAGCACTTCATCCATGATGGAAGTTATATGCATATTAAAGAACTGATTGATGAAGTTCATTTAATTTCAGATAAAAAAAAAAGATACATCAATATAGAAGGAAAATATCACCATGGTTATATTAGCTTTAGAATAGAATATGGATAACACATGCACCACAAGGCCCCACTCAACTTCTTCCCACTTTTCACTCTTCTCAACCACTTCATTTCCATCCCAAATCTGACATATACTAAGGTTACTCTACGTATTCCCCCTCTTTCCTTTTCACCCCACTTCTCTCACTCCATTTCTACACCACGGACTCTTGGATTAAAAAAAAAAAAAAAGGTACTGGCATAATCCTCTTTTCTGTTGTTCTTTGTCAGTAAGTGTTTGGGGATGATTCTATGAGATCTGAATTTCTTTTTAATTGATTTTTATGTATGTTGCTGCAAATTTTATTGGTAAACATGCCCGTGCTTAGCACGGGTTATTTTGCTAGTTGTCTTTTACGGTAATTATGTTTAACTTTTCAGGCCTAGAAAAGATTCCCCATGCCAACCATTTCAATATAGATGAACTTAAAGAGCATATATCAACATACATTTTCAACAAGCTCCAGTGCCAGGTCATTTGGTGAATCACCAGCTGCATAATATACTGAGCCAATCAAATTGCTGAATTTATCTACACCCTCCAGGACAATGCGAACCTGCTAATTCAACCGAAAGGTGAGTATGTATGTTATAGTATCACTCAATGTACAATAAGACAGGAACTACAGAGCACTCACGTCTCTATTTAAAACACGGATCTCTGTGAAGTGTTTAGCTTCCCTCCCAAATGGATCTGGTGAAATTTCAGTGGCAGCTGAGGCAGCAAGTCTCTGTGCCGACGTGAGTGGTGGTCGAGGTTCAGCAGAAACTTCTCCATTTGTTTCTTCTGAGTTTATTTCAGTCTCAACAATTGTTTCTATTGCAGACCTTCTTCCCATGGATGGAGCCTATTTTTTTAGACATGAAATCAAAATGAAACAAACAAAAATTGGGTAAGAACTTGTAAAGCTTTATAGAAACAAGAGTAAGGACCTATTTGGTAGCAGGGATTCCTAACAGGATTTGGGCTGTTAGTCTTAGAGATTCCATCATTAAGTCCATGTTTGATTCTTGGAATGTGAAAAGAGTGAGCCACAAAGGATTTGAAATGAAAGAAAAAAAAGGAATGATAATTGTCTATTGTCATTTACAATTCTTGACTTTGCTCTTTGTTCCAGCATAAATTCTTGAAATACCTGATACCAAATAAGCCTTGAAAATCTTAACAATAAGTGTCATTATCTTACCTGGATTCCAGCAACGAAAACTTGAACAAATTGGAAATCTGGAAGCAAGTAGACCCTAATAGTACTTCCATCCCGGACTTGTTCAACAATGCCTTCCATAGGCCTGCCCTTATTATTAGCCAATAGGCCCATTGCATCAAAATTACTAGAATCCCCAATAGCAGAAGGAGGTAAGACCCTAATCGATGCTTCTGATGCACCAGCAGCCTGCATAAATGAGTACAACAATCACATGTCTGGTCAAATGTTGTGCATATCAGGCCTAGAGATGTCAAACTGGGAAGAGGGAACGGGCGCGGCCTGCCTGGCCCGCCCAAAATGCCTTTTTTTTATATAAATTGTCCATTTACAACCCCCCCTCAACAGCCATTAAATGGTCATATAAGGGGTATTTTGTGTCATTTTCAATTTTACAAAGTCTATAAATACTCTAACCCTCCCATTCTTCTCAATGGAGTAGGTAAAGTTTGACCGGACCACTTAAATATCTTTGTCATTCTCTGTGCTTGTGTTCTAATTTTTAATTTAAATACCGAGAAGGAGAAAAAATTAATCGGAAAAAAAATTAAAGAGGCACGCCAAGCATGCCTGACACGGAGGCACAGCATGGCCCAACCTGTGGCGGGCCAGGATTAATCCCTAGCGGGCCGTGCCGACTGCTTGGGCCGAGATTTGGGCGGGCCATGCCCGGCCGTTTGACATCCCTAATCAGGCCCACTTATCCAATGCATTTTTGCTACATGTAAAAGAGTGAGGATTGTATTAACCCTACTTAAAAGAAAACTACAATTTGAATCTTTTTAGGGCCATAGGGAAAACAAATTGAGAAAATCATCCAAATCAAGATAAACTGATTGCTGGTGGGCTATCGAGCAAGAAGGTGGGTTCCTGTTTGTAATTTCAACTTGCTTGGTAGGTGAAATATCGTAAGTGGGTATCTACGGGGGGAAATGAGCTCCAGTTATGGAGAAAAATCCTGATCAAGTCTCCTGTGGCATTGTTAAGTAGTTCCAACTACTGGAACTGGTCGAGTCATTACATGAAACTCAGTTGAGTCACATGTGACTCCTTTAGTATGAGAATTTAGAACTGGTGGTACAGAGACAAACACCGGCATAGAGATTTAATTCTTTGGCTCCACTAAAGCTAGACCATGCGTGCATGAAAAAAAAAGATACAAGAGCAAAAAAATTGTCTATTATCAAACGCTTATGCAACCAGATGGTACAAACTACTACCTTGTTCCAACGACCTAAACCTTGCTGCTTAGCTTGTTCTTCAAGGCGCTGCAATTCCGCTAAGAAAGGACTTGCTTCTCCCTTCTGCTGACCCTGTTCCCTAACCTGCATAAATTTTATTCATTAAGCAAGAAAAGTTGCAATGTCAATCTAGTATGAACAGTTTAAAAGTTTGTAACATGCACATACAAAAGCATTACCTTTGCCCAACCTTCCGAGACAACTAGCAATGCAACGTTTTTTTCACCAAGGAAAACAGAACCAAATTCCCGTCCAATGGATGGTACGGTGTAATCCACTCTGAAGGTGACTTCCTATGATGGTAAAGATTGTAGCAACACATTAGATAACTATCACTATTGATCTGCAACAATGATGTAGAGTAAAAAAATGAAGCATCATTAGAAATCACCTTTCCTATGCACAGCTTCCTTAAATACTCTCTGCTCTCCCAAGCAAAAGGCTCATCAGCACCACCTCTACGGGCCTAGAACATGGACCAGAATTTAAAAAACGGCATGTGTGACAAAGAAACTGGTTTATAATGGTGTACACACACACACACACACACACACATATATATATATATAGAGAGAGAGAGGCACGCTACAAAATGGCCCGGCATTTTTGGTAAGAAAACGCCCCATTTTTAGGCCTACGGAAGCACAACACATGTCATCCAATTTAATGTGACATTTAATGCAAATAGCAAAGGCATTTTTGGGAAAAACACAGCCTACACATAAGGACAGTTTTTTTTTGCAAGGCATGCCCTCTTCTTCGCCCGATGTATTTAAAATTTCAATTAAGATTGATTCATGATAATTGTACATTATATAATGCCTTATCCGCCTTATTCATGATAATTAAGATTGATTCATTTGTGGGCATAAGTTAAAAATCCATTAGTGCATGGGGTGTCATTATTTTTTTTTTTTTATGAACTGAATCCAACAACCATTAATAATGAGATTGATGTCAAATTGGGAATCATGGCAACCTATGAGGTTGAATAGTATTAAGAGCTTGGGTTTATCCAAAGGTGCATCCCATCATACAAAATAAAGAAAGGAAGAAAAAAGATGTGATGAAGAATGGTTTCTCTTCTCCTATTTTGTTTCCCAATCGTTATAAAAGAATCCTCTAAAAAGGAGTGTAATAAAGGGTGTAATAAAAGAAGGCTATTAAATGGCTCGTTCTTTCTTGCATTCCTCACAGATGGATGGCTGCTTCTCATTCGATGTTAGATAGGGGCAAAAACGCCCCATTTTGAGGGTGGAGAGAAGAGAAGCGCCCTTCTGGGTGAGCTTGTCAAGGAGTTTCATGGACAAGACTAGTGGGCTCATCTTTGAGGAGGAAATGATTAGGGTTATGTTTACATTGTGATCCTGTACACGAGTTCGCCGAGGATTATTATGGACGAGAGACAGTGGGCCTGCCTGGAAGGAGGACATGGAAGGCTATGTTTGGATAGGGGTACACAAGTTCGAGATATGAGCCCTCCAAACTCAATGGTTACAAAAAAAAAAAAAATGCATCTCAAAACCAATGGTCAACAAATTCTGGAATGGATGTCAATTTTTTTCTAGTGGCAATTCATTAGTTAGTGAGTTTTGGTAAGGGCCTTGGAGGAGGAGATGGTATCAAAGGGTTGGCCCCACCAATAAATCATCCTTGGTGTCACCCAAGAGGTCTCCGCAGCTCGCCCTAGAGTAATAGATAGATCAATACATAAACTTATGCATTGCATGTTTCAAAATTTATAGTGTTTGCTTCCTCAGAAAGATATAGAAAGTGCTCTTGATCTCAAGACTGCAACTAGAGAACTGTCGTACTGAGCAATGGACTTGACCATATAACAGTAGATATAATGTAAGAGAAATTTGCCGGAAATTTACGGACAAGAGTGACCAAGGTTACTCTGAGTTAAATCAAACAACTTGTTTAAATACAGTAAGCAATAAAACAACTTATCTTGGCAATAGCTCATAAAATAAAAAATATAAACGACATAAAAGAGAAAGAATAAGGCATAACCTATTACAAGAATATTCAAAATTAGCGAATAGCCGTAATGTTCTAAACCTATGAATTAAGACCATTTAACACAAGTAGCTTTTTCAACATTCGAGTCATTGTCCAATCATCAATTTCATTAAATGTGATCAACTGCTCATGCAGAAAGAAGCTACTATCATAATTGAAAAAAAAAAAAAACAGAGATTTTTTTTTCTTTTAGAAAAAATCCTTTTTTTTTTTCATTTTCTTGATGTGGGTATTTGAAGCTATCACTTACCAATCTAGGAGCAATAAGAGAAGACAAAGTGATGGTCTTCTCCGGAGGAATCTCTGCCTTTGTGCTCCCCATTATGACTAAACAATCCCCAGAAGTAACAGCTTTCACTCTCCCTCTCAACCATCCTGTCGCCGGAGCTGCCGATGCCATGACAACAGCTAAAACCTACATCAACAGAGCATCAAATAAAAACTCAGACAAAACAGCATGTACAATGTCTTAAATCTTCATCCAAACACTCATCCGTAAATCTTTTCTACTTGTTAGAACATGAACTAGAGATGATCATCATCAATATGCAAACTCAGAAGAAAAAAAAAACAACAACAAAATCTAACATCACTTGCAACTCAAATCCCTCTCCAGCAGATCGACCACAACATAGCTTTGAAATCAACTTCCCATATAAACATAATCTAAATCCAGTTCACATGCAACCGAGAATATCGATCAAATCAGATAAAGATCTCTTAGTTCAACAACCAACCATCACGAGACTAAATCCTGAGATCTGACACCTCATAAAGATCACAACTTTATCTAAGAAAATGGTCAAAACTCAGATCAAATCCTTCAAACTTTTTTTTGTAATCCATGAAACATATCGTCTATGATCCGATTTAACTTCAGAACAAATTAAAAGAAAATCTCAATCAAACTCGATGATCGCTAGATCAATCGCGGAAGATCCGTCATCTAAACGAAACAGAGGAAAATCCAATCAAACAAATCACACTTTCCAAACAAAAAAAAAAAATCCAACTAAGATCAAGCAGATGAAATCCAGAACTAGCATCAATGGATACAAACATCTAATCAAGCACTGACGAAACAGAAAGATTCAATTTTTTTTTGAAGATAGATCTGAAATCTAAATACAACATACATACCGCAATCTGATCGATGGAAAAATCTTCACAAGCAGACTCTTTTCAGAGCGGCTCTCTTTGTCTCTCTCAAAAATGGAAGAGAAGATTTATATAGATGTTTGGAGACGACCTTGAAAAAGAAAGAGAGACAAGGATATTGCTAAATTAGATAACAAGAAGGGTATCGTGCTAGGAATAGAATTACTAAAATTGCCACTCCCTCTCAAAATACAAAAACAACTACTGCTTGTAATTTGTTTACAACTGAAATTCCAACTCTTTTATCTTTGTATTAAAACGAACGGGTTGGATACGGCTCACGGCTCCGTTTCTTACCGTATCCGTCGAGTTTTAAGATGTTTGACGAGTGCCGGTCCGAACTCGACCCGGACTTGGTTTAACAAGTCCAACGTTGTAAATAACTTGGTCAACTTTTACTCGGTCCATATCTTAGTAATCTGACCTACCGACCCAACATTAATAACTCCGGTAGGTAGGGTTGCAACTTGCAAACAAGAGGGATTTTAAAACCGTGCAGTGGCAAAAATTATAAAAATTATGGAGTTAAGCGTGTCCGAGCGGGAGCAGTACTAGGATTGGTGACCTCTTGGGAAGTCCTTGTGCATGCACATGGGCTGATCTATAACAGGTCTTAGGTTCTATCATGGTTTCAGGTTTAGGGTTTGAAGTTCAGATGCCGGTTTAGGATTTGAAGTTCAGATGCTGATTGTTGAAAAGCTCAATGTTTATGCTTCTTTCTTTTGGGTTTAGGCTCTGGATATGTTGTGCGCGAGCTCTAACTTGGTTTTGTTTTTTAATTAGTATAGAAGCCTCTCTTTTTTTTTTGTTGTTAAGGGCATTTTTGCCTTTTTTTGGGGACAATGCCCTGCTTTTACAGGGCTTTGCCTTGTTTTTGTTCTATTCTTAATACAAAGAGTGATGCTACATGGACAATCCCATGGATCACTCTATGGACAAACTCCATGGTTTAAGGGTCACATCATCTAATATTAGATGATATATTAGATGATGTGACCCTTAAACCATGGAGTTTGTCCATAGAGTGGTCCATGGGAGTTTGTCCATGTGAACTTTTTGTAATACAAATGACATTTAGCGAAAAAAAAACAAAAAAAAAAAAGAACTTCCACCTTGATGCATGTCATTCACTCAGTCAGGGCTGGATTGGAAACTCGTAATATTTGTATCTTTAGTCATGCTATATATCAACCAAAGTCTGTCACATGGATCCACTAAATCAAATTGTGAACAAGCTTACAAGCATGCAGTGCATGTACAGTACAGTGCTTCCTGATTGAGAATAAGGATTCATTACTGATTACACATAAACTGCTGAGCTGCTGTACACTAGACAGAACTACTAAACTAAGTAAACTACGTCTGACTGCTCTCCAAATGAAGTGCAGAACATAGGACTTGCAAAAGACAAGATTTACAATTTTGATGTTGAGATGCTTTTAAGAGCTGATCTTTCCAAAATGAATTAGGAAAGCCCCAATCATATTGGATTTCGCAATGTAGAATGCAATCAAAATAATGTAAATATTCTTTTTCCAAAACGAGTTAGGAAAGCCCGAATCATGATTCGAAGTAGAATGAACTCAAAATAAAGTAAATATTCTTTTGGTTTTAAGCATCTCTCTATATATATACCAAACAGTTCCAATCAAAATCAAGTTTGCCCTTTTAGCAACCGTCTAAAATAAAGTTTGTTGTGACGAGTCCATATCAATGATGAAACTCAAATACGCAGTCAGAGATGATGAAATGGTAAAAACATGGCAAAATTACTTGTTTGTATTTTTAAAGTCAAGGGGGTTAGGATTTAAAAGAGAGTCCCCGCACATAAATGGGAAGACAGCCGACACAAACGGGAAGAAGGCCTACAAATGGGAAAAGGTGATGTACCTGATGTACCACATGTTCGAACTCAAACAGCCACTTACTAGCCGAAAATAGAGTTAGAGAAATAGAAAACCACGATTTGATTGTGTCCCTTAATTTATAATCTCTATGATATGGGAACTAGTACTGTAAACAAACTCTCATAGAGACCTCTTGAGTTTTCTCTTTCACAAAATCGAAGCTCGAGTCTTCAATGTCATCAAGTTCAAATTTGAAGACTCAACATCTTTCAACCTTTAAAAACAAGGTTCTGACTTTCTTTTAAAAAGTCCTTGGTTTCCTGTATCTAAATTGTGTCAAATGAGCTGTACACACCTAATTAGTCTGAGAGGACAGAGTCAACCATGCAAGATTATAGGATAGATTACAGGATCAGAATTATCCTCTGTATATATTATTTCCTAGAATAGCTTTCCAGCCTCTATAAATAACCTATGTATTGCTACATTATACAAATCAATATATAAAAAGAAATGATGTTTCTCACCCTTTTCTAAGATGGTATCAGAGCAGTCGATCAGGACTGTCTCTTGATCACACTAATCGGTGGTATCACACTGATCGGTTCTTCTGGAGGACCGAAGTTGCAGGGAACATCAAGGTTCTGGTTCTATTCGCCGGAGAAAACAGAGGATCCGGGACGGCCATCGCTGCTTGGGTTCGCTGGAGAAGACAGAGGATCCGGGACAGCCATCGCTGTGTACAGGAAACTGCTACACTGCCATCGCTTCTTTGCTTGGGTTCTCGGTTTGCTGCAATCAGTATCGGATCGGAATCCGATCGATTCTCCAGATTCCCGGCGCTATAGATACCGATTTTCCGGCGATTTCTGGTGGAGAATTCCGCGCCAACCACCGGATTCCACTTCGCTGATGCGAGTTCGGATCGTTCTCCGATCCGATCTTTCTGGATCCGTTTCGATGGCTTGGTCTTTTCTTCGGACAATCTGATCAAGGTTCATACTGTCCACCTTGTTTGGAACTGCTGAATCACGGGCAGTCAAGGAGGAATCCATTTTTTGCAACATTTTCGTCATTGGTCGATGGGGTTTTAGCATCTGCTTCCGACTGCCGCTGTTTGCCCTCACCGATCATCGCCGGCCACGTAGTCACCGCTGCCGCTGTGCCATCTTCGCCGAAGAGGAAGACCAGCAGACCGTTGTTCGTTCATTTCTGGTTACAGTAATCAGAACGAGACATACAAAGAAGAAAGTGGCCAGGTCCAGTCCAGGTCGTCCATCATCCATTGAGCCATCATCATGGCAAGTGAAGAAGATTCCAGCAAATCAAATTCAACCACCCAGATTGTCACCATCCAAGGAGATAATTCCAACTTCTCAACTGGAATCAAATTGGATGAAAATAATTATTCTCTATGGCATCAAGTCATGGAGATGAAGATTGCTGGACGAGAGAAACATGGTCACTTGACTGGTGATATGACACAACCTGCAACCATAGACCCCACATACAACAAATGGCATGCGTCGGATTGCCAAGTCAAGAGTTGGTTAATTGATGCCATGAAACCCGATCAGATGAAACGGTTTATCCGGTATGACACAACCAAGCAAGTCTGGGATGCAATCCAGAAAACATACTCTGATGGTTCAGATGAGGCAAAGATCTATGATCTACACAGAAGGTCATTCACGATGACACAGAATGGTGCACCCGTTGCCAATTACTACAGTGAGCTCACTGAGATCTTTCAAGAGCTTGATCAATTAAGTCCAAGCAACATGAAGGAACCAGCAGATATTGAAACTAGACGCAAGGAGATTGACCGTCTCCGAGTTTATATCTTTCTTGCAGGTTTGGATAATATTTTTGACCAAATTCGAGGAGAGATTTTGAGGATGGAGCCTAAACCTGAACTTGAGGCAGCATATGCACATATTAAAATAGAGAGTAACCGACAGGGAACCATGTCTGAAGCTGGTGCTGGTGTATCATCCGATACCACAGCTTTGGTCGCTGCAAGGTTCAAGCAACCTCGGTTACCCACTCAGAACACTGACTCTACTCGTAACCGACCTCCAATGAAGTGTACCAAGTGTGGTTTAGCTAACCATACAATTAAAGGTTGTTATGAGATCATTGGTTATCCAGAAGGATGGGTTCACAAAGGGCGAAGAGGGATTCGAGCAGAGCCTCATTCGCAACAACTGAGTCATCCCAAGAGACTGCATCGGAACTTCCATCAGGTACATCTGGCTCCAAGGCCTTGGCCACCTCAGGTACTTCCTCCTGCACATCTTCACTTACTTATAATAGATCATGGATTATTGACACTGGTGCTACTGATCACATGACATCTAGTTTCATTGAATTGCACTCTACCAAACCATCAAGCCAACCACATGTTACCAGTGCCAATGGAACCACTTCCTCAGTTCTAGGAGAAGGGTCCCTATCTCTTACATCATCATTAAGTCTAGATCATATCTTGGTTGTTCCTTCACTCGATTATGATTTGTTATCTGTTCCTCAAATCATTGATTCCCTCAATTGTACTGTGTGTTTTTGGCCATTGTATTGTCTTTTTTAGGATCTTCTCACCAGGGCCGTGATTGGATGTGGTACTAGGAGGGGAAAGTTGTATTATCTGGACTTGACAGATAACTGCTGTGAGAGATTGAGTAAAGCACATCATGTAAGAGGGGACGAGTCCGTCAAGATGAAGAAGATTTGGCTGTGGCATAGACGATTAGGACATGCTTCGTTTGGTTACTTCAAACTTTTATTTCCAGATTTGTGTTACCAGTTTGCTGCATCAGATTTTCATTGTGAAACTTGTGTTTTGGCGAAGAGCCATCGTATTTCTTACCCATTAAGATTGAATAAAAGTTCTATGCCCTTCATGATTATCCATTCAGATGTTTGGGGTCCGTCTAGAGTTCTTACTATTAGTGGTTTTAAGTGGTTTGTGACATTTATAGATGATTGCACTAGGATGACTTGGGTTTTTCCCATGAAGCAGAAAAGTGAAGTCACTGCCAAATTCAAGCAATTTCACCAATATGTTGCTACTCAATTTGACAAGAAAATCACAACACTGAGGTCGGACAATGGTGGAGAGTACGTCAACAACGACCTACATAATTTTTTAAGCCAAAATGGTATTGTTCATCAAACCACATGTGCCTATACACCACAACAGAATGGTGTAGCAGAACGTAAGAATCGTCATCTTCTGGAAGTTGTCCGTGCCTCTCTATTTGAGGCCCATATGCCTCATTTTTTTTGGGGGAGGCCCTTTGTTTAGCTACCTACCTCATCAA
Organism: Litsea cubeba; assembly: GCA_012931725.1. NCBI lineage: Eukaryota > Viridiplantae > Streptophyta > Magnoliopsida > Laurales > Lauraceae > Litsea > Litsea cubeba. The sequence goes on from CM022946.1 coordinate 20,426,450, forward strand.
TAGAACTCCATCCAGTACTCTCCAGTATCAAACTCCAATTCAGACATTAACCACTCTCCTCACCATGCCATCCACACCAAATCTTGAACCACGTGTTTTTGGCTGTGTTGCTTATATCCAGGTATATCCACACCAGCGTGGCAAACTTGATCCATGTGCCCTACGCTGTGTCTTTATAGGGTATTCTGACACTAAAAAAGGCTATAAGTGTTTCCATTCCCCTACTCAGACCTTGCACATTACCGCTGATGTTACGTTCCACGAGAGTGAGTTATATTACTCAGGGGGAGATTCCGAGCATCCCCTGCAGGGGGAGAGCTCTATCTTTGCAGAAGATACTCAGAATCAGATCATTCAAATTCCACATAATGTTTTAGATCAGCCTATGTCAGAGGAGCCTCGGACAACACCTGAGGAAGTAGTGACTACTGAGTCACCAACTATAGAGGTACAACAAGAGCAAGAGCCGCAAGAACTGGAGACTCCAGATAGTGTTTCAGATACAGTCCCTCCTACAGTACCACCACCACTCATCCAATTAGGCCTTGAGGATCCTCCACAGGTAACCGAACACTCAAAATAACCGAACACTCAAACTCACACTCTATCACTTTACCTGAGTCGAGTCATACAGGAAACACAGGTTATCAGTTACCTCCTCGTACAACTAGAGGGATCTTTAGACAACAATATGACCCTGACCCTAAAGCAAAGGTTAAATACCCTATTGCTAATCATGTATCTCTACATAGGCTATCTCCATCATGTGCATCATTTGTATGTCAATTATCCACTGTATCTATTCCAAGTGATGAGTCCTCAAAAGCACACATTTTCATACACATTTTGGACCAATTTAAGGGCTTATTAATATTAAAGAGCTTTATTTAGTGTCAAATCATGTTTTTATGCATTTAGGGTCCATTGTAGTGCATTCATGCGTAATTTGCTAAAAAATCGCACTTTTTGCATAAATTCATGAAACCTGTCGTTTTTGGAGATTTATTTTTGAAAAGTCGGTTATTTTGGGTGCATCAAGTAGGGTCCCATGCATCTTCCATTTAAATTCCTTGCATAGAATTATTCTTGAATCCATTTGTTTTAATTTGTATAGGAGAAATCAAGAATGGGACCCACATTGGTGAAATTTGAGAGAGATCAAGGGTAGGACATCTTTCATAGTGGATCCACATATCTTGGTATTTTTGGAGAGTTTGAAAAGTCAATAATGAAAGCTAGATTTGTGATCTCAAGATCAAGAAAGGAAACTTCAGATTTGGTAAGATCTGATTCTTACTAAGTTTGAAAACTCAAAAATCAAGAAAGGAAAGTGTGCTAGAAGAGTTGACTAGTCAATCAAAGAACCTTGGAAGCAAACTAAAGATGGAAGGAGAGTCAAGAAACAAGGAAAGAAAGATCCCAAGATCCCTTTGGACGTCCACATGGGTCCCACACACCCCATTGCACAACTAGCATTCCATATGTGCACAAGTATTCTCGGATTTTTCAGGGGCAGCAAGATTAAAATGGTCATAACTCTTAATCCAACCGTCGGATTGGTGCAATCCATACACCATTGGAAAGCTCTTTTCGAGTAGATATCTTTAGAATCCAAGATTGTGTCAATCGGAGCTAAAATGAGGATGATATGGCCTCTGGAAGTTAGTGCTGTAATTTCTACTCGGGATTGCATTTTTGCACTTGGAAAGCACCAAGAATCTCTCACTCACCTTGCTATTTCTTTGAAGACTTGTTGGCCAAGGAAAGGACTTGCCATACAAACAAGATTGCATGCTACAAGCTTGGAACAAAGAAGGAAAGAAATGGAGCAAAAATCTATAAATTGAAGGCATAAGCATCCCTCTCCTCCTATGGGAAGATAGACCAGCTCTCTCTAGAATTACTACTACACTCCATCTTCTTCCTCTCTCTTTCTCTCCATTGAAGTCCTCAAGGAGATTTGGCCCAGAAATCACACTACACCCTTGGGTTTTTCATCTAGAAGAGGCTTCTCATCCTAGTATGTAATTGTCTTGGTTTATTTTTTATCTTATGTAAGACTTTGCATATTAGTAAAAGTGTTGCTTTCTCTTTTCAATTTTCTTTCTTATCCTTGGGTGATTGGTGCTTGTTTTATGTTTCTTTTCTTGTTGGTTTTTGGATTGACGACCCAAAGGCCCTAAGAGCATGATTCAAATTATGACCCCGCTTAGAAAAGAATTTTGAAAGAGAAGAATACACTTCCACACATTTAAATTTATGTTCATCCACACATTTAAATTTATGTTCATCCACACATTTAAATTCTTGTTTTCACCACACATTTAAATTCTTGTTTTCACCACACATTTAAATTCTTGAACTTTTATTTATTGTCTTTATTTTTATGATCAATTCAATTTTATGTCTATTTTTGCAAAGTTTATGTTTGGAACTAGATAGCATGGCATGCATCGCATTATTAACTTTCTAACTTAGGTTTCTTTTGTTTCTAGTGTAGTTTCTTATTTTTAATTTTGGTATTTTTTATTCTTGATGTTCTAACTTGTTTGTTCTTTTGTAGCAATTTTAGTTTTTAGTTTAGGATTCTTAGATTTAGGAAGTTTTCTTTTCATTGGATTGTAATTAATGTAATTTTTGGAAAGTAAGAATGATGGTTGTAATTTTTTTTTAGATTTTAGGCTAGATTTAGATTTTTAATTTAGGATAAGTACAAGTTGAGAAGGAACCTTAATTTACATTGCTCCCTGTGGATCGACCTGGTCTCACCAGATTATTACTACAATCGCACCCTACACTTGGGGTCCGATCAAGTTTTTGGCGCCGTTGCCGGGGAGCGCCATATAAGGTAACTCTTCTAATTTTCCTTATTTACATTGCTTTATGGGTGTGCTATTTTTGGCATCTTTCTAGATATAGGAGTTGCATGCATGGAATGTTAAACCGCCCTAAATTAGATTAGGAAAGTGCATGGATTGCTAATTAGAAAATACACATAATTGAATTTTTAGAAACTTTCTAAGAATTGGCAAAGTTACTTTATTTTCCAACTTGTTTTAAGTCCTTTTGGAAGAAAGTAAACTGAAAGTGACCTAATCGTTGTCCTTGATCATCTCGGTGCCGAAGCAAAGCCTTGTCCAGAGTATGGAGACAGTTAGACTGTTCTAGGCAAGGGTCCTTCAAACGGGTCCATTCGTGATCCTACCCTTACCTGGGGGCTGAACTGGCCGGGTTGGTTTCATAGGACCGGATTAGTTAACTTAAGTAAACTTTTTGACTTTAGGAATTAACTTAGTAGCTGCTTGTGTAGGCTAATTTCCTTTCTTTTCTCATAAAAAAATACTCAAAAAAAAAACCCAAAAAAAAAAGAATAAAAAGAAAAACAAGATGAAGTGATTCCAAAAATGGACCAATGGAAATCCACAAAAATAAGGAGACCAAATTTTGGACAAACCAGTGAGGTTAAAACCGATAGTGACAGCCCAAAGAAGTCCTGGCGTGAGTACCTACACCCCACAGATACATACCTATCAACTTACATTAACTCATATACGAATGAGTGGGGATTTTATCAAAGCAACTCCGATGATGCTTCAAATAATAAAAAATCCATAAGGGAGTTGCGTGAACAAGAATGGAATGAAAATATACATCAAATAACTTGGTCGTTGGAAAGAGGTACCACATATGGACGGAAGTGGGCCAATCACTATGGTCATTATTATAATGAGGAGTGCATGGAGGGTATCAATGGAATGATAATTGAAGATGAACAACCAACATCGGCCCCACATGATTACTCATACCCCACACACTCATTCGCTCCTTCAAATATGGATGTGGGAATTCAATGGCAAGCAGAATCAAATGCAAATCAATGGCCTTGCCACGATGAAATGAGTAACATGAGTAGCCTGGGCAATAAGGCTCTTGATAATTGGCAAGATGGGTTTGATATGGAAAATTCTTATCTCCAAGAATTTACTCCGGGTGGGTCGTATGATTACCCCTCACAGGATATTTCATATGCACCCCATTCTTCCCCTTGTTCATATGCACCTAATGACACCCCACCGCCTGAATGGTCATATGAACCACCACCACCACCCCCGGAGGGATCCTTGGAAGACACTTTAGCCACATTCATCACGTTCATGCAAAACACCATGGAATCCATTCAGAACAAAGCACAATCCATGGAAAGACTAATGACTTCAATTAGTCTAACTGCACTTCAAATGAAGAAAGTAAACGACACCCTTGGCAGTGAGAAAGAATTTCAACATGATGATCCATCACTCATTGAAAATCCGACGGATATGGATTGCATAAATACGCAGAGGGTATCCAAGGGTGCACCTATGGATATGGATGATGGTGCGCTGCATGAATCAGATTATGAACCCTATGAGCCACATTCCTTCGACCCTCACTTTTCTGATCAAAATGAGAATGTGGACCCCTTCGAAGAAGATACCGTGCCCTTCTATGTTGATCCTTACTTTGGGTCAAATTCTTCTGATGATTTTCGCATTGCGGATTTCCTAGAAATTGATTTTCCCATGATTAACGGAACCGCGAATGTGCCCAATGAGCCCCAAATGCAAAATTACTATTGGGAGGATGACCCCATTTTTCAGATTTCTGATTCGGACAATGTGGAGTCCTTGGAATCATGTACTGAGTTCTTCATGAAATCTGATGATCCGACCCTTAGAGAAATTGCACTCACATTTATTGGCCCTCAATGTAATTCAGGGAAACTTTTGGAATTAAAGGAGATTGGACCCAGTCAGACCTTCGAGTCTGACACGTTGGAATCATTTGAGCACGTGCCTAAGGACATTGTGGAAGTTAATTCAAAAGAATTTATGGCATGGGAGGAAATGGGGCCACTCAGTTGTTCATTGCGTCCTCCTCACCTTCCATTCAAAGACCCATTTTTAAGGGAGGAGGATTCATTTTTCATGTTGGTCCTTTTTACACACATTTACAATACACATCATGCGGTCCTTATGTTCAATGTGGTTCACGTTTCCATGGTAACATCTCTTTTTGTGCTTCATGTGAATTGTGTGGAGGAAAATTTCATCTGGGATCCGGGTGGGTTCATGGTTTCGGATCAAGTAGTGTAGGATTTTTCTTTCTTTTTATTGTAGATTTTTCTTTTCTGTTAGTAGAGTAGCTTCTTTCCCTTTTGTTTTCTTTGTTTTGTCTCACCATGGACAGAGATCGATAAAGCTGCATCTTCAGGTGACTTCTTCCCCTTTACCCTCTTGTCATTTACTTTCCTCATGTTATATTTACTTTTGCACCGCATGCATAACATCGAGGACGATGTTCATGCTAGGTTGGGGGGTGGGAACAAGCACACTTGTCCATCTTTAGACAATAGTATTACACAATTTGTTCTTGATTTTTAGGTTTTGAAAAAAAAAAAAAAAAGAAATTTCGAGAGGATTTTTATGAAACAAAGATACCTTGGACTTTGGAATTTTTGGTGCTTTGGGCAAAGAAAGAGAACAATGGTTTACTATTTTGTTTATGGAAAGGATTTTTGGAAAAGTGCTGAATTTTGATCCCTCACTTTCACACAGTCTGTATATGTTTTCAAAGTTTTTTTAATGCCAAGCCATGATTTCCGTTTTTCTTTGACAATTGGATTGAAAATATGATGGAAAACTGACCCTTAGTTTCACAGTTTCCTAGTTCATCTGGTTTTGTTGGCCACAGAGCTAGTGAATTAATTCGGGCACATGAAAAGAGCTGCCTATTGTTGCGGACCGTAAAAAAAAAAAAAGAAGAAAAAAAAAGAAAAAAAAAAGAAAAAAAAAGTGTTTAGTCTTGAAAAGAATAAAAATTTGTGTGACTAGTTTGGGTTTATAGCCTTTTTAACCCGAGCCAGTAAGCCCGTAGGGGTATTTACACCTAGTGCCCTAAAGACATCTGTTTTGGGAGTCATTGGCCTAAAGCTCGTTACATGGGTTAATTAGAAAGCTTAAGGAACCTAGGCATTGCACAGTCACTTGTGTGTGTTAAAAAAAAAAAAAATAGTAGTGCGAAAGCCGTCATGGTTGCCTTGAGAGGAACATTGTTTTTCTTTGCGTGGATTGAAAATTGTTTTCACGGAAATCTGGGCAAATCATTTGAAGCTTATGTGTTTTTACATATACACACTATTTCACCGTGCACGATCAATTTATCATGAATTCGAGAATTTCGGACCAAAAGATGGGATTTGTGAACCGAGTTTCAAATTTGCCTTTGCTTTGAGAATTTCGATAATCAAGGATATCCGGTGTTTGTAAATCTTCTTTTGAAAAAGATCCTTTGTTTTTGTTAGGTTTCTACTAGGATTCTTTATTGATATTAAAAAAAGAAAAAGAAAAAAAATAGAATTTTGTGGGTAAATTCACTGCAAACCCTCACGAGACACAACTCGTCCACTAGGGGGAACCTAGGGGTTTAACGGCTTACTGCATACGCTAAATGCAGTCGAGAGTGCCAGCGAAAGTGGCGTTGCATTCATTTTTAGTTAGTTTTGTTAAATTAGTTTTAGATTAAGTAAGGATGAAAGCCTCATGTTTTTCGCAGTTTTTGCTAGGGACTAGCAAAATGCTAGTTGGGGGGTGTGATGAGTCCTCAAAAGCACACATTTTCATACACATTTTGGACCAATTTAAGGGCTTAGTAATATTAAAGAGCTTTATTTAGTGCCAAATCATGTTTTTATGCATTTAGGGTCCATTGTAGTGCATTCATGCGTAATTTGCTAAAAAATCGCACTTTTTGCATAAATTCATGAAACCTGTCGTTTTTGGAGATTTATTTTTGAAAAGTCGGTTATTTTGGGTGCATCAAGTAGGGTCCCATGCATCGTCCATTTAAATTCCTTACATAGAATTATTCTTGAATCCATTTGTTTTAATTTGTGTAGGAGAAATCAAGAATGGGACCCACATTGGTGAAATTTGAGAGAGATCAAGGGTAGGACATCTTTCATAGTGGATCCACATATCTTGGTATTTTTGGAGAGTTTGAAAAGTCAACAATGAAAGCTAGATTTGTGATCTCAAGATCAAGAAAGGAAACTTCAGATTTGGTAAGATCTGATTCTTACTAAGTTTGAAAACTCAAAAATCAAGAAAGGAAAGTGTGCTAGAAGAGTTGACTAGTCAATCAAAGAACCTTGGAAGCAAACTAAAGATGGAAGGAGAGTCAAGAAACAAGGAAAGAAAGATCCCAAGATCCCTTTGGACGTCCACATGGGTCCCACACACCCCATTGCACAACTAGCATTCCATATGTGCACAAGTATTCTCGGATTTTTCAGGGGCAGCAAGATTAAAATGGTCATAACTCTTAATCCAACCGTCGGATTGGTGCAATCCATACACCATTGGAAAGCTCTTTTCGAGTAGATATCTTTAGAACCCAAGATTGTGTCAATCGGAGCTAAAATGAGGATGATATGGCCTCTGGAAGTTAGTGCTGTAATTTCTACTCGGGATTGCATTTTTGCACTTGGAAAGCACCAAGAATCTCTCACTCACCTTGCTATTTCTTTGAAGACTTGTTGGCCAAGGAAAGGACTTGCCATACAAACAAGATTGCATGCTACAAGCTTGGAACAAAGAAGGAAAGAAATGGAGCAAAAATCTATAAATTGAAGGCATAAGCATCCCTCTCCTCCTATGGGAAGATAGACCAGCTCTCTCTAGAATTACTACTACACTCCATCTTCTTCCTCTCTCTTTCTCTCCATTGAAGTCCTCAAGGAGATTTGGCCCAGAAATCACACTACACCCTTGGGTTTTTCATCTAGAAGAGGCTTCTCATCCTAGTATGTAATTGTCTTGGTTTATTTTTTATCTTATGTAAGACTTTGCATATTAGTAAAAGTGTTGCTTTCTCTTTTCAATTTTCTTTCTTATCCTTGGGTGATTGGTGCTTGTTTTATGTTTCTTTTCTTGTTGGTATTTGGATTGACGACCCAAAGGCCCTAAGAGCATGATTCAAATTATGACCCCGCTTAGAAAAGAATTTTGAAAGAGAAGAATACACTTCCACACATTTAAATTTATGTTCATCCACACATTTAAATTTATGTTCATCCACACATTTAAATTCTTGTTTTCACCACACATTTAAATTCTTGTTTTCACCACACATTTAAATTCTTGAACTTTTATTTATTGTCTTTATTTTTATGATCAATTCAATTTTATGTCTATTTTTGCAAAGTTTATGTTTGGAACTAGATAGCATGGCATGCATCGCATTATTAACTTTCTAACTTAGGTTTCTTTTGTTTCTAGTGTAGTTTCTTATTTTTAATTTTGGTATTTTTTATTCTTGATGTTCTAACTTGTTTGTTCTTTTGTAGCAATTTTAGTTTTTAGTTTAGGATTCTTAGATTTAGGAAGTTTTCTTTTCATTGGATTGTAATTAATGTAATTTTTGGAAAGTAAGAATGATGGTTGTAATTTTTTTTTAGATTTTAGGCTAGATTTAGATTTTTAATTTAGGATAAGTACAAGTTGAGAAGGAACCTTAATTTACATTGCTCCCTGTGGATCGACCTGGTCTCACCAGATTATTACTACAATCGCACCCTACACTTGGGGTCCGATCACCAAGTAATGTGCAGGAAGCTCTGAAAGATTCCATGTGGACTCAAGCAATGAATGAAGAAATGGAGGCCCTCCAGAAGAATTCCACTTGGGAGATGACTACTCTTCCTAAAGGGAAGAGAACAGTAGGTTGCAGATGGATACATACGGTAAAGTTCAAGGCAAATGGCACCATTGAACGATACAAAGCAAGACTAGTGGCAAAAGGTTACACTCAGACTTATGGGATTTGACTATGGGGAGACCTTTGCTCCTGTAGCCAAGATCAACACAATTCGGGTACTTCTTTCTCTGGCAGCAAACCTGGACTGGCCATTACATCAGTTTGATGTAAAAAATGCCTTCCTGTATGGAGACCTAGAAGAAGAAGTCTATATGGATCCCCCTCCAGGATGCAAGATGGGGTCCAGTCAGAACAACATGGTGTGTAAACTAAGAAAGTCTCTTTATGGATTGAAGCAATCACCCAGAGCATGGTTTGGAAGGTTCAGCAAATCAATGAAGAATTTCGGCTACAAGCAAAGTAACTCAGATCATACTCTTTTCTTGAAACATAGGAAAGGTAAGGTCACTGCCCTTATTGTGTATGTTGATGACATGGTGGTTACAGGAAATGACCCGGAGGAAAAGACAGCATTGCAACGTTATTTAGCCAGTGAATTTGAGATGAAAGATCTTGGTGCACTGAAGTATTTTTTGGGTATTGAAGTGGCTCGTTCAGAAAAGGGAATATTTCTATCACAACGGAAATACATCCTTGACATTTTGACTGAAACTGGAATGTTAGCTTGCTAGCCAGCTGATACCCCAATGGATTTGAATCATAAACTTGGTGAATATCCTGACCAGGTACCCACCAACAAAGGAAGATATCAACGTCTTATTGGTAAGTTGATCTATCTATCACTTACTAGACCTGATATAGCATATGCAGTGAGTGTGGTGAGTCAGTTCATGCATGCACCAAGTGAAAGACACATGGACGCTGTGAATCGGATTCTGAAATATTTGAAGTCAGCTCCTGGAACAGGATTAATGTTCTCAAAGCATGGTCATCTCAATGTTCAAGGGTACAATGATGCAGATTGGGCTAGTTCTGTTACTGATAGGCGGTCAACATCTGGATACTTTACTTTTGTGGGAGGCAATTTAGTCTCTTGGCGCAGTAAGAAACAGAAAGTGGTGTCTAGATCGAGTGCTGAAGCTGAATATCGGGGTATGGCACATGGAGTATGTGAGCTACTCTGGATACGGAATTTGTTGAGGGATTTGGGATTCAAACCCAAACGTGCCATGCAACTGCATTGTGATAACAAGGCCTCAATAGACATCGCACATAATCCAGTGCAACACGATAGGACTAAGCATGTTGAAGTTGACAGACATTTCATCAAGGAGAAACTCGAGGCCAAGATCATTGAGGTATCGTTTGTTAAATTCGAAGATCAACTTGCAGATGTCCTCACCAAAGCAGTCACCGGCAGAGTTTTTCACAGCTCACTTAGCAAGTTGGGCATTGATGACATATATGCCCCAACTTGAGGGGGAGTGTCAAATGAGCTGTACACATCTAATTAGTCTGAAAGGACAGAGTCAACCATGTAAGATTATAGGATAGATTACAGGATCAGAATTATCCTCTGTATATATTATTTCCTAGAATAGCTTTCCAGCCTCTATAAATAACCTATGTATTGCTACATTATACAAATCAATATATAAAAAGAAATGATGTTTCTCACCCTTTTCTAAGAAATTGTACGTGCCATACGAGGGAGGAACAACCCTATGTTTAGGCTCTGGGTTTGACGCATGAGCTATGTGGCCAAAAGGGCAGATGCATCATAGTTGTGCAGGCGATTTTGTATGTGCCATGCATCACAAAATGAGCTATGTGGCCAAAAGCACAGTCCTACGATATCATGGGATTTATTAGTTTTTGCTATTCCAATGCATGATATCATGGGATTCGGAGCAAAAAAGTAAAATGTTTGACCAGAGTTAGGCGATTCTAGTGACTTTATCAGAATACCAGTCATTAATTTGAGAAAATCGGGTTTAAAGAGGACTAATATATCAAAACCCCTTTTTATAATCATATGCATCATTTCTTTATCAACAACGGAGGATTCTCGTAAAGTTTACAGAACTGTTTTACCTTTCATTTCAATGAAGTATAGCTTCCCATATAATTTGTTAGTGGAGCCCACTTTCTAGGAATCCAAAATTTACTCACAATCTCTAATAGCTCTGGTTTTGATAATATCACACTGAAATTAGTATGACCAGCCGTTTGATTAATCTTTACAAGTGATTAACTTCATTTACCCTTTCCCAGTTTCTTATAAAATATAATAAGATTTATCAAAATAATTTACATATGATCACTCTGCGGTAAAGCCATCCCAAGATATATAGATTTGATATGTTAGCCAAATTTACTAAAAGAAATGTCAAAATTTTAGATTTCCGGAATGTTAGCTCCACTCATCATAAATTTTGAGGATTTATGCTTTAATTAATTTTCCTTAAACTTGGATTCCACGAGACAATAACAAAAGGCCCCAAAATGATAGAAAAGTCGGTTAACTTTGGTCTCTATTTTTTTTTTATTATTTTGCCCAAAATCCATTGATATTGTCACTCATGATATAATAGGTTTTCCACATATAAAATCCAATGATGTTATAGATTTTTTTTTAGAAATTATAAAAAAAAAACTCACGGATTTATAGCTCCCACTGACTAATCACCAAATGTGGGTTTTATTTTTTTTAAAAATCAATATACGATAAAATATAAAATTGCAATTTTCTTGTTGTTATAAGTCATAATATTTAAAAAAAGAACGATAAAATTTTTTTTTTTTTACCAAAACCAAGCGACTCTACTGTCATTTTGGGGTTTTTGTCATTATACGGTGGAACTTGACTTTATAAAAGGCCTTAGATTTTATTGAGGAGTCAAGTGTTTTATTAGAGTTAGCACTTTGTTAATTTTACGAGGGCGTTCGAGAGAAACTAACATGCTTGATAAACAACAAAAAATAATAAGGTCATGAACGTAATTTTTGTAGAAATCCACGTCCTTTTCAGTTAAATGTAGAAAACGCCGTTATCTATTGACGGTGACGCGGCGACTTGCCGTCAAACTGAAAAACCATATGTCCCTCTGCAGGATGGGGACGAGTCTCTTTGGTACTTCCGCCGAGTGTGGCCCAATCTCAATCTTTCAAGGCATAACCACTGAAACACCTGAATCCAAACCGTCCATATTGTAGTCCACTTTTTGGATGTTGTGTATTCTATAGTTTTGTTTGTATAGATTACATAGAAATTAGGAATTGAATACATAGTAATTCAAAGTTAAATAAGTTATATGGAAAATATTATTAAAGAGGTAAGGGAGAAAGGAGAAGGAAATCAGCGAGGCGAAACATATAAGGCAGTGAAGAATATAAACATATCTTCACGCTTCAACAGGAAGACCGGCATGTATGTTACAAAGGCAGCAACACAATCACACAATTCAATCATGAATGTGTTGATGACATTATGCCTACTAAAAAAGTTATTTTTATAAAAAAACTTCTTGTAACAAAGGGAAAAGATCTTAAAACCTGTTGAATCAAACATTCACAAAACTTATGCCAAACAGGTAGCCTTGCTAATGGCACCTTAGAAATCCCAAGAATTCAATTACATAACAAACAGGGTTTAGGGTGATCCATTGGTGAATGTGTCTCTGATTCGAATCAGATTAATGCCTACATGAAATTGATGCATGTCTGGTGGCCCAACTGGGATCTCATTTCCTGTCCCCTATCCATTTTTGTGCTCATATGAAATCCCTATTAGACTTCAGAGATCCTTTGATCAACCCATATAGAAGTTTACTAGTCTTGTAAGGAGAATTACAATGTCTAAACTCAGATTCTTCACACCCCAGATACAGCCATCAGAAACTATAAGCAAATCCATAGATCCTCAGTAGTCCAGTGGAGCACCAACTAGTTTTTTTATGATTTAACAGATTACTACAAAAACCAGGCCTGCAAGTAACGGCCAAAAAGAGGATATAGATATTCCTATTCAGGGTTATGTTCATCCTATTCAATTGTTGACGTCACACGTGCAATGAATATGACGCCGTTGTTGTTGCTTGCTCTTCTTTTAGCAAAAATCGCTCAGAGCTCCCAAGATCAGCTTTTGGCAAAAATCTCTCAGGATTGAGAATCTTTCAGTGCCATTCTTTTTAGTTGGATAATTGGTTTGATGACCAACAGCAATGGACCTGGCAGCTTGCTCATCTTTGACAAGTTTTAGGTGGGCCAGGTAGAAGGGACCATGAATCACACATGTCCAAAATGTACCCAGATTTGATGATGGCCCCTAGATCAGTCAGGGAGAAAGTGGGCCCCCCTTCAGTGTATGCCAATCACAAAAATAAGTGTCATGGGAAGGTTTGAATGTGAATGACAAGTGGACTAACTCATGATGGACGAAGACCAAATGGCCAGTGGCTAACCTTACCATTTGGGTCTGGGCTTTGGTCCACTGCATAGACCCGAATAAAATTTGTATCTCAATTTAGGCCCCACGAGTTTCAAGACCGAGGATGTAAATACCCAATACCATCATCGTAAGATATATATATAGGCCAAGGCTCTCCTAAACTCGAGCTTAGAGAGAAAACTTCATATACTTGAGCTTACCCCCATCCCCATGTATGTCCCCAAGTGGGCCCCACCATATACTTGAGCTTACCTTATCCTAAGCTTGAGCTTAGGGGAGCTGGCCTCATATATATATATATATATATATATACGGTCCTTACGGTTTGGAACGCCCACTGGGGCCCACCTCATGATCAATCCAAATTGACCACTCATTCATAACTCCCTTATAGGCAATGAATCCCATAAATTTGCATGGATTCGGATGAACTAGACCGTTGGATTGAGGGTCAATTTTTTTTCTTTGTTATAAAGCTATTAAACTTGTGGACGTTGGATGAAGGGGTTAGAAATATTAGATTGACTTCAAATTTGATATGTAAGTTGACCCCACTTGGATCTTTCAATCCCCCTTGTCCCATGACCAGTAGGGTCTCACGGTGGGCTCCAATAGACGGTTCTTACAGGACCGCCTCCAATATATATAGGGGATATATATGTGTATGAGTGTATTGATGTACTTTTAAGTGTTTGGATCTTAATTTGTGTACTAGTCCAGGCCCTTTATTTGGGACCTAATGGGCAGGGTTTGGATTTTTAATTTTTACTTTAGTAAATATTCACACTATCCAAGTCTCTATCTAATAACTTAGGATTCAATCCTTGATTGTATATGTGGATAGGGAAATACTCCGCCACTTGAGCTACAAGTGGATTGACTGTTTGGATTTTTATAATTTGTACAATGGTTTATATAAATAGGGTTTGAAGGTTTTCTAACGAAAAAGAAAATAAATCAAGATTTCTGAGGAATAAACCCAGTTTTATTATTTTTATTTTTGTTTAAATTAATCCCTTCCCACTATTACTGCTCCACAGTCACACACTCCTGTACCATTGTTAGTGTTTTTATCTAGGGCTTATTAAGGATGACATCTCAAGGAAGTTGCAGAGAAAGATGGGTAGTTTGTTGGCATCTAGGCTAGGGTTTCAAAGGGGACGGGAGAGCAAGGATACGCCTACGTGGATAGGTCACATCATGTGGATTTATGTTTTGGTGATGACAAGACTCTATTTTCATGTAGCTTTCCAGTATAAAGATCTAAGCCATTTGGTTTGTCCCTTTTATCCTTATTTTGAATGACAGGGACATTGTCCATATAACTCTATTTAAGTATTTTCTGTCGAGATGTTCGTATAATATCTCAGGGCCTTGCGATATGGTATGCATTGTCATAAGCGATATTTCGTTATTATATATAAAACATATTTAAACTTCGACTATTTTGAGGCAAATGCCATGTTATAAGGCAATCATGAGATCAAAATCCCTTGAATGTATATAATGGTCAATATGGCTTTATCTTCAAAAGTATAGTCAGGTACCCGTATTTGCTTTTCATTTTAGGATTTGCTTTATGATTATGGACAGTTTATTTAGCCCACATTTGTGCAGCGCAATCGAAAATCAGATCCACAGAAAACTAAGTCCGTTCCCTCCATCAACATATGATTTTTTTTTTTAGAAACACAGAAAGGTTGGTTCATTTTTTCGCCTTTTCTCGTAAAAAAGTGGCCACACTAGATATGGGTTTTAGAAAAAAAGAAAATTCTACTTTCCCATGCTTTTTATCTAGAAATAAGTTACACAAACGCATCCTAAAAAATAAGAGACCATTTTCCTAATTAATAAGATGCTGTTTGGGATATTATAAGTAACTTGGGTTTACACCTATACACTGGCACATGCTTATTGATAACCAACGTTTACATATAAGTGGCATGTTTCCTTCTTTGCCATAACCAATTACAAGTTAAAAAAGTTACGTGTAACAATATTTATAAGTAAACAAAGTCATGGGTAATTACATCTATGGGTAAACTGATTGGAAGGCAATGACTTTAAGGTTTCATAGGTAATCGACCAAATACCAAAAGGATTAAGGGTAAAACATGAGAAGCGGAGAAAGGGGCATTTTGTTGGAATGGAATTGAACACCTAGAAATTCATGATAAAATAAGTTCCAAGTTCCAACAAAACATCATCAATGATGTGCGAAATGAAAAATATAAGGCAGAGATGCTGATAAAACCCTACGTTCCATAAGATTTGATTTACCAAAGTGATGGCTAGCTATTCATTTTCCACATTCCCTTGATTTATTTTCCATTGAAGGTTTGAGTATTTGATGACCATTTATTGAACTTCACCTTTGATTCCTCAATTTAAGCCACTTTAATGAATACACATCTTACAATTTCTATGAATTCAATTCTATGCAAACAAATAGAGACCCCTCAACATAAAGTCCCAGCACGGAAGAGTCCAGACCAGGTGTAGTCCTTCAATACTTGAATAAAAGCCTCTAGAAATCTGATATAACCTGATTAGTTACAAGAAGAATTTCAGGCCCAAAGTCATGGTAAGCTGTGGTCTAATCAAGGAATGACAACAAGATGAAAAGTGTAGAATATATGGAGGAGATGTTGATGAGACCATCAGTTTTCTAGGATTTATTTCGATTCAATGATAATGGCTATTCATTTCCAAACCAAGAGGAGACTTTCTCAAGTTTATTCCCTCTTGACAGCAAGTCATTTTTTAGAATTCTTCAATACAAAAGCAGACCTAAATGATTGGAGAGGCAAATCCAAATGATCCACTCAAAAACATCGACCGGTGCAACATCTTTCCTGCCTTTTCCCTCCCCAAATCAAAAACCTTATTCAAGTTCGATCTTAAGTAATCTGGACAGCATTGAGTGGAAAAGAATCCCCCACTTGACCAGTGTTGGTGGGGGATATCCCAAACCTTGATCACTGGATACAAACAACAGGCATGAGGTGGAACAGCCCCAACAAATTAGAGTACAAAGGAACATACTAATACACAACATGGTACTTTGGCAATTTGAATAAATTATGATACAGAAGCATGAGGCTTCTTAACAGTTAATAAGGGGCCTGTATTTAGAGGCACTAGACTCCAATAGGACCCTTTCCTATCAGTGCAACAGCTATGCCATATGATTTGATATGAACCTTCTGGAAGGGGAGAAACATCAAGCAAGCAGGTTGAGAATCCCTGCCCCCTTTCATTTGGTTCAAAACAAACAAAAGACTTCACCAAACCAACATCAGAAATGTCCCCATGTATTTTACCAGTTTTACTAGGTCCATCTTTCAAATGATGTAGTAACTCCTCATTCAAATCCACCATTTCATTGGTCTTCCAAGCTTGGAAACCTGACTGCATTTGTCCCATGCTCTCTCTTCTTCCTATGGGTTGGCAATCCGACGTATTAATAGCTAGAATGCAGTACAGCTTGCTATCCTCAATTCGGCATGCTGTGGATACATTTCTCATCTGTATGCAAAGGTTTAGTGAAAGACAGAAACCACTTGTGACAGAAATTTCACCTCGGTTTTGAGTATCTGCGTTGAAGGCAAAGAGCTCGGCGCCGATGCAAGGCCTGAATGAAGTTTAAAATTCAACACAAAACTGTTAGGAAAATCACTCGTTTAATGACAAATCTGAAATGGTATTAAACACTAAAATGGAATTCTAAAAATAATGATTAAGCACGCACAACCAAACAAGAAAGTAGCACTTATTAAGAGCTCAGCAGAGTGTTGTTCTCCTCAGCCTAAGGACCAAAAGAGTAACATGATCCCCACATTTAAAACATGAATGGTAACCATTTAACCAGGTAGAAACTACAGTGGGATAGACCATGCCCCAAATCTCCCCAATAGACAACAATTATATAAAACACCTTTGTAGTTTGTAGTGGCATAAGAAGAGCAATCAAGAAATAAAACACAACATTGGTCCATGGTCCACGTTCAACCCAGAGGAAGCCAAATATTGGATGACTATGATCTCCCAACCCTGGGTTACCTAGGGTCATGGTCAGTTAACTGTAAAGACCATCAGATCAATGGTTTAATCACCAAACATGGCCCCATTACAGATTCAAAGGTCAAAGATACTATGCATAGCAGCAAGGTGATGACCATTACCTTCAGTCTAAACTCATGTATAAAAAATAGAGTGAACCAGTGGTCAGGTTGAAGCTGAACTTTAATACAGTTGGAGTTCTTCCATGAGTTTCTGATATTTGCCTCAAGCCTTTTTTCTTTGAATTTTCATGCTAAGTACTAGCATTTTACATATGAATCTCATAAAAATGTTCAAAATCTTTGCTGGTCGGTAACTTCTCCCATTTGAGAAAAATAGGAATATTGCAAATCTGTAACAATTAAAGGCAAGCTAGATTGCACACCTTAATCTAAAGAAATATTTGGGAGTCTGAAAAGGTATGTGCAGCCATTTCCTCAATATCTCAGACAGTAGTTGCAATCCTGCTCGAATAATTTGGCTTAGATCCCCCTCACCATCCACTCTTTTTGCTTCTTCTTGTATCTTGAAAACACCTGATACAGCAAATTGACAAACCCTTAAAGTAGCCCTCTCTCTGTAAGCACAGCTAGATATTTGTGTTCTGGACTGCAGGTATTCACTTTGGTTTCCTGTGCCCGCTGAAAACAGCTGGAGATCTGTACTGGTCTTGTGGTCTATATGCCACAAGCGCTCAAAAAGATCTTGTGTAACAATTGCAGGTGAGCACTTCTCCCATCCCTCTAAAATGTAAGCTATGCCATTTTTGTGACGAGGTATTTCAGGGAAATGGATAGCAAAGACAGTACAAAAGGCCAGTAATGAACAGTTTAGTGCAAGCCTTGAGATGAGTTGAAAGCTTTTGGAGTCAATATCCATGAATGATGTGGCAAGAAGATCGAACTCCTTCGCTAACCTGTTCAGGCGAAAAGCGCAATGGGCAAAATGATAAGCAGAAGAACGCATAAGTTGCAACAGTACCTGCCCGTCATCATTTACGTTTTCTTCAGCAATTGGACAAGAAATCAAGAGCCCAAAAATATCTGCCACAGTTTCAAAAGTTTTAGCTCTTAACCTCCAAAACCACTGTTGAAAACAAAAGGGTCTGTTTGAACTGACAACAGCCGCCAGCGCTTCCTCTGCAGAGCAAACTCTGCTAAACGCTTTCACTAACTTTTCTTTAACTTCAGGCAAATCAACATATTCAACAACATCATCACCACAAGGTTTTTCCTGAATGCTGTTATTCTGCAACCTTTCAATTAAGTGAATGCCTTGTCTCGGGTAAAGCAGAAGCTGGATTTCACTTTCAGCACCAGCAGATAGAGCCAGAGACTTTAACCAGGAACGGCAGGTGTCAGATTCTGCCTGTTTTATTAATATCTTAAATGCAAATGTGGCTGCAAACCATACACCCTGAGATGCAGCATACTTTCCAGTTTTGTACACTGCCCAAAAATCAGCTCTTGTCACCATCTTCTTTGCAAATTCAAGGGTCACCCATTCATGCTGAAGCCAACAATCGTCATGAGATAATTTTGAGGAAGGACTTGAAATTGTGAAGTTGTCACTTCCAAAGCAACACCACATGCAGTGAGAACGCAAAAGAAGTGAGACAGCCACACATATGTTATTCAAAAGTCCACTTTGTTGTATGCACTCACCAAGTAGCTTCACTATGTTATATATTTCAGTAGTAACTGCACCAGACTCATCAAGAACCTCAAGGCAAGCACTTGTGAACTTGCACAGATATACTACAAGTTCCGAAACAGTAGAAGCATACATTTTGCCTTCAACTTCTGTGACCTTTGGCAAAGAAGAGCTTGGATTTTCAGTGTCAACATCCATTTCAGAGACATCATCGTGAATGCCAGCAGCTTCATTGTCAAGAGCATATCTTGCATTCACCAAAGATTCTATCAACATTTTTACCTTTTTCAGTAACATGAGACCTAAGGTGGGATAATCTTTGACTAGACGTAGTACAAGGTTGAGTAGGCTCTGGCAATCTTTTACCTTAAAACTACACAGCTTTAAGTTTGACATGGACATTAATTCTCCCTTGCAGGATTCAACAGTCACTTGCTGCACCAGAAAGGTGATCTGATCTATAACTAAGAGAGAAACACGCCATGGAAGAGATGTCAGTTTATTGCCATCAGACACTGGAACTGAATCTTGCAAACTTTCTTGAGGTACATCTGTGACCGATGACAGTTCAGGGCTGTAGCACCACTTGTCACCCATCTTCCTTTTGAAGTTGCAGGATATATCTACAAGCAAGCCAAGAGCCAGATATCTCTTTGAAATGGTTGGAGACTGAGCAGCACTCTCAGCAATCAATATTAGCTCAAGGAATTCATGCATATCCAAATTAGGCAGAGGCAGTGTGTAACAGAAGACCTGCAGTGCCATGAATACAGAAAATGGGTATATTTAAAATAAAGGCCTGCAATGCCATGAATACAGAAAATGGGTATATATAAAATAATTGTTTTACATAAATAAGGAAGGATTGGAACTTTCCATAGGGAACTAGGAAAACTACATTATACTCAGTATCGTAATATGACATCATCATAGGACACCATGGAGAACTGATTATGCCCAGATTGCAGACTGGCCAGATGAGTGCTGAAGCATCTCTTTCTCAGCTTCCGATACAAAGTTTTTGAAAAAAATAAAAGGTTCAGGTCTGGATGAAAGGAGATGGAGGCAACTGAAATTCCCTAAGCCACAGATTGGTGAACAGAATGGTGCTGTCCAAGCTAGGGGAGGAGAAGAGAGTTCCATAGTGGGAGGGCTAAAGCTGTAAAGTAACTTAATTGATAACTTCCCTAATAGCTCCCACTTCCAAATGCTTTTTAATAACTCTCTCTAAACTTTGTTTAGCAAAAATAATAATGACTCATACTCAAGTGACACTACACACTCCTAAAATCAAGACCACTACTCGCTGCCCCCCCAAATAAATACCTCAGAACACTGAAAATACATTTTTGTCCTTTTTTTAATGGTAGAACACATAATAATACAGTTTTCTGGATGACATTATAAAGCTTGGGCAACATTTCCATCCCCAATTTGTCTCAATAAAGGACTCAAACCCCACAACCAAAAAGTAAACCTCACCTAGAATAGCTTTCCATGCCTTATATCTACGTATCTAGACTCCCATCGGCAGAATCAATCAATGCCAACTTTTGACACCTTAGCCCTATAGGCTTTACCTGGATTCCAATCCCCTCACTTTTCCTAAATTTTTTTTAACGACGACTTTTCTCCATAGGCATCCCTCTCAAACCCAAACCTCCACCTCCACTTACTGAGCAAAGCCCAATTTCTTTATGCTATTCTTCCTATTCCTGGTCCCTTCCTATTTTTGATTTTGACATTCCTTCCCAGTTGACTAGGTGGATTTTTCTTTTCCCTCTATATCACAAGAAAAGGTCATTTATAATTTTTCCAACTTTATTGCAACCACAACCAATAGAACATAGATAGATAACAAAAAATGGAAATTTGCATATCCCAACCCGAGGAAGGCTTAACTATAGAAACTTATTAATCAAATAGTGTCGAGTGCCAACTCTCAAACCAGTGCCAAGTGGACAAGATAAAGCTTCAATGATGGTAATGATTATTATCAATCAAATTTGGAGTTTTACCAATTGCACCAATTGGATTTGATTAAAATTCTAAACCCAGTTTTTTCTCTTCTTTTTAAGTTTATTTCAAGCTTTAGATTCTTTATCTGAAGATAAAGAATCTCCATGACAGATATTGCACCAGCTTAACATACGATTGAGATGATCTTCTTCAATCAGTGATAAGATATTACTTCAAGATGAATATCACATATCTGAATTTTATTTAAGCAGCTTACTATTTGCTTTTACACTCTTTTCACACGTGCATGGCGTGCCGAGATCGTGGTTCTCATCCAATAGTTTTAACTTCTCATAGAATGGCCCCACAGTGAAGATTTTGCTATCTTTATCACATTCTGCAGTAGCATCACTCTTATTTAATCATTCTTCAACTAGAATATACAGCATTAGTATATAGCAAGTGCTTCAAAAGTTCAAGAACAAATGATGAACTAATATTAGCTGTCATCATGTGTTTTTGTTTTTTCTTTTTCTTTCCTTGGCGTGTACATGGGAGATTGTCAACTATCCTAGTCTAAGTCCTAGGGATCATCCCCAGGGTGCTCCACTACAGTGCTCCCTGCTTCTGTTTCTGTGCTCTATCACTAGACCTCCTTTATCGGTGCTCTGCGGCCTCCGCCTGCATGTGCTCGCTATTGTGCTCCACCACAGGACAGTCCACCCCTGTGCTTGCCAGAGCCAGGGATCAATAATCAATCCCTGGCACCGTTGATGAGATGAGACGCCCTATACCACTCCAGCTGTTTCATGGTTCTCCATCACGTGTAATATTTGTTTTGATACAATTGTTTAAAAAATAAAATTGTTGAAAAGGGAGAAAAATAAAGTAAAACCAACAGTCACCTTGCGCAGAACTTTTAAAGCTTCACATTGTGAATTCAATGGCATGTCAGCATTATCTATCACATGGAACAATGTTGAGACCACATTCGCATCAAAAGGCAACCTACTGATTCCTCCCACTGAAAGAAAATGCAAACACTTCAATGCAGTAGCAGACACTAAAGTGGCAGATTCCTGTCTGAGAAACGATAAAAGCAGGTCCATCTGTATCCAGACAATAGATTGGATATAAGTTTCTGCAGAATTTTTTTTCTAAATAAGCAGGTTATTTTCTTATTTGAATAGAATGCACAAAACTCGTCTATCGCGATCTGAGATAACTACACTTCCTGAAAGGCACATTGCTAAAACTAGATAAGTAAAAAGACAATAAGTTCTATTATTATTATTTTTAATTCACTGGAAAATTGAAGTGAGAACATCAAAGTAAATACAATATATTTCATCACAAAAATAAAAATTCTTGGACCACCCAAACTATAATAAACAATTATTTGCCTTTATACTTAATACATGTTCAAGAATCCTTGCTCTCAGACATGGATGCACTCTAACAGAGCACATAGCCGAAGCTTCATAATATCAGAGTTCCACAGATAGGTTCTGGCGCTACGTCTGAATTCAAATACTCATTGAAACCTGAGAAGATAACAATGAATGATTGTTGAGACTTGGACCCCATGCTAGAAATGTTGGTTATTGCATGTGGGTTTGCTTGCACTTATTTTTGGGCTACTTTGAGTAACACCATCTAAAGTTCAAGTGAATAAAATATACCAAAAGGTTTCTGTTATAAATGTGGATTCGGTCAAGTCATAGTATTAGAAGTAGGATGGGGTAAAGGAGAATATTTATACCAACATTGGCATGTACATCAAGGATACTTTCTGGCAAGAACCTTACATGTCCATTACTACCACAGATCAGAAAGCTCATACAGATCCTTCCCACATCTACTTGGTTAGGTTGAGATTTTTCCACCAAAAGGTTGAGCGAGCAAGTTTTGGAAAGGGGGAATAAAGATATATGGACCGCAATCATCAGAGATGTCAAGCATTCATTGTCATAGATTAAATCTAGATAATCAAGCTTACATTTGACATTCCAAATGATACAGGTGAAATAGGAGGCCTGAGATAGGGGAGAGCAAGAAATTGTTGATATTGATTATCAAGATAGGTTGAAAACCAGATAGCAAACATTGGAGAACGAATAGGGGTTAGTGTTGGCAATAATGAAGATAATATGAAGTTTCTGATGAAAACAGAAGCTCTGATACCTATTATGATGAAACCTGAAGCTTTAATTCAATTGATCTGGTAGCAGGCTTGTAGTATTACAATCCCCTGTACAACCAGATCCTTATACGCCCTTTTTAATAGTCAGATCCTCATATACATTAGCAAACACCCAAAGATCAAAATAAAAAATAAAAAAATCATACTCTGATGAAAGTCAGATACATCAGCAAACATCAGAAGATCCAAAATCAGAACTTAAAGTCAGCAACTATTGTTAAAATTTAAACACCATTGAAGTCTCCTAGAAAACTTTAATATAACTAAACAAAAGGGGGAAAAGGGACTACCAAACTCTTAAGTGACCTTATCACAAAGTGGGAAATATCTCTGCCAACATGTCAGAATCATATAGACTTGGGTTCAGTGGATAGGTAATCAAATCACCTGTTGAACACACCCGATTTCCTGTCAATCAGATGTCATTTGGCACATGAAAAGGGCTTCCTAAAAAAAAACTTCTCGAGTGGTTCCACTTATAGTCCAATCACGTGGACCATAACCACTAAGCAAGCTCCATGCTTGTATCAGTTTCATTATGCAAAAGGGCTTCTGGATAAAAATGTTATGGAAAATCTCATAAGGCAAGGAAGAAATTTAAAAATATATATATATTAATGACCATCCTATAGATGATTTGAACAAGCACTTGTATCAATCTCCTCATGAGAATATAGCTGGTTTTGTTATAGGCTTATGGTGATGTTATTCTGTACGTGTAGGTTTTCATTACATTAGGGGTTGCCTGTTGGTGGATGCATGTGCCACATTGTGATTGCCTTTTTGTATGAATCGCAGCTTTTCGCATAATAAAATTTTAAGTTAACATTTAAAATTAAAAAAATTTGCAAAGATTAATGGAGCTGTTACCTGGTCAAGCATCAAAAGTATTGACTTTAAGGTGAGTTTTGAAAGGGACAATAGCATCTGGATCACAAATTCTTCCTGAGGAGAATCCAGTACCAGCTTCTTGCCAATCTGCAATGAAATAAAGTAATAATACAGTATAAGCCACGATTGCAGTCAGTAAAGATGTTAACTGCTTGACTGAGCTTAAAAATAGCTAACTTTTCAAGTTCAAGGCAAAATCCGAGCAAGAGAAGATGGATGCCAGAGTTCTCAACCATCAACTTGCTTTGCCCTCGACTAAATTGGAAAATGGTATGCATATCAATTTGAGGTAATGTGGCAAGCAAGATAGTGGGATTGATGATGAGACACCTAAATCACCAACTTAACCAACTAGATGCCACCTCGCATGCATAGAGAAGATGGCTATTGGATCAACTAACATATGATCTCACACCATCACGTACGTACTGTTCTTGAATTGTATGTAAATTGAAAGAATTTGCAACTACTTCTGAATCCAGGCAACCATGACCTATAGAACTTGTGTAAAACATGACAATGAATAACACATGGAACTTATCATTGACTGCTTGCATTGGGTAAGGTAAAACAGCTAAACAATGAAAACACAAAAAAGGTAACAGCAATGTCCTCCTTCATTGCATACATCAACACAAAGTAAGCCAACATTTACATAGGATAGCATTACACCATACGGTACCTCCACATCTCAATACCAAACACACTTAGTGTACAGAAAAGGATATTCTGGATTGACTAAAATGGTGAAAATTTCATTGAACTGTCCTGGGAAAACCTATAAAATATGGATTAGAAACTGTTCTTTTTCAAATGGAAAACATATCAGTTCTATAATTGGACGCATCAACGGTTTCTTATTTATTTCTTGTAATGAAGTTTATGGAGATATGAACACCGAGAACTATTACATCTAAATAATAAGCATTGTATTTTTTGTCAAGCTTGTATTTTGTAATTGGAATAGGTATCAATCTATTGAAAGTAATGGCACTCCAACACTGAATGGTGCTAGATGAAACAGTTTATTATTTTTTTTTTATGCTATTGAGGCAATTATGGGAGAGAGTTATTGAGAGAAGACTAAGAAGAACAACAAATATTTCAGAGAATCAATTTGGTTTCATGCCTGGGAGATCAACCATGGAGGCTATCTTTCTCCTGAGGAGGTTAATGGAACAGTATAGAGAAGGTAAGAGAGATTTACATATGGTGTTCATTGACTTGGAGAAGGCCTATGACCGGGTTCCTAGGGAGATTCTTTGGAAAGTTCTGGAATAGAAAAGAGTTTGTGTCGCTTATATTGAGGTGATAAATGATATGTATGATAGAGTCGTGACATCTATAAGGACGACTGGCGGCGAAACTAAGGAGTTTCCTATCACGATTGGTCTACACCAAGGCTCAGCGTTAAGCCCGTACTTGTTTGCCCTAGTTATGGATGAGATTACAAGACATATCCAGGATGAGGTGCCGTGGTGTATGCTATTTGCAGATGACATTGTTTTAGTGGATGAGACGAGAGGAGTGAATGCTAAACTTGAATTGTGGCGGAAAACATTAGAGACAAAAGGGTTTAGGCTAAGTCGATGCAAAACGAAATATATGGAATGCAAGTTTAGTCAAAGTAGGATACCTGGTAACATAAAAGTAAGTTTGGGCACACAAAAGATAGTAGAAAAAGAAAACTTTAGGTACCTTGGATCTATGGTGCAACGGGATGGAGGGATTGATACTGATGTAGGTCACAGGATTCAAGCCGGGTGGACCAAAAGGAGGAGTGCTTCGGGGGTCTTGTGTGATCGGAAAGTCCCCCTCAAGGTTAAAGGAAAGTATTATAAGGTGGCGGTACGGCCAGCGTTGTTATATGGATCAGAGTGTTGGGCAGTAAAGCATAATCGTGTCAAGAAGATGGAAGTTGCGGAGATGAGAATGCTAAGATGGATGTGCGGGATCACAAGGAGAGATAGGATTAGGAATGAGGAGATTAGGGGCATAGTAGGAATAGTACCGATTGGAGATAAAATGAGAGAAAATCGACTGAGATGGTTCGGCCATGTTAGAAGGCGTCCAACAGAGGCACCTGTTAAAAGGTGTGAAAGCATGGAGTTTGCCAAGAGTAGGAGAGGGAGAGGGAGACCCAAGAGAAGTTGGAAAGAAACTATTAAACATGATCTTGCCTACATGGATCTAACGGAGGACATGGCCCTAAACAAATTTGATTGGCGTCGTCAAATCCATATAGCCGACCCCACCTAGTGGGAAAAGGCTTGGTTTGGTTTGGTTTGGTTTGGTTTATTGAGGCAATTGAGCTGATTGCATAGCAAATAAAAGTATTCAAACCATTTAGGTGGGCCTACTTAGGGGAGTACATGGAATATGCAAAGGCGCCTCCATTAGGTGGGATAAATATAAAGTGCAAACACGTTTTTTCTAAATTTTGTAGGATATTAATTGAGTTTCTCAACCATAAAAAATTGCTACACCCACCAAAAAAGATTGGTCCTCACTGAGGAATTTGCAGCCGCACTAAAAAGCAAAAAAAAAAAAAGCACCCTGCACCAAATATGGATTTCCAACACCTGTAAAAGCCTTTCCTGTGGCATGCATTTACCATGAATTTTGCTTATGTGGAGTTTTCCAAGTTCCATGGAAAGCACTTGTACACAAACTTGCCCTAAGGTATCCATATTAGATAAGACAAGGTACTAGAGATGTCCATGCCATCATAGCTACACAACACAAATATAGTATAAAAGATAAATAGCGAGGTATGATTGCCACAAAGCACACAAATTCCACACAAACTTCTAATGTTAAATAGTAAATATATAAACATGGTAAATTTAAAATAAAACAAAACTCAATTCCAATGATTCAAACTTCCAAGGATATCAAGTCTGCTTTCACGATATTTGGGATGCTCTCTAGCAAGGATGAGAAGAAAAGGTGCCAAACATGTTTACACAGATATGTATGAGCATGGAAAAAACATGCCACCTTATACGCTCTATTTGCAACCAAAGATGAGCAACCCATTTTAGAGAACGCACGTGCTGCCACCAGCTTTGCATCAAAAGAAGTTGTCGATGAAGTTATCATATTGTTCAGCTTCACTAGAACAACACAGGCGAAGTCCTCAGATAATTCACACAAGCAACCAGCAGCAAATAATGATGCTTTTACCTGTAGATGTCCCACAGGTGAGAGATTAAAGGCAACACAATGACCTCCAAAGATGTCGATTATTCAACTAAAATTAACACATCTCTTGCACTAGTAAAGAAAATAAAAAAACCTAGCTGAATTTGCAAAAATAACACAGCATCAGGTATAAAGATGCAATTAAATTATAAAACCCTCATAATTTACATCATTTTGACAGCATTAAAGATAACCCTTTTAATACGACGTGAAGGCATACTTCTTATCAACTTATAATAAAGCACTGATGAAAATGAAGAGCAAGTACTATCATTTAGACTGATTCATGAACTAAAATGTGCAATAGAAAAGCATCACTTCAGCCAAGTGATAGTGATACTGACCTTACCTCCAAAATGTGGCATGACTCCATAGTTGATAGTATCATATACCGTATTTCTGCGCTATCTTTCGCAATATAGGCCCAACAACCAAGGAGGCGCAACGATAACGCTCTCGATTCAACATCACCAGTGTCAAAAACAAATTTTACTCTTTTGAGCAGTTCTATATAATTAGGTACCCTCTGCTTTGCCAGGATACCATTATACTGTTTCCCCTTCTTTCTTCGGTGCCTCATCTCTGAAAGGAAAACCTTCAGAACGCATACTCGCGTAGGCACGTCCCCAAATCTAAATGCATCCGCAAGACGAAGAAGAATTGAATTTGCAAACAACCTATCTTCTCCCTGGACTAAACCAAACATGTTCGACATCGCCATTGTAACAACTGGCTCGCTGCTCCATCTTTGCAATCTAGGCCCCATCTGCGATATCGCGTCTATGGGTTGGCCTGGAATGAAGGGGAAAAGGAGCAGAAGAGTGGGAAATCGTCAATGTGTGCAGAAAGGGAGTAGAGAGAGATTGCGTTTCAGCTAATATTGAAGTAAGCAGCTTAGATCAATCAATGTTGTATGATGTGAATAAAAATGCAAACTTTAAGAGAATCTAGTGATAATCTGCTCATTCTACTTGGATTTTAGGAGTGACCTGGTCGTTTGGATCGGAGGGCTTTCTCGAGCTCGATGCTCCAATCCATGGCGCAAGCGGCAGAGATCTTCTCCATCTGTCCTTTTCCACTGTTCGATTTCGCATCTGCGGCTTCTCAGCGTTCGATTTTGCAGTAGTAGCTCTAGCCCCTACGGTTTTGAACTGGGTTTTGGAGGGCGCGGGAGGGAACGGAGAAGAAAAGGAGCTACGGTTTTAAGTATTGCAACATGGAACGCATCCATGTAAAGTTTTTAGAGGGTGCGAAGTGCGAACTCCATGTACTAATTTCTAAATGTGATTCTAATGTTGTAAATTTTAAAAGTGAGCCCTAATTTACAACAATTTTCAAGATAGTTCAATGTTGTAATTGATAGTCGGACCCGCATTGTAATTCCCAAACTGAGCTCATGGGTCACGTTGTAAATTCTATGAAGTAGGTCTTTATACCATAATGTCTAAAAGGTGTAATTTCAATCTAAAATTCTAATAGCTATGAAATAAGGTGTAATTTCCGGTACATTTTTGTTGCCATTGTTGCATGCTTTTCTATAGCATGATGAATCTCTATCTCTAACTGTTAAGGCAAATCGAACCTTTCGCTGCACTACCCAACAATTCGCTTTTTATGGAGTATTTGAAATTATTGACAATGTATAAATTGAGTTCCAGTCTAGAGAGCGTTTGGGATTTTCTACTTAATAAGGCCTTGTTTGCTTATAAGGATTTCTGGTTTGGGATTTTTGAACTTTCCCCTATATTTTATATATTTTTATGTTGCGAAATATAGAGATATTGTTTCATCCAATCCAAATTCACTAACCGTATAAAATCTCATGCGAACTAATGCACCATCTCAATTGTTTCTTTGGAATGAGAAAATCAAAAAGAATATTTTACACAGTTGGTGAATTTGAATTGGATAAAACAATATCTATTTGTTCTATGAAACAGGAGATCCGGACTCGTTGATTGCTGTATTCTCCTAAATTCAAAGGGTATTTGTTATTATATATATACATGCAGAATTCCCCCAAATTCTTAGATATCCAAAATTGTGCATTCATGAATTTTACATAAGGGGGCTAACATTTAGAATTCTTTCAAATCTCCCGAACAAGATATCTCACAAATCCTTTAAACAAATAGGCAACAACTTAACTCCAAAAAATTATAATACTCATCATGTAGGCTGCAAATGCACGGAATTCCGGTACCGTATATACCTTTCTTCTACTCTCTAGCTTACAATACATTTCCTCCTGTCTTCTCTGTTTCACTGTATATAATACACATATAACTCCGTACAAACAGAGACGGTCATTGTTTCCATAGTTGGAAAACTCCCCAAGACAAGAAGAGAGAAATGGGAAGAGGAGGAGTACTTGGAAAGCTATGGATCCTCTGCCTGGCGGTCGCCATCTTAGCGGTGGCGCGAGAGGCAGGCAAGCAGTACGGATGGGACAAAGATGCGGCACTACAGTTGTTCCGTGGTCTCTCAGACAAACTAGGGATTTGGGTGATCCCTCTCTATGTTACGGTGCACACGCTCACCCTCTCTCTCTGCCTGCCCTATGCCGTCTTCTTCGAGGCCGGTGCTTCTCTCCTCTTCGGATTCTTACCTGCTATCATCTGCGTCTTCTCCGCCAAAATCCTCGCCGCCTCCCTCTCCTTCTGGATCGGACGGTCAGATCTCTCTCCATCTCCATCTCCATCTCCATTTCCATGAATATATTACATATTTGTGATGGATGCTCTTCTATAGATTGATAGATAGATAGTATGATGAGTATGATCAAACTCCACTTTTTAGGTTTTTTTTTGTAAAATCCCTAAAAAAGATAGTTGAATCTAAGTGGAGGAATGTTGAACATGTTATTGAGGATGCATTTGTGAAATGTTGTTGAAGCATGGATTATGCATATGAGGCAATGGATGATGGATGGAGCAAAGGAAGCCATCCAAAGGATGATGAAAAATAGATGGGACTACATGCCTTATACATGGAACAATCAACTGCATGGTACCCTACATGCTGCTAGGATTGATACTATTGATGCTTAGAGAATTCTTTGAAATTCAACATATACATTGAACATGACATGCATATAAAGAAATCTTACAATGAGGCTTTATGGCCCTATAATAATCAATAGAACACCTTTGCACTAATTCATGTCCCATTAGTGCTCACCCAAATTTGAAACTAATTTGACTGTTTTTTGCTTTGATTGAAACACTGGGCCTGTTCACTTGTTGTCATTGTTGAACTCCGAGGCCTTGTTATCTAAACCTATTGAGATTCAAATGTTCTATTTTTATGGTGAATTTACTTATCCATATGTAGACATTCCCATGCCCCAGTGCCCCTTGATTGGTGGTGGCACAAAAGAATCCCTTTAAGTTCTTGCTCAGCTAGAAAAATGAGGGATGTCCTTTAGGGGGTGTTTGGTAACAAAATTGTAAGTAAAAGAAAAAGTAAATCCAACGGTCCTACGAATAACTTGACTGTGTTTGGATGGCTTAAAAGCGAGGGAAAGTAAAATCTCAGCTGCCTAAAATTTCACTTTCATCTCACTCGCTGCCAAAAGAGTCCATCGTGTGATTTCTGTCACTGCTTTACTATGTTGTTCCATCGAAACCCCACCACTTTCCTTCCTTTTTTCATAACTTACTATGAAACCCTCTTCTCCTTTCTTTGCCTACATCACGACTGGAGAGGGTATGACTGGTGCTCGACGAGGCTGCTTGTCTCCCTCCCATCTTCTTCTCCAACGTCTTTCTTTTTCCTTTTTTTTTTTTATTGAGATCTTTTGTTTGAGGATTCTGCAATGTTCACCTTTTCCTTTTTTTGTGAAATGTGTTGATTTTGAAGGCTTTGAAAGAGGTGAGAGAAGGTGTTTGGTTGGTGGGATAAGAGAGAATGGGATTGCTGGTGATGCAGACGAGTCCCGATTCTTTGTTGCAAGTATTTCACTATCTCCGAAACTCCATCTTGGGGCCACATAATAATAATCCGAACAATTCAAAATGAATATCATCCCCTCTAATTATATATCCTAAAATCTTATTTCAAAAGAAGTGAGTCCCACCATTTTATGGAGCATATGACAGAAATGTTATTAATTCCATGCCGAGAATGAGTGAACTAGCCCAAGACTCTATGTGGAGCCCACATAGAGATAATCCGTACTATTCAAAATGAATCCCATACGCTCTATGGATCATCATCATCATCAAAGCCTTGTCCCAACTATGTTGGGTCGGCTGCATGAATTTTGTTTCTCCATTATGTTCTATCCTGAGCCGAATCCTTAGATAAATTGCACTTCTTCAGATCTAAATTTATTATCTCCATCCACGTCCTCTTCGGCCTACCCTCCATGGATATATGCTAAAATTTCAGACCAATAGGTGTGGGCCCACCATCCGATTGAGCACATGATTGGAAATGTGACCAGGCATGATCCGACATTGTCTCTGATGTGGCAAAAAACTGTATGTAAAAAAAAAAAGAGAGAAAATGAGCTTTTTTTTTCCTTAAAATGTGGTTGAGTTTTCCAACTTCAGCAGTGTATGATATCGTACAACAACAAAAAAAGTAAAAATAAAATTGATTGAGTCTGTATGATACTGTATAGAAAATACAGATTTCCAAAAATAAAAATAAGTAAAAAAATTCAGGACCACCGAGTGATAAAAAAAATTATTAGATCAACACCCTAGCTGCTAGAATCAAAGTCTCAGGTCCAGCATATGTCAAATCCCAAAAAAATTCTATGGGCCTTTATAAGAATTTACATTTCTCTGCCTTTTATTTTTCACTTTACCTCTTTTGAGTTATCCAAATATCCAAATACTATAAAGTAAAGCTCAATTTCCTTCACCACAACTATCAAAACACCTTTTTCATTTAATCGAAAAGTAAACTATACTTTCAAACCATCACTAATTTCACATTTAACTTCCTCCTACTATACAAGTAAATTTACCAAATATTCCCTAGTGAAAATTCCCCATATATGCGTTAATTTTCCCAAAGTTAATTTCTTTTGAAGTTGAACACTGTTTACTCTTAATTAATGTTTTTCTATTCTATTGATTGCTTCAAGTGCCTTTTTGGTTCTGATTATCTTCCTTGGTTTCTTCAGGTTTCTTTTCAGGGGTTCAAGCACAGCGAGGGAGTGGGCACAGGGAAACAAGTATTTTCATATCCTCTCGAGAGGTGTTGAACGAGATGGATGGAAATTTGTTCTCCTTGCTCGTTTTTCACCCATTCCCTCGTATGTCATTAACTATGCTCTAGCTGCAACCAAAGTTGGGTTTCTCATGGATTTTTTACTTCCAACTGTCATCGGCTGTCTTCCTATGATTCTACAGAACACATCTATTGGTAGCCTAGCCAGCATAGCAGTAGCTTCTACCACTGGCTCTGAGAAATCTCAGGTGCTCTCTTACCTGTTTCCTCTACTCGGAATTGTATCGAGCATACTAATCTCTTTGAGGATCAAAAAGTACTCTTCGGAGGTTACAGTGGACGCGGAATTGAAACCTGCAATGCCCTCTTCCGGTGAGAATATTCATGAGTGCAAAGACAATGTAGACTCATCTCAAGTTTCAGTTGGTAAAACAAATGAATTGAGGAAAATACAATAACTAGAGATTTTTTTCCTAATCTCATTGATAAATTATCAATTGCTAATTGGAAACAATTTAGTTGCAAATTATAGCATCAGGCCTTGTATGAATTAGTGATTTTCAATATCATGCACATTGACTGAGGTCCTTTACCATGGTTCTGGGGTTTTTTTATTTTTTTATTTTTTGTCACCCCTTTTACTGGCATGCCGTACTTCACATCCATATTAAGTTTTACTTTTTGTATATTTACCTTTTATGGGTTCTCAAGTGCATTAATCTAGGGACCTGGTAGTAATATTTGTAGCTTTATTTTGCATATCTAATACTATAGTTCCTCTAGTCACAAATTCTATAATAATAACTAAGCTGTATACTATAAATAAAACTTTGAGGAGTCATCTAGATTTTTTTGTTGATAACAAATGTTCTCTAATATCAAATGAACAATAATATTATTCACACAGTCTTCACCTTTTCCACCTTGGTTTGAGTTGGTTGTTGCTAATAAAATTAGCACAAGCAACCCTAGATAGATGATAAAAGGCTACAATGAACTATGAAGGTGATGGTGGCGGTGATGGTGATATATTTCAATAGTTTTTTACAATATATCATTCTGTGCTTGTAACACATCTTAGCTTGGAACAGGGAATATAGAGAAATGAAACTTACGAGCAAAATGTCTTAATGCATCCAAGCATATAAAATCATCTGCAGAAGGAAGAAAAAAAACTCACACATGGTCTGATAGTTAAGTGTAATTTGTAAAAGTTGAGTATTGACTTGACTGATAGAAAGGGGAAAAAAGTTCTATGCCTTGATAATTTCCGGTCATTCTGCTTTATAGGCTAAAATTCTGAACAAGCCCAACCGCCAAAAGCCTATGGCGAAATGCCACATTTATTATTTTTACAGTATTTCATGTTGCTAACCTGATTAAAATTCAAAAATATGGATGTCCCTGTGGATGTTTCTTGTAGCTACTTAGGCCCATTTGTTTCGTTGGTATCTACTATGGTTTAACTTTCAAGTAATATATATCTGTCAAAGGGGCTGAAACTGAAGGATGGAAGGTGAAGATCCACAAAGGGAAAAATCGTCTTCCCTTTGATAGGAATGATCACACAAATACACAATCATCCTAGAAAACAAAATCCTAGTGAAGTGATGGTCTCATCTACATCTCTTCCTTGGACCCTTCACTCATTGCCTTTCTGATACCTTTGATGAAAACCCCTAAACTGTGCATTCCTAGGAATTCAACAGAGTGAAAATCTCACCTGCAGGAACGTCTGCATGTGGATGTTCTGGTTGGACCATCAAAAAGGCGTGGCAGTGTGAGGCTTGGGGACCATCAAAGTGTGTGGGCAAATGACCCTTAGTGTCATTTCAGACACCTTTTTTTTTTTGTCATTTCAGAAGCTTCTTTGAAAAATACAACCACGGAGTTGGCGCATTGTTAGCTGCTGATGGAAGGGAAATAAAAAAAAAAAAAAAAACTCTCTTTTTTAAGCAATGCCCTTCTTATACTTCAATTCACAAGAAATCTTGCAGTGAACTCCAAGCCCCCCACCATTCAAATAAAAAAAAGAGAGACCCCCACCATTCAAATAAAAAAAAGAGAGAAAACTCCAAGCCACTCCAATAATAGTAAGTATAAAAAGCCTTGCAATTGTATCCTTATTTAGACAATACAGGAGGAAACACTCTTGGTGATCTACAACCAACCCAACATGAAAACCTCTCAGTTTCTATTGCTACTCTTTTGCCTCTGCATCTGTATCAAAACATGCTTAGCAGATAGCAGTCCTCTTCAGGACATCTGCCCAGCCGCTGCCCCACTCACAGAAAAACCCATCTTCATTAATGGGCTTCTGTGCAAGAACCCTGCCACCATCACAGCATCCGATTTCAAGACCTCTGAATTGAACCAGGCCGGAGACACTGATAACTTCCTCCGTTCATCAGCAAAAATCACCACTGCAGCTGATTTCCCAGGTCTGAACACTCAAGGCCTCTCTATTGCCAGGACTGACTTGGCGGTGGATGGCCTGGTCGTGCCTCATGCTCACCCAAGGGCCTCGGAGCTGTTTTATGTTAGTAAGGGAATCGTAGTTGCAGGATTCATCGACACTGGAGGCCGCTTGTATCAACAGAATTTAAGAGAAGGCGATGTTTTTGTATTTCCTAGGGGGTTGCTTCACTTCAGCTTGAATGCAGGCTATGAGCTCGCTACTGCGTTTTCGTTTTTGAACGGCCAAAACCCTGGTGTGGTAAGCATAATGGATGCCATGTTTGGGTCAGATTCTGTCATGTTGGATAAGTTGGTTAGGAGGATGAGGAGCCTTTCAGATTTGGAGATTGGTCATATCAGGAATGTAACCATGGCTCTCGAAAGGAGTTAGATGCTGGATGATTCAGTTGCTGTGGCTTTAAAAGAGAAGCTGGTATTATCCGAATGAAGGGGTGTACAATGTACATTATTACCAAAAAACTGAAGGGGCTTGCATGACTTAGTTTTGGCGTATTTGCTTTGTGTTGGATCTTTGATATTTTCAATAAATTTCTTATGGTAACCGAGAAAAGTTGCCAAAAATTTGGAGAAAACAAAATTAAAATCAAGTTATACATTATATTATACTATATTAAAGCCGGGGGTTTGATATCTAATTTAGACTGCATTACTTAATTTTGACCGTCAGTTATTTGTTCCCCTCTCAAAATGCTCATGATCTCTTCCACTTCCTCCTCCTTCACGTGTTTCTTTGCTAATGTTCTCTACCACTCCATTTGTGCAACTCCATTTTACTATGCTCTAAATGTGCCACCCCAGTGATTTGCACATTTCAGTTTTCTTTTACCCTTCAACATCTCATCTTAAACCTCACTTATCCTACTCATTGTTTAGCTCCTTTTCTCTTTCTACTGTATTTTCTTTGGAAGTGCAACAAAAGGGTACTGGCCTATTTTTTTTCCTTTTTGTTTTCTTTCTAAATTTTAGTTTTTGTTTGCTTGAATGTGAATTGGGGCTACTTTTGTCAATTTGGAACAATGAAAATCATTTTCAGAACGTTAACATGGAACAATGAAAATCATTCCCATAAACCTTTTTTATTTTTTTTGTAAAATATGCACCACCTGCCATATCCTTTCTTTGTGAAATATGCACCACACAGGTATATGCTACTGCTTCACTACTCATATAAGATTGTTAAATTTTAATGAATGATCATTTAATTTTATATATATGGAGCACAGGTTTTTGTGATACGTTGTATTTATTCTATAGATTGGGTCTTGTCTTCATGGAAGATTGTGTTACTGCACCTTAGGAAACTTTTTGTTTGCATTAAAATACATAGGAATTGAATACGGTGGTTGAAAATGAAGATTAAAGGTGAATTTTTAAAAGCGAGCATCAAATAGCATCTGCTTTTAATTCTATCTTTGCTAAAAGAAAATGTTCTTTAATGCTCATTTTTGAAAATTCACTTTTAATCTCATTCAATTCCTATGTATTCTAATGCAAACAAACAAATACTAAATTTTAGATTAAAGTACTATTAATATGAAGTTATGAACTGCCTAAACAAGAATTGCAGAATACTGAACTGGAAGAGTCTATAACTCACTGCATCAGATAAGTTTCATGGAAGCATTGAAATCTTAGAAATCAAATTACCATATCATGGATGTATGAACTGTTTGGGTGAAGATTCTTGGAACAGTGAACGACTAGAGATGGATTTCTCACTACTTCAAAGCCTGGTGAGAGGTGCCTTGACCAAAAGCAAACCGACACAGAAAACTTCACCCAACTTGAAGTTGAGCATAATCTAAGACTTGGTATAGTCTTGTTAATGGAGACTCGAAATAAAAAGAAGTCTTGATGAGTTGATGGAGCCTAGGCAAGTTAAATTGGTCCGAGTCCTGGACGATCATGACCATTGATTAGAGGACATAGCAAGAGGTCAGATCCAATCCGCAGATCTCGGAGATTATGGTACAAGGAATGGTTTCTGACTTCGATTTTATCTCGTTGGATCCAATGATTTAATTTGCTACCGGAAATCTTATTTTTGGCTGCCAGATAAGGAGGCTGTGACCAAAGAGAGCACCTGCACCCAGGGGGAGTGAGTACACATACATTCAAGGTGAGTGAACTTGCGGGGAGTGAGAAGTCACACATATAGTGAGTGTGGGGAGATCAGGACCGATCTGTGGTCAACTGGGTGAGAGGCGGGGTTGCCAACCCTGCAACCCCTTGATCTCACAAACCTTATTTTGTTAACATTGTGGTTCTAGAGCCTTAGGTTTTGATTTATGCATGAGCCCTGCCACCAGGCCAAGTAGACTTTTTGTTTATGCATTAAGCAAACTCATTGTTTACAGTTAGAAAAAATTTGCACAACTTTCTAGAATAACGCTCTAAATATATTCATAAAATCAAAGCAACAGAAAGAATGGGATTGAATAGTACTGCAAACCGTGTACAGCCCACAACCCAGGCATGCGGTCATCAAAATCGACCTAGAAATTTCACCCAACTTGAAGAAGTTGGCAAACTCAAAGACTCGCCAAGTCTGGTTGAGTCCCTGTTAAAAACAAACTTGAAATAATAGTCCTGACCTGATGAGTTGGTGCCTTGGTGGAGCCTTGGTGGGTTGAATTGATCCAGTCCAGTCCTGGCCTAGCCGATTGTTTTTCACCAAGTCATCTGATCTTTACTGTTTTGACCCAGTTCTGCTTTCGCTGCTGTGGATGATATTGTTTGGTCTACTTGCATATATGATTTGTTTAAATTGCATAGTGAGGCCCATCAAATGAGTGTTAATTGCTTAGGGGGCCCTGCCGGATGAGTAGACTGGAATGGGTCACAGCTTAATTCTTAGCAGCCTACATGGGAGACCAACCTTCAAATAGATGACTGGAAAACAAATACATAAATGTAAGTAAAATTGAAATGGAACCCTGCTATACTTTGTCTCTTTGCATTTGGAATTTGCATGTGGGGGTACTACCAATGTGGGTTTTTTTTTATTATAACCAAACAATAAGAAATAGAGGTCTGAAATGAATGAATGTGCTAATCACATTCCCATTGGCAAATAGACAAAAGTGTACTAGTAAGTTTGTCCGGCAGATGATTCTGAATTAGAATATGAAAAGGTGA
The DNA here is from genome assembly GCA_012931725.1 of Litsea cubeba. Classification (NCBI taxonomy): domain Eukaryota; kingdom Viridiplantae; phylum Streptophyta; class Magnoliopsida; order Laurales; family Lauraceae; genus Litsea; species Litsea cubeba. Next base: position 20,464,369 of record CM022946.1, read on the forward strand.
AGAAAAAAGAGGGATCCAACTACCACTGGCTGGTTGCATGGCGGCCCGCTAAAAAAATTTCTTGACACACAATACATATGTATTTTAGGGCTGCCTATTTCAAACGGGACATGGCTGCTACAATTTAATAACGACAAGCAATCGGATTCACTTAAAAGGTTAGTGGCCTAGCCTTCATTTTCAATTTGTGAAGAAGCCAACAACGCTCATGTAAGAGCATACGTGAGTAGGAGATATGAGAGTGGGGGCAGGCGTTATTTTTATACCTAAGTTTTTTGAGGTTTTCCTTTGATGACTTTTCGTCCGGTCTAGATTTACAGGCGCGATATATAAAAGCGGGCAGATTTGAAAGAGCTACACAAACATGACCTAAATTATTTGAGTGGTCAGCTAAAAATATCAGTTGATATCACTCGCCATAGGACACGTAAGTCTGACCACATGAGACTCACATATTTTGAATTCATTTTAGATTAGATTGAATTCTCCATCTAGGGACCCATTGATCATGAAACTTGTGGGGGATGAGAAGAGACATCTTGAATAAGACCATATATCGAATTTGAAATCAATCCCATGCCTCTAATCCCTTCATCCGTGACTCACAAATTTAATGGCCTTATATTAAAGAAAAAAAATTGATCCTCGATCCAACGGTCCAATTCATTTGGATAGGTGAAAATTCAATGGGTCTAGTTTACTTAAGGGGGTTCCATGTGTGTGGATGATTCAGATGTGTTATAAAATCAACCCTACTATGTTGTTTCTCACCGGGGATGGGTGCACATAAATATTTCCCTAATAGTCATTAATTATGTTAATTAATTACATGCTCAATCTTATGAAAGGATCAATACCTACATTAGAGTTAGATTTGAGATAAGATTAAAAATATAATTAAAATAATCTTATACATTCTTGATAGTATACATTAATCACATTATGAATCTTATGCTAAATCTTACGGTGGAATAATTTCCTATCAAAGTAAAATTGGAGACATCATAGATACGTGTGGAGTTACGTTGTGAATCGTAATGATAGTCCAAGTGGACCCAAGTTGAAGTTCAACGGCTAGTTATAGGTTGCACTCACACGTGTCGCCATCATTTTGGACACGTTACACCACTTTTGTTTAAAAAAAAAAAACAAAACGAACGCATCCACACGACAAGCAACAGGGCGGAAGTCAGAGTCAAAGAAAATAGTCCGGTCAACGATTTGTTGGGGGTGGACAATTTGGAAGAACCGAAGAAGTGAAGGTCCAACGCGTTCTCAGTCTGAAAAACTACACTCGTCGACTCTTCATATTGTTGAACGAATGAGTGAAGCTTCTTCTTCCATTTCCATTCCTTCCTGGTCAGCTGGGTTGCACCTGTGACTGTGAGCCCCATCTTAAACACATTCTATTCATAGAGGTAAGTTGGCCAATAATAACAGTATTTCTTAACCCGAGACAAGGCGGCTGGAAAAAAAAAAAAGCCGACACACATGAGAAGAAAAGGCCACATAGTGCGAAAGAGAGCCTGCGAGTGGCACTCGATCTCAAAGATCAATATTTGGGTAGCCTGAATGAGATGCGGGGTTGCCAACTTACTAACGCTTGTTCTCGCCCGTAATAATACTTGTGAGATAGAATATCACTGTGATTAGATAATCTAAAACGTCTGTGTAAAGGTTCAAAATTTATTGGTCTTTAAGTACACATTTTTTGCTTGAATTCAACTGTTACTAATTGTCAGATCAATGCCAGGTGAGAGTGTGAATGACTCCACCGTGAATGACTCGAACTAATTAAGGTGAGGCCTCAACTGGAATGTTACATGTAAGTATTTTATTGTCAATCCAAGTTCAAGGAGGGGGCAGAAAGAAGAGTGCAATCAGGGATAGACGCCCGTGCAATCTTGTTTTTCATTGGAAAATGCAGGAAATCACTGACTTGGATTTGAGAATTCTGGGAAAACTCGGTTGTTCTGTCGGTAGACACAAGTAATTCTATCAGAGAATAAAATTAGACAAGTCCATCAGGGTCAGATTTAGTCCTTCAACTTACACCAACCCAGAAGATTTTTTTATGTCTCTCTGCACAACTCGGATTTCATTCCATGACTCTTTTTATATCATGATCCGGTGCTAAGGTAAAAGGTCAGGGGCGGAACCAGAATTTCATCTCGGGGGAGCCAAACACGGTCGGTCGTCTAGTCGCCCACCAAACAGATTAACACAAACTGACAAACATCTCTCAAAGGAAGCTCAGTAGCTCACTCTCTTATAACCAATCCAAAAAGGCAAAATTTCTTCTCATAGCTGAAAAAATTCCAAAGATATGAACAGGGCATTGTAGCCATTTGCACCCAAAACCCTCAAAAAATAATTAAATAAACAGGAAAATTTCTACCAAAAAAAAAAGAAAAAGAAAAAAACTCATCATGAATTAGACTCCGGAAACTCACTCCCCAACAGGCAACAGCAAGCATCAAATACAAATACTCAGAAAGATATTTTGAAAAATAAAAAACCCAATCAGATATTATTCCAATAAAGTGTAAAAAATCTCACACAATATCAAACCTTAAAGAAAAAACCCCAGTTTTCTTCCAAAAAAATAAATAGAACAAAAACAAAAACAGCCCACTAATAACGAACCTAAATACAGCTTCAAGAAAGAACCCCATAGCTCCAAGAAATCAGAACCCATAACAAGAAAACCTACAGATTCTTGAAGAAACAAGAAAAGATAAGGCATCTCTAAATATTTTCAGATACAGAAATGAAAATGTAGTGTGGAGAAATGGATGAAGAAGAGCATTACCTGATGGATTTAGAAGCTCTTGGAAGTGCCGACCACGCTCGTGATGGAGAAACCAAACGATCTAAAACCCATCTTCAGCTCACAGCTTCTTCTTCTTCATTCTCTCTATCTCTCGGTCTCTCACTCTTTGGATTGAAAATTTGAAATGAAACGGGTGATGGATCGAATGAGATTTGAGATGATTTAGGACAAAGGTTTTTGATTTGAGATGATTTAGGACAAAGGCTTTTTATATTTCCAGAAATTACAATTGGGGGGGGGGGGGGGGGGTTCCGCCCCTGGTAAACGCATGGCCCCATTATGATAAATTCAATATAAATTATGTTTGGGACGATTTGGGGGGGGGGGGGGGGGGGGGGGGGGGGGGGGGGGGGGGGGGGGGGGGGTTGTTCCGCCCCTGGCAAAGGCATGGCCCCATTATGATAACTTCAATATAAATTATGTTGATTTGGGGGGGGGGGGGGGGTTCCGCCCCTGGTAAACGCATGGCCCCATTATGATAAATTCAATATAAATTATGTTTGGGACGATTTGGGGGGGGGGGGGGGGGGGTGTTGTTCCGCCCCTGGTAAAGGCATGGCCCCATTATGATAAATTCAATATAAATTATGTTGATTTGGGGGGGGGGGGGGGGGGGGGGGGGGGGGGGGGGTTTCCGCCCCTGGTAAAGGCATGGCCCCATTATGATAAATTCAATATAAATTATGTTTGGGACGATTGGGGGGGGATGATTGGGGGTATAAATTATGTTTGGGACGACGAGAACCTACCAAGAAAATGAATTATCTTTTTTACTATATATATGCCCATGCTTTTAAATATGAGTGGTCGAGCTAGTATATTAGATTACGAATACATTCTAGGTCCACTTAGTTCTTTTTGGCTTTACGACGAACTGGAACTCATATATTCACTCACACTATATATGTTCCTAATCACCTTAGCAATAGTTAGCTAGGGACAACTAAAAAAACTGAAAGGCAATATCTAATATTTGAATTTGTAGACGCGCATTGTTAACTTATTATGCCTGCAACTTTTTATTTCTCTAATTCTTGGTTAAGAGTGCACTACCCCAACTAGATTCCTTACTTGCCTTCACTCGTTTGAACTTCAGCCATATTCAGAGTTCCTCTTTGACTTGGTTCTAGCCAACATGCCACCCATAGGCGTGTTCATGGCCCGCAAGTGACTAGCCCAAGCTTTGCCTGGCAATTTAGTCAATCGGGCCGGGCCAAGCTTTCGATCACCTGTTCACTCTTTCTATCATTTTTTCAGCCTTCATATCACTTACTCAAACAAATCAGTCATTAAACCAGGATCACTGCTTGGTCGGGCCAAGCCGGGTCAGGCATTAGGCTTTCTATTACTTAATCCAAGCACGGCCCAAATATTAATTGGGCCCAAATTTAAAATAAGGTACAATTCAAATACTAAAACCTAACATCCGAATCTAGCCCAAAGCGGGCTGTGCCTGGTTGGGCCTTGGCTAGCTGGTCATGAGCACTCCTGGCTACCCCACAACCCAATTATGACTGCTGTTTGAATGGTTAAAACATCAATGGTTAGAAGAGTCACACTGGATCATGGGCAACAATTATTTAAATGAAGCAATCGGCCCAGCACCTTAACATCATCCAGATGGCTTCTTTTTCCTTTTTTAACTGAGATTCAAACCTTTTACCAAAAAAAAAAAAAAAAAACTGAGATTCAAACCAATCAATAGGTTTTCACTTCATATAGTTATTTATGTCCTCCCAGTTTATATGTACGTAGCTCACTAACTTTGACAATCCTACTCAATTTCCTTGTATAATAAGTCCAATTCAACAAAATCAACCAATTCAACCAAATTCAGATGTATCAAATTAGTATGGCCTCCTTGGAGTTCATCATCAGTCAATGGAAGTCACATTAAAATGCTAGTTTTTAAGAGAAGATCTATCTTTATAAATTAGAGCATTCAAAAACTTTCATTACAAAAATATAAAAACACACTCAATCCATTTAATATCCATAAACTTGGCCTATTTGTGTACTTTGCATTGAGTTCCAGTTGAAGAGTACAAGACTATCAATTCAATTTGCAGAGTCAGACCAAATCAATATTGTACTAATCCTATTCGTGTACTTTACATTGAGTTCCTCTGAATTTATAGTAAACTGGATTTTTGGGAAGGAGGATCAAAAGATTAAGAAGATAATGATAGAAGATGAAGACCTAGATAGGACTAGGGTGGCAAAAACCTGACTTGACTCTTATCTAACTTTTATCTTATTTAAATTTGACCCGCTAAACTCGTCCTAATATTATATAAAAGTCAGTCATGGATTAGGAAAACCTGATCTTCATTTAAATGAGCTTGGTTAGGATTAGCCTATAGGTACTCTCGGTCGGCTGACCCATTTTCACTCAACCCAACCTATTGCCACCCCTCAATGGGATCTCCTTTGTTTTAGGATTTTTTAGGATAATGTCTGGATAATCATTTTCATATAAAACGTGGGACTATTTGTTATCTTTGATATTAGCCCTACAATTCTTTAAAATTTTATACAAAGCAAACAAACGAGGTTTGTCATTTTACTTTTAAAATCAAGTGGAGTGAAGTGAAATAAAAAATATAGTGGGTTATGATGGTATGTTATTTTTAGTTGTTGGGGATGAAATATTGTTGACTTTTGGTATGGGAATGAAGTTTTTTTTTTGTCTTTTAGTTAATAAATTTAATTGGTTTTTGACTTTTTTTTTTTGAAAAAGATGGAGGTAATTTTGATAAAAAGTATTTTTGATATGATGTTTAACTTGACTTCACTCCACTTGACTTTACAAGCAAGCGAATCGACTTGCAAATTAATCAAAATATCTAATTTACATTTCAACACCAGATATACACCATGGGTGACTGAGGGCTCTGCAACAAGTTGAGTGGAACACCCCCTCCCTGATACATTTTCTATTGAGTAGAGTTCCTGTTTGGCAAGGAATGGCCAGTCACTAGTTTTAGATGGATAGGAAATGGAATGCACCTAAATGGGAATCCACCAAACACAATGGCTCACCCTTTTCAACGCGGTAGCCACTAGAAGGACCTGACCTCAAGTTTCTGTGGACCACCAATGAAGACCTTCCTCTATCCAGATCTTGACACGTGGCAAAGGGTAGGTGGGAGATTAGCCAAGTTGCATACATATTTATGTGGGGAGATATAAAATAAGTGGGTCTTCCATGATTCCATCTGGTTTCCTTTTGGGTATGTCAAATACATGAGCTTTCCCACCTAACTATGTCTTTTAACCTATCAATTGTATATTTTATTTATATTCTAACATAAAGGCTGCCCGCTGATGCTACTAATCTGTTCTTCCTATCTTATTGTTGTTGTTCCGGTTATTTTAATTGACTAAGGCTAAGTCAATTATGGGGAATTGACCCAAGTGATTAGGCATGGTCCGTGCCACAGACTTCTTTGCCATTTTATTTATTTTGGGGTGAGAGAAGCAACAACCGTATCATTCCTGATTGATTGCTACAATTGATGATAAGTAAGTGGGACACGTAGCATATTGGATTATCAATTGCACTGGCCAAATACAAAAAATATATGGGTAGAATTAGCCTGCATATATAGTTTCATGATCCCAATTACCATACAAATGTTGGTAAAGACTTACCCTTTTACTGAGCTATGTGATTTCAAATTTTCAATTCAAACCATATATTGATGTTTGGTGTCGTGTAGTTATTAGTGGGTGTTGATTAGAGCAGTCAAATGAATCTTTTTTCCTTTTTTATGTGCTTGAATGGCCATTGTCCAACTGCCGTTAGTTCTAACAGTCTATGTACATTGAATGGCATTGAAGCATTTCTCATGCATGCATGTGTGCCATAACATTTTTTTTAAAGATAAACACGTAACTAACTACCTATCTATTAGCTCTTCTTCTCATTGAATTGGGTCGTGTGGGGTCAGCCTTAGGGTGATAATCTAGGTCCCTATCTATTAACTCTTTTTCGCATCTCACTGCATCCTATCTATCACCCCCATCATACTATGCCTGTGTATGCTCCTGTGCCTATGTGGCTATGTCTCATGAAGGAGCCTGTGTAAGATAGTCAATGAGACTAAACTAGGGCCCTATCAATCATGTTTGATGTATGAGATCAAAAGATCTAAGGTAGTATTTGGTTCGCTGGAATGGTTATAGGCGGGAATGGAATAGAAACCGGAATGAATCTGGAATAGAATGAGGCATGAATAAGCATTTCCATTCCAGCATTTTGTACATTGAGGCATCAACCCAGTTGATTCCTGTTCCTGCGTTTGGTACGCTGGAATGAGTCTTGGAATGGAATAAAATTTACATAAGAATGACCAAAATACCCTTATTAGATATTTATCTTTGGCTCAGTCAATGTATAGATTATAATATTATTAAATAGGTAGGGCCCATACAAGTTCTTCTATTTTATAATCTTATAATAATAATAATAATAATGTATAAATTATATTATTATTATATAGGTGGGGCCCACACAAGCTCTTCTATTTTATAATCTTATAATAATAATAATAATATATAGATTATATTATTATATAGGTGGAGCCCACACAAGCGCTTTTATTTTATAATCTTATAATAACAATAATAATAATAATAATAATAACAACAATAATAATAATATAGATTATATTATTATTATATAGGTGGGGCCCACACAATCTCTTCTATTTTATAATCTATAATATATATATTATATTATTATTATATAGGTGGAGCCCACACAAGCGCTTCTATTTTATAATCTTATAATAACATCATAATGATATATTATATTATTATAATAGGTTGGGCCTACACAAGTTCTTCTATTTATAATCATATAACAATAATAATAATAATGTATATATTATATTATTATTATATAAATGGGGCCCACACAAGTTCTTCTATTTTAATCTTATAATAATAAATAATATTAATATATTATTATATAGGTGGGGCCCACATAATTTTTTTAATTTATAATATAATAATAATAATATGTATAGATTATATTATTATTATGTAGGTGGGGCCCACACATGTTCTTTTCTTTTATAATCTTATAATAATAATAATAATGTATATATTATATTATTATTATATAGGTGGGGCCCACACATGTTCTTCTATTTTGTAATCTTATAATAATAATTATTATAATAATAATGTATATATTATATTATTATTATATAGGTGTGGCCCACACAAGTTCTTCTCTTTTATAATCTTATTATTATAATAATAATGTATAGATATGAAGAAGGGTATTTTGGTCTAAGAAAAAAGTAGAAATGAATGGAATGGTCATTCATTCTCATCCCGGATGGAATGACCATTCCTCTACATAAGGGAATGAGATTCCGGAGGTAATGGTCATTACGCCACTTTTTTGCGAACCAAACTCTGTAATGACCATTCTGTTGGAATGACCATTCCATTCTGACATTCATTACAGAATCAAGCACTATCTAAGTGGGATAGCCCCATATATAAAATCTTAGATTTGTTCAATAATTTTAATCCCTTGATTTGTGACCCACCAGCCATGAGTTAAGCAATTTTAATTTTTTTTTTCAAAATTCGATCTATTGCTCTAGTCAATTCGGATCGATGTAAACCTTATAAAATCCGAGACATAAAGGTATAGGAGTGATCGTGTAAGGCATTCAGGTGTCGCACGATATCTCCCATGTGAGACGAAAGCACAGATCACCAGTCTATTTGTAAAAAACACACACATATATATATATATATATATATATATATGAGCAAGGCTCTCCTAAGCTTAAGCTTATGATATGATTCCGTAAGCTAACGCTTCTGGGGCACATCCTTGATCCATCCAAATGGACCAAACACACGACCCCCTTAAATTGCACAAGCCTACCAACTTTTGGTTAAATCCGAATTTACTAGACCGTTGGATCGACTATGTACCAATCCGAATAGACCGTTGATCATTAAACTTTTGGTGCCCAGATGGAAATGATAGAAACCACGATTGAGGCTGATTTTTTGTAGGAAAGAGGGTCCCAGGGAGTCCTTGAAATCCCCCCCACCCACATCCCCATGTGGGTCCCTAAGTGGGCCCCACTACGTAATTGAGCTTATTTCAGCTTACCTTATCTTAAGCTTCAGCTTAGGAGAGCTGGCCCCAATATATATTTATGGGTGTTAGTATATAACAATGATTCATTAAGCACCTTGCTCAGCTAAATTAGATGTGAACTTAGCTGTAGGGCCCACCTATATGCATAAAAGCCAAGGAGGTAAGACGTAAGAGAGATAAAAAGATCCAGGTGAGAGCCCATAATAGGAACTAGGAAGTCACCCAACCATGGCGCTTAGTGGATGTGAGTGTTTTACACATGTCTATTCTTGGTTTGTTTTGGCTTAATTTCCTTTGTATGACAAATGAAATCTCTCGTGCTTATTAGATCTATTCAAGTGACAACGATTTTTGCTATTTGTCATAATCAATTCCAGTTAACCAAAGTTGCAAGAAATTAGATCCAAATGACTTGAGGATAGGGCAAGCACTGGGTTCCAAATCCCAATAATTCAAATAGTGCATGAGGAAATGTTTGATTATGACACCTTACGTAGCATTATAGTTTATTTTCTGCCAAAAATGGACCTTAGAGATTTCCCTTTCTAATTTTCAGTTTCTCATGTTTGGTGTTTGGTGCAGCAAAAAAAATTTCATGGTGAAATTCGATTCCCATGACCTCTTGTGCAAAACTGCGAAAAATAACTTTTTTTAGATCTGAATTTGAATTTCATAAAATTTTTTTTCTTTCATCTCAAAAATTGAAAACTGTGAGAAAATATTACCAAGGAATGAAGAAAAATCATTGTGTAGTGTCATTTTCCTCAAAATTTAGGTATATATTGTACTATCTCTATTTAAGTTTACCTTTTATTCTATCAAATTCGATCAGTAGTTTAGGTTTATTTAGAAAGAAGAAAATAGTAAAGTAATAATAAAAAGGACAAAGTAATTGTGTTATCTTGTTTTAATCAAATCTGATCAATGTATTGAGCAAGAAATTAATTATGTTTCATGCATTTGATTCTTCTTTACTTTTCAATATCTGCTCCACCTTTTGTCCAACATGATTTTGGAAAAATGATGCTGCAGTGGAGGGCTTTATTGAATACTGAGAGAATTCTCTGAAAAATATGATAGAAAAAGTCAGATTATGTTTTTATAAAATTTGTATAAATACAAAGGAACTTCAACATTCAAAGGATTCCAGCATTGACCAAATGCAAATTACAAATGCTCCAAAATTTGAATTCCAATTGTAATATAAATTCTAAATAATCCTACTATCTAAAATACAATTAATGTTTAACCGTAAGGGGTAGCTCAGTTGGCCTAGAACCACGGTTTGCACCGGAAGTTGTAGGTTTGAAACTGCACTACCACACTGGAACTAGTCCAAAGGATTGGGAACCCTCCGATAGTAAAAAAAAATACAGTTAATTTCTTGAATTAGCGCAAACTAGCCATTGACAAATATTCAACACAGTTAAAAGAGTTTTTTCAGAAAACTAAAGGTGGTTATTTATAAAATAAAAATCTAATGACTGCATGTAACTTTTCCAAAACTCATAGATAATAAAGGTGCATGAGTTTATGTTTATTGTAAAGGCAAAAAGGGAAAATAAAGAAAGAATCAGATTATATGAATTTAAGTCATCCATGTACATGGATGCTCATGGGCCAGGCCAACCGGGCCCAACCCCTTTTGGCTGGATTCGTACTTGGATTTTAATAATTGGGCATAGGTTGGATCTAAAATTGGACTCGTTTAATTTTTCGATTGGACTTGAACTTAGCAATAGAAGCCCGGCCCTCTGTTGCGTAATTGACTAAAATGGGCAGACTCAGGCTAACATGTTTCAGGTGCCCAAACACTTATGGCATGTCCATTGGGGCTGAATATTGACCTATGTTTCTAAAGTCTGGCCAGTCTTGTCCCGCTTAACCATGAACACTCCTATTAACATGTAAAAAAAAAAAAAAAATAACCCTTGATCTTCATTATACTCACTCATCATCATTTTTGTTCGTACAACTACCTTTAGACATGACATTCATCCCTGAGCGGTATAAGTTTAAGTATTTTCTATAAAATTATTCGTGCAATTTCATATTGCCGCATAATATTTTACACATAGTAGCGTGTGATATTCTAAAGCCGTACAGTATTACATTATTATTGTAGGAATGATTCTATATGAAATATTTGGTGAAGAAATCAAGAGACAATTACCGTACGACAGCCTCTAAATCCGATATTTGTCCAAGAACTGTTGGAAAAGTTATAATTACCGCACAATTGTTCTTAAACAAAAGGACGTCGTGAAAATGACGATCTTACCCTTTACCGTACCATAGGATATCCTATGAATGTAGGTTATCGCACAGTGAGATATCCTATTACCATAGGATATAACAATATTATCTTTTCCCACCAAACACATAGTTGAGCTTTTCCCAAAGATCCTGGTACATGCACTTGGTCCACAATGGATCGCTTTACCCCATTATGTTCATAGGGTTTTCTTTTTCAGAATTTTATAAATTTAGGTTTGTTTTTCTATCTCATTCTTAAATTTCCACGTACCATCTTAAACTACTATGTGCTTTGCGTTTAGGCGGGAAGAGGTAATTTTACGATATCGCATTATGGATATCCTACGCACGGTAAAAGATAGAATCACCACTTTCATGACGTCATTTGATATATAAAATAATTACAATTTTTTCAAACATTATTGAAAAATATCGAATTTAGAGGCTGACTACTGTAATGATCCCAAAAATCAATCCCATTCCATCGCGACAAAAGGTCTGTTCAAAGGGCCGCTCGTGACCCGGCCATGGGTCCTGTACGGCGTCTGCTAGTGGAATCGACTGCAAAAAAGACTGTCAAAAGGCGCTTCTGCTGCTCTGCATCATACACATTTAATTCTTCCTTGTTTCTATTTCTTGACGTTTCTATTTCTTGACACAATCACAATGCATACGTATTGATTACATGGGATTGGGGGGGGGGGGGGCAGCTGGTCGCCCTGCCGAGACCACAAAAGTCACGTTGCTGAAGAGTCGTCCCCATCTGTTAGGGGAGGACTATAAATCAAGGACTTCCACCAGCACTTGCAGGAGGAGGATGGATCTCTCTTTATTCACTTCGACGCTTGTATTCCTCTAGTTTGTAATAATCATTGAGGAAGTAAAACACCACAGGCTATCTCTGCCTTTATGAAGTGGACGTAGGTCACCTTGACCGAACCACTATAATCCATTCTCTCTCTTCTTTAATTACTGCATTTATTACTTGACCGGTGGTGTCCGAATCCCTATTTTTGGCATCATCAATATCCACGTGCACTTTTCTGGTCAATGCTAAAGATGATCCAGTCCTTTGATCTGATGATAGTAGGAGATTCGATGTATGGGCCCCAATGATCTAATGCTGTAAGCTTTTCTTTGATTGAATCAAAGTTGGACAAGTGCCAAGATAAGTGTGAATGGGTGCCTTTCTTTCGTAATACTCGTTTTTTGGATCCAATGCCAATAATTTAGGTAAGGACTTCATTATGTGCACAGTGCACTACGGGGGTAAAAGGGTTCAAACTGTTAACAGCTATGAAATCATCTTGTTTCAGAGGAGATGGGATTTTATGAGAGAATTGACTTTGTGTTCAGCTTGGGACACAAATTCAATCAAAACTTGAATTCATTCAAATGTTTCAAATGCTATCAAGAATGGATCTATCTTTTCTTTTTTGATTATCGGAGGATTCCCATAACTTTTTGGGCTGAACTAATTCTTTCGAGCTCAAAGGAAAGATGGATACTCTCCCTGCAGCCCCAGTATGGTAGTACAGTTTCAAACCTACAATCTCCGGGTGTAAACCGTGGTCCTAAGTTAATTTAGCTACCCTTGGGGTTTGAAAGGTTCCGTCTTATTATACCAACTTTATGAGATATAGACAATAATGGGGTCTTCGGGTCTTCCTTTTTATTAAAAAAAAAAAGAAAAAGAAAAAAAGGTAGACTCATAATCAAGTCCAATGCTTGATTTCATCGTGCCTAAATGCTATTTCTTCATCAAGTAAGTTAAAAACCAATTTTCACTCTCTCTTCATTGCCACTTGCCCATGTAAATGTCCGGCTTACCTGGTGCGTGGGGGAGGCAGGGACTTCATGTGCTTGAAAGGACGAGAGCAATAAATTCTTAAGGGTCTTCAAGTACTCATAATCGAGTCCAATGCCAGATATCCAGGGGTGCACATAGGCGGTTTGAATCGATTTAAAGGGGAAACCATCAACTAAATTGAACCCATCGATTATCTATTTTCCCAAACTGAACCAAACACCCATGTGCTCAAACTGAACTGGTTCGGTTACCCTTTTTTGTTTTATTTTTATTTTTATTTTTTTTCCACAAAAAATGACAATTCAATGGGCAAGAGATGTTTGATTTCAAGTAACGAAGCGAGTGATTTTTCATATTCATTTATATATTTTATAAAAAAATATATATTTAATTTGTTTTGTTCGGCTTGATTTGAACGGTTTAACCGAACATTGAAACCGAAAAACCGAACGGAACGGATTTGAAGGAAATCCGAACCGTGATCGAACCGCGGATCAGTTTAGCGATTTTTTTGTGCACCTCTACCGATATCATCGTGCCTAAATACTATTTATTCATCAAGTAAGTTAAATATCAATTTGCACTCTCTCCCTATCGCCACTTGCCCATGTAAAGGTCTGACTTACCTGGTGCGTTAGGGACTTCATGTGCTTGGGAGGACGAGAACATTCAATTCTTCCCGTTTGACACCTTACTAGATTAGTAAAAGCCAAGTCAAGCTTCCATTTTTTAAATTAATAGGTTACATCAATAGCAATTTAATTCAAAATCCCCTTATAGCTTCTTAAAAAAAATTAAAAAATCAATCTATTTTATTCACTAAAAGATAAAAAAATTTCACTTTTTTATACAAAAAGTAAAAAAATTATATACCAAATAACTAAAAATAAAATATCATCATAACCCTATTATATTTTATTCTTTTTTAATTTAATACTTCACTCTATTTTATTTTATATGTAAAATTACCAAACGGGGGTGTAGAGACTTAATTAGCGAGAATATAAAATTAAACAGGCCCATAATGATGAAAATGAACAATGCACATTATTATCTATAAAGCATAGCTCATCATTCCGGGTCTAAGTAAATTGACAGACCCATATGATCCACCAACCAAGGACTCTACCTTTTCTCCACATCAAATCAATGGACCAACTTGAACGGGAAATAGTGGAAACAGAAACCATTAGTCAAACGAAATTGAGAGTGAGATTAGCCATTAGAACAACAGCTCGATCCAACGGCTGTCCCAACTTTCCAATTCCAAGTGGACCCACACCAACAATCCCCACCGTCAAGATTGACCATTGGAATTTACTCATTGATGGAATACAAAAACACGGTCGTAGAAATCTGGGCCGACGTGAGTTACAAACATGTGTATTTTGACGGTCAACACACTTCGAGAACGATTCTATTGTGAGTAGCCATCCAAGAAACACCACCCTTACCCACTAAACCCATTTAAATACAAATCCGTAATCCAACCCTTCCAATTTCATTCCTCTCGGCTCTCTCTCTCTTTTCTCTTGCATTAAAACCATCTGTTTCATTTCATCGAACACTTTGTGTTCAGATTCATAAAAGAAAACGCCATCTGTTGCTGGAATTCAAGTATTATAGATCTCATCTCTCCCTCTTCTCTGTGTTGGTTTTTTTTTAGATCTGAGAAATGCAGAGAATGGGAGGAGATTCGGAGAATTATTCCGATACGGAGAGTGTTGGCAGCGATCGAGTCGCATTTAGCGGGCCTTTGAGCGGGCCGCTCAACAAGCGCGGCGGCCGGAAGAGCGCCCGCTTCAACTTGCCGGAAAGCACCAGCATCGGTGGCGGCGGCGGCGGCGGAGATGAGGCGTACGTCGAGATCACGCTCGATGTCCGCGACGACTCCGTGGCGGTGCACAGCGTCAAGCCGGCCGGCGGCGGCGGTGGCGAGATCGAGGATCCGGAGGTGACGCTGCTGGCGAAGACGCTGGAGAAGCGGTCGTCGTTCGGATCGTCGGTGATCCGGAGCGCCTCGTCGAGGATCCGGCAGGTGTCGCAGGAGCTCCGGCGGATTGCCTCCATCAACAAGCGGCCGGCTTCCAGCCGCCTCGATCGGACCAAGTCCGCCGCCGCGCATGCTCTCAAGGGACTCAAGTTCATCAGCAAGACCGATGGCGGCGCCGGTTGGGCCGCCGTCGAGAAGCGGTTCGACGAGCTCGCCGTTAACGGCGTCCTCTCTCGCCCCCTCTTCGGACAGTGCATAGGTAACGCCGTAACTGAAACATAGCTAAAAATGTAACAGTTGACGTTATCACGATACCAACTCCCGAGTTGGATCCTCCTATCAGTCAGTTCGACTCGCCCGAGTCGACTCGGTTGAGTTGTGAGTGAGTTCAGTTCCCCTGACGATCTTTTTTTCGTATTGTGAAGGGATGAAGGAATCGAAGGAGTTTGCAGGAGAGCTGTTCGATGCACTCGCCAGGAGGAGGAACTTAACGGGAAATACCGTTACGAAATCTGAGGTGAAGGAGTTTTGGGAACAGATATCGGACCAGAGCTTCGACTCGAGGCTGCAGACTTTCTTTGACATGTAAATATCGGAAACCGTTCTTTTCCCCTTAATCATGGTTAGTATCTGTAAGTGAGCGATTAATTCGAGCTTGACATGCAGGGTGGACAAAGACGCTGATGGTAGGATTACAGAAGAAGAAGTCAAAGAGGTAAGAAAGTCATCAACTGATGAGCGTTTTTTTTGACTCGGTTGCATATCATATATTTTGCTAGGGTGGATGATTTCAGACCCACCACTGATTTTTCTCACTCGGACTGAGTCAATCACCGAGTCAAGAAGTTTAAGTAATCATGGGTTTGTGTTAATTTTTGCAGATTATTACTCTAAGTGCCTCTGCAAACAAGCTCTCAAAGATCCAAGATCAAGCAGAGGAATACGCCGCGTTGATCATGGAAGAGCTGGACCCGGAAAATCACGGCTACATAGATGTAATTCACTTGAAATTTATCAAGAACTAAGCAGAATTAAAGACACCCATCTCATGAAATTGCATCTGCTAACACTTAATAATTTTTGATGATCATGTTTAGATCCACAACTTGGAGATGTTGCTCCTGCAAGCGCCGAACCAGTCCATAAGAGGAGGGACCACCAACAGCAGGAACTTGAGTCAGATGCTGAGCCAGAAGCTGAAGCCGACTAGAGAAAGCAACCCGATTCGGCGTTGGTATCAGAGTACCAAGTATTTCATTGAGGATAACTGGAAGAGGGTGTGGGTGATAGCGCTGTGGCTTGGAATTATGGCGGGGCTGTTTACATATAAATTCATCCAGTATCGGAACAAGGCTGTGTATGACATTATGGGCTACTGTGTCTGCACTGCTAAAGGGGCTGCAGAGACTCTCAAGTTCAACATGGCCTTGATTCTACTGCCCGTTTGCCGGAACACCATCACTTGGCTCAGGAACAAGACCAAGCTTGGCATGGCCGTCCCCTTTGATGATAATCTCAATTTCCACAAGGTAAACTATATAGAAAATGATTATCATGATGATCTTTTGGTTTGAAATTACATTGGTAGGATATATTTGCATTTATGAAAAACGTACAAAATTAAAAAGACTGTTATTTATTATGAACGAAATCAATCAAGTGGAATGTGTCTATGCAGCATGCCCGCAGAAATTTTGAAAACCCCCCTCTTGTTATATAAAATCTCAGTTTCTTTTTTATATTGGACTGTAAGAATTTAGTTTTTATTTATATTGAGCCCCACACAGATTGTTTTTATATAGTTGCACCCCAAGGCAAATTTATGGTTCCGCCCAAGCCTATTACCATAGTACAAATAGAATATTTTTTCCTACTTTATCTTTGCAAATAGAGTAATTATTCACCCTGCATCATGAGAATTTAGATTTATAATTTATGAAGGTTTCACTCTCATTTTGTACTTTTTGATAAAATCCTTTTTCTTTTATTTTCTCTTAAAAGTAACTACTTCACTTGAATTTATTTTACAAGTGAATTATCCAAATCAGCAATTACATTAAGTTAATTTTTTTAACTCTTACACGTGTACTTGTTGAAATTACTAAAGTACCCTGAGCCTCATTTGGGGATTGGTGGACAGAAATAAATGAGGCTAGTTACATTAGAATATTCTAAAACATTTATTACAACAACATTCCTTTGTGTGGTTAAATAATGTGGGGTTTTCAATTTATATCATCAGGTTATCGCAGTGGGCATTGCCATTGGTGTTGGATTGCACGCGGGGGCTCATCTTACATGCGATTTTCCCCGTCTCCTGCATGCTACCCCGAAAGAATACGAGCCCATGAAGCCCTACTTCGGACATAAACAGCCACCGAATTACTGGTGGTTCGTCAAAGGTGTGGAGGGTGTGACTGGAATTGTGATGGTGGTGCTAATGGCCATTGCATTTACTCTTGCCACGCCATGGTTCCGCCGCAACAAGCTCAAGCTCCCACAATCCATTAAGAAGCTAACAGGATTCAACGCCTTCTGGTACTCCCACCACCTGTTCGTCATCGTTTATGTGCTTCTCATCATCCATGGCATCTTTCTCTATCTTTCCAAGGAGTGGTATAAGAAAACGGTTAGCAGCTCATCTCTATAACCCTTCCATTTTATTTTATTTTTTTTGTTATTGTTAAAGAATGCTCTTATTTATATATGCATTACCTTGAATTTTGCAGACATGGATGTATATAGCAATTCCAGTAATCCTTTACGCCAGTGAAAGGTTGATAAGGGTATTCAGATCAGGCATCAAACCCGTTAAGATCTTGAAGGTACATCAAAGTAGATTATGATTATGTTCAATTTTTTACAACTTTCGTATTTTTATTAGAAATTTAAATTCACGCACTCTTAACTCACACACTACCCAATCATTAAGTACCTTTCATGCTGAACTCTAGCTTGGGAATTCTTTTATAGCTTATATTACGTGGATAATGATAACAAGAGAAATAAATATTTTTTCAATATAAATAATACATATAAACTAATTTTAAATTATACTTTTGTAGATTTCTTTTTTCTGAATCTTACCATTTTATTCAATTTTGGGGATATTTTCCACACAGCACCATATCATCTAGGGTATAGACAAGTTCCAAATATTCTCATGTTTGTTCGTGCAATAAATGGTCCGAGCTGTTACGTCGCTGTTCGGTGCAATTGCGAGATTCAAAGCCGTGTTTTTCTAACTGTTTGTGGGGGGCCATGTAGAGTCAACAATTTTGACTTTCTTGGCTCGCTCCTAAGTAACTGTGGGACCCTCATCGATCAGTTTTCAATACCTTCAAGTAGGCGATTCATGGGGTCACTTTTCTATGGCCCACTAATTGTACAGTTGTGATCATCCATGCACGTGCACTAACTGTTCAATCGTTGGATGAATATTATTTACTAGCCCCATGTTTTAAATACCTCTGTTTATATCTAACTATACTTTTCTAACTTCACTTTTGTGGGATCCGATTGAAGGTTGCTGTTTACCCTGGTAATGTCCTGGCGCTGCACATGTCCAAGCCACAAGGCTTCAAGTACAAGAGCGGGCAATACATGTTCGTGAACTGTGCTGCTGTTTCCCCATTTGAATGGTATGTTTATAATTAGATATTGCACTTCGTTTCATGCAAGTAATAATAATTTCAAGCTGAGAATTGAAATGCATAGTCTTGATCATCTGTTAATCAATTTATACAGGCACCCCTTTTCAATTACTTCGGCTCCTAGGGACGATTATCTTAGTGTTCACATTCGTACACTTGGTGATTGGACACGACAGCTCAAAACAGTTTTCTCTGAGGTATTATATAATATAACTACTTGAGAATCGGTCTGTTCCGTTTAGTTTATTGTAATTAAATCTTTGGAACTGATCTTGTGTTGTTTTTGGAGCTAACACTAAATGCTTTTGTTTATTTTTCAGGTGTGCAAGGCTCCCACCGGCGGAAAAAGCGGTTTGTTGAGAGCTGATCACATGCAAGGGGGAAATTCTCCACAGTAAGACATTTATTTTATTAGTGTTGTATTTATTAGCATTGTTCTAGGTTGCTAATCTCTGGACCTGTTAAATCAGTGATCCAGCATTCTAGATTTTTAGAGATGGAAACAGGTCAGGCAAACCCATGTCTGACCCAGCACGCGATGAGTTTAAAAAAAAAAAATGTGATCAATATGTGTTGGGTTGGTTGGGTTAGGTTTGACATGGATTATGATACTCCTCATAATCTAGGGGGAATTTAAATATTTTCCAAAAAACAAACATCTTATATATTATTTTATATTAGCAAAGATGCTCAATTATTTGAAAGCTCAAACTGTCCTTGAACTCAAATCAGCTTGTAATGTAAAAAACCTTTACCAAACCAATCTTTAATTGGATATGCACTTGGTCAACACACCTTGATTCCAACCTCATCAAGTGGACTCATTCAACACAGATGGGCCTTGAGCCCTTGACCCACAAGCACAATCTTCACTATTTTGATTATCCAGTGAGATTATAGAACATGGTTTTAAAAAGAAAGTTTGGATTTTACTTGGATGGAAGTGTGTTGGAATCTTGTAATAATGTAATTTGCAATTCATGTGCAGCTTTCCAAGGGTTCTGATCGACGGCCCATATGGAGCCCCAGCACAAGACTACAAGCAATACGAAGTGGTCCTTCTGGTGGGTCTGGGCATTGGGGCCACGCCTTTCATCAGCATTGTCAAAGACATTGTAAACAACATGAAAGCAAGGGAAGAAGAGGAAGAGGAACTGGAGAGAGGGAACAGCAAGCCCAACAGCGCGAGGAAGAGCGGGTTCAAGACTCGGAGGGCCTACTTCTACTGGGTGACTCGGGAGCAGGGTTCGTTCGACTGGTTCAAGAATGTGATGAACGAGGTGGCCGAGTCGGACCAGAAGGGTGCGATCGAGCTGCACAACTACTGTACGAGCGTGTACGAGGAAGGCGACGCTCGTTCGGCCCTGATAGCTATGTTGCAGTCGCTCAACCACGCCAAGAATGGGGTCGACGTCGTTTCGGGAACGCGCGTGAAGTCCCACTTCGCGAAGCCCAATTGGCGCAACGTCTACAAGCGCATCGCTCTCAACCACCGTGACGAACGAGTCGGTAAGAGTCGCTCGCTTTCCTATCTCTCTATCTCTATCAATTCCACTCTCATGTCTTTAATCATTGTAGAGTGTCTAGCCTCCAGTGAGTCAAGCTCAAAACACAAACAAAAAAACTCATAATATAGACATATATTATGAATTTGAGGGGTTGGCCAACACACCCATGGTTGAGTGATGTTGGGACTTTCGTATCACGAGCATCTCAAGGCATCGATACCTGAGTCTCCAAACTTAAAAGTATCACTGCACACACTAGTGGCCAATGTAAAAATAAAAATAAAGGTAAAAGCTGAGGTGTTGAGTCTATGTCTACGACTATGTTATTAAATATAATAGAAATGGAAACACATGTTTTTTTTTGTCTAGGTGCTCGCTGATGAAGTACTTTAAAAAAAAAAAAAAAAACTTAATCTCATCTGACGTTTTCTCTTATTGGACCTAAATTAATTATTATTACATTTTAACTGATTTTTATTTTAACCATCAATCTTGAACTGTTGCATCTGATGGCTATTCTTAGTAGGTGATTTATCTACACCTTTTTCATGTATTTTTTAGATATCTACAAAGTGCTATGTATTTCCAATGTTGCATGACTTCATCTTAAAATGTCCAAATAATAAATATCTTTAATAATATTAGTTACTGAAAAATATTCATGTGCATCCATCCCTCATATCATATTATGGTGAGGGACAACATAGTATGGTTGAGTTTATAACACATCTGAATCATCCAGACACATGGAACTCCCTTAAGTACACTAGATTCATTGAGTTTTCACCTATCTGAATGGATTGGACCGTTGGATCAAGTGTCAAATTTTTTCCTTTAATATAAAATTATTAAATTTGGGGCCACGGATGAATAGGGTTAGAGACATGAGATTGACCCTAAATTTGATATATGGTCTTATCCAAGATATCTCTTTCCATCCCCTATAATCTCATAATTGATGATCTTAAGTGGATCCCATTAAATTTGTAGTCGATCCATGCAACAACTTATTCAACTAACGCGTTTGTTAGACTTCACAGCTTTTTTAAAATAATACAAATAGTCTTTCCAACTCGTTGACCCGAACCATTCGGAGAGTGTTTTGTAATCGTTTCGTTTCTGCTATAAAAGATTTGATCAACTGCCCATGTTGTAATTGCTTAAATCCTAATATATTGCCTTCTTGGACTGAAGATGATCAGAATGCCACTTCATGGATTGGTAGCTCTTTCCATTGACCCAGAAAAGGTCAAAGCAATCCAAGTCATCATTGTCATTTAAATCTTCCAGAAGATGTCTATCTCTATGCAATTTACTAACAAGCTGATGGACGATTCAGATCTCATCTCGTGCTGATTATAACAATCTGGGTCTATTCTACAGGTGTTTTCTACTGCGGAGCTGCTGGTCCAACCAAAGAACTACGACAGCTGGCATGGGATTTCTCTCACAGGACCTCCACCAAGTTCGATTTTCACAAGGAGAACTTCTAACATGTGCATGTGGGAAACTGTCCTTCCTTGTGTGCATCTCTTGTACAAAATCATAGCCACTTTCTTTGATTTTGATTTTTTTTTTTACACTGTTCTTCCTTTGTTTTCGTCGACCTAAAGTATGACTTTGGAGCTCTTTAAATGAGACCCAACTACTTGCAATTTGAGAAAAGAAGTGGCAGGCAAATAGTAGTAGTGGAAGATACATAGCCCCCCACTACTCAAAGTTGGTGGAAGGCATGAGTGGATAAGATGGTGATGAAAGTAGTGGTGGGAAATGCAACCCAGAAAGCTAACATAGTGTTTCTAGAAGAGAATTGTATTTTTCTTTCATTTCTTTATGTGTTTGCAGCATATTAGGGTTGTGATACACTAAATTATATTTATATATGTTGGTAGTCTGCTACGGCTATAAGGCCGTCCACATTAGGAGATGGCGTTTGGATGGATTTTTTTTTATATAAATTTAATGACAGTTAAAATATATATGAAATACAAAGGGTATCCATCTCCAGAATATTTTTGGGGTTGCTTGTGCTGTCTTGATGGGCATCTTTTATCTTATTTAATGTGAGATTTCAGGTTTGAAAACGAAATGAATCCCATTTAAAATTTAAAACAATTGTGATAGTGTGATACCATACCTAAACTACTTGGCTGCAAGGAAAGAAGAAGAAATTTATTTGAGATGAATCATTCTAGACCATCTAAGGTAAACTTTTGATGATGAATCAGGATCTCTTACTCAACAGTCGAATTCATTCAATGAAATTAATACGTCGGAGGGTCCAATTTCACTATCCCTCTTTGTTATGTTACTCAGATAAATTGTAACAAAAAGAAAAAAAAAAAGGTTGTTTTTTATGCTTAAATCTTAAAAACACATTTTATACATGGTCATTTTTAAACATTAGGCATGATTCTGATTGAAGTGGAAAACCTTTTATGATAAACGAAGGTGAGTACGTAGTTTTTGAGCTGTATGAATCTCAAGCATACTCACTATTTGATATAAGGACTTAAAAGGATTGTCAGATTTTTGCTCTCAACTAATTTTCTTTTTTTTAATTTTACCCTTTATTTCACTCCACTTCTCCCCGCAATGAGAGGATAAATGGAGTAATTAAGTACAAGGTCAAATGACAATATAAGAGACATGGTCAAAAGAAAGAGTACTAAATGATAAAATACACCTCTTCTTTTTACTATAGAGTAAAAAGGTAATTTCTACTAAATGAAAAAAGACTATAACTAGGGAAGAGTAGGTTTTAATCACTTAATACTTACTTTTGAAACCCAACCCCCCCCCCAAACTTCGTTCTCCTACTCTAGGGCCTTTTTGTTTACATTACAATACACAAGAATTGAATACATATGATTTAATAAGTGCCCCCCCCCCTAACTTCGTTCTCCTACTCTAGGACCTTTTTGTTTATATTACAATACACAAGAATTGAATACATATGATTTAATAAGTGGTTAAAAATGAAGACAAAGGTGAATTTTAAAAATTGAGCATCAAATAACCTTTCTTTTTGCCTTTTTGTTTATATTACAATACACAAGAATTGAATACATATGATTTAATAAGTGGTTAAAAATGAAGACAAAGGTGAATTTTAAAAATTGAGCATCAAATAACCTTTCTTTTTATGCAAATTGAATCAAACAAATACAGAAAAAATGAATAACCAAGGTGATAGCTGGTTATTAATTTTTCATTTACCTTTTATTCTATTTCTTTGAAATGAAATATTATTTGATGCTTATTTTTTAAAATTTACATTCGGTCTTCATCTTTAACTACTTATGGCATGAATCATATACTCATTCAATTTTTACATAATTTAATGCAAACAAACGGGCCCTTAGTACGTATTGAATTTAAGAGACCCCTTTTGTCCAACAATATTAAATTATTAATACATTTACCTTTAAGATTTAAATCACTAAAAGTTATTGATGTTGGATCTCAAAAGGCCTATTTTTTCGTATTATGCAAATTGAATCAAAGAAAGACGGAAAAAATGAATAACCAAGGTGATAGCTGGTTATTTATTTTCCATTTACCTTTTATTATATTTCTTTGAAATGAAATCTTATTTGATGCTCATTTTTTAAAATTAAAAAATGCATTACCGTTCGGTCTTCATCTTTAACTACTTATGGCATGAATCGTACTCATTCAGTTTCTACGTAATTTAATGCAAAGAAACTAGCCCTTAGTACGTATTGAATTTAAGAGAACCCTTTTGTCCAACAATTTTAACTATTAATACATTTACCTTTAAGATTTAAAGCACTAAAAGTTATGGATGTTGGATCTCAAAAGGCCTGTTGTTTCGTATTATTGAATTATTAAGAACTCTAAGACTTTTAATTTTTACAAGTGATCAAAAGTAAATAATCAAAAGCAAATATACAAAAAGTGTGCGATCATCAAATTGATAAAGAATATTCTAGAAATTAAGGTTGAATTTGTTGAAAGAAGGTCGACTCTATCTTGGATGAGGATATGATGTGCACTTGCGGAGCGAGGGGGGCCTCCCCCACAAATTCTGAAAATCCCCTTGTTGTTTTAGAAAATGCTAATATAGTTTTTTAAATATGGCCCCTCCTAGACTTTATATTTTTTTTATAATGGCCCCTGCAAGGATGAAATTCTGTGTTTGCCTCTGATGAGATGTATTTAGGATAATTAAATTTTTAAACAGTTATTAAATCAAGCTCTAATATGATTACAAGATCTCGATCTATTGGGATTTATAAATACTTACACATTTCAATAAAATCACAAAAGAAAAAAAACAATTTATATGAGTATCTAACATAATAAGATTCTGGCTATATCATGTAATCAGTATTATATATGTCAGTTTTGCTGGATCATCCACCCCATATATATATATATGTGGCTACTGCGGCCTTGATAAAAAAGTTTTGACTATGATGGCTATAACAGCTCCATAAGTGGAACTTGATTATTTCTCATGCATCTGAAGTCAATCATAGGGACAGAAGCAGCTGAGAGTGGTCATTATCTATCAAGAAAAGCAAAATATATATTATGTATCAATGACTCTCCATTACCATCGAGACAGAGAAGAGCCGTGCTGACTAACTGGCTATGACTTTTTTACTTGAGAATGTGTACAAACCTTGGAGTTATTCTTTGATACTGCCCAAAATGGGTCACAGCCTAACAATCTCTAATTTTATGAATAGCCCCCCTGCCTCTTTGTTTCAACTTGGCCGTGTACTTTTTGGCTCACACATTGTACACCTTTGGCTAGATACAAGTTACAATTATTGTTGTAGTGCTGGTTGTCTTTTAGCATCAAATAATTGAGCACTGGGACCATCAGATCCCATGAATAGGAAAAGGTCATTACGTAACGCTGAGACTTTTGTGATGCATGCCTTGGGACTTGGTTATTATCGTGCCATTGGTGAGCCCTTTTTCATCTTATAGGCCAAGGCTATCTCAATTATCAACCAACTTTTCTTAGGGAAGGATATTCAAATCGGCAGCCTCCTGGATTGGCAATGGGTTAGGTTACTTTTACATTAGGATTAGCCAAATTTTCCAAATAAGTCTGAGCCATATTTTCAGATAAAGACTTTTTGTTGATGTATTCTCAGGAAATATGTTGTTAAAAATTATTTTTAAATTAAAATAGATAAATAAATATAAATAATTATGAAAATAGACAAATATAAATATATGATTTCTCAAATGGATACAAAGTTACAACTAATAATCAGAAAATGAATATCAATTACTAATTAGTTTATGGTTTCGTAAGTAGCTCTCTTCCAAAATATAATGAAGCACAAAGAGTTGTGTGTTAGTTTGTGCCTTCTTTGATGGAAAACCAGGTCAAAACTTGTTAGTCTTTCAAGGACTCGAGAGAAGAACTTAGAAACGCAATCTTACAAGCAAGAAGTTGATTGAGAAGGAGATGTTTAGTGATGACCTTCATGTAAAATGGGTTTTGTCTAATATATTGAATAGTGACCTTATACGTTAGTGGTAAGATGCGTCAATTCTTATCTGACTGTTTAGAATCTAAGTCATGAGCTATGTCATGTTTTATCACCTGAGGAATATCTTATCTAATCGGAGGTCTATTTCCCTCACCTAAAATCTTCCTCACCTCACCTGAAGTCTCTCCTTCCTCGCGAGTGGGTTAGGCCCCGCCAACTGGTTAAAAAAACAGGGGGGAATAATGAAAAGGAATAGTGACTTCTTATTTAAGTGGGTTGGTGATTCTTCATGAGTGAGGCATGCATTATGACAGGTGGCTGGCCCACAATGGGCAGGCCTCTGCCACCTAGTGACTTGGCGAGTTAGGTCGAACATGGATCAGCCCAGGAACCGAGTCAATCCAGTCCATCCGCTCGATGCAATCACTTGAAGCCTTTCAAAACTCCTCACAATGGGAAGAATTAATGTGCATTGCCCGAGCACACACGTGTACACATGAAATGAAGTACTTGGAATTGCTCGTATGACCATCGATCTAATAAAAAACATAAAAAAAGAAAAAGAAAAAAGAAAATGTATTAGTGAAGTGAGTTCTAAGAAAAAATGAATGCTATCCATTATTAAGATTTATTTGAAATATCTTCAACATAATACCCGTGAGAATATATTAGTTAACATTTAATTTTACCGCTAAAAATAGTAAATTAGCATGATAGAAAAGGAAGCTTCAAATAGTTGGACGACAAGATTTTCATCATGCGAGATTATGGAGTTTCTTAGTTGGTTGGCAATTCCGTCTCACCCGGGTGACTAGGGATTAACCTTGGTCTTGACACAACTCCTCGCACGTGTGAGTTCTTACTCTTTGTGTCGTATGTGCAAGTCTCACTCTCCTCATGTGCAGGTTATCTTTTTACATGTGTGAGTCTCTCAGATCCCAGCCCCCTTAGCTTGGATATTGAGAGAGAGAGAGAGAGAGAGAGAGAGAGAGAGAGAGAGAAAAATGAGTTTTTTTTAAGCAATTCGGTTATTTAATCAAGCTCTTGCCTTAAGATGGAAAATCTTATGTTATTTTGAAATAATGCAAAGTTATTGTGAAAAATGTTTTAATACCTATAGCATAATAATCTCAGGAGATTTTTAAATATTGCTAAATTCTGTGACAATAACTGCAGCAAAGGTAGTAGCCTACCAAGTGTTGAATTAATTGTTTTCAGTCAATATATTCATTCTAATTGATCTATTAGCTTGGTGTACACAAACAAATGCAGACCAAAAGATAGAGAGAGGCCTCACTTTTCTTGCACCATAACCAGCAGTGAGAATTTTGTGTTGATAATTAATCGTATGGCTACAAGATTTTCTTTTTCATTTAAGACCACTCCAATTTGACAAGATCACAAAAACAATGACCATGCCAAATTTCTTCACCAAATAAGGTGTGACATGACAAGTCCACTTTTTGGATCTATTTGATATAAATTATGTTTTAAAGAGATGTTTATAATTAATTGCTCTGTCCATTTGAAAAATATTTATATCTAAGTCTGATTCAATGAGCTATATAAGATCCTTTGCATCTTTTTTTAAAAATTAACGAAAATGTGATTTGAACGATATCACTTTTTCAAGTTTAAAGCAATCAACATCTTTTAGATTATATTAGACAAGCTTGCCCGTATAACATTACAAAGTCTAAATCTTCGTTGCATAACTTTTTAAATACTGACTAGTTTGCCCGTATTACTTTTACAATATGACAACTTTACCTATATCACTTTTATAATATGACTATTTGCTTTTTCTAATTGAATTAAAATACCAAATTAAATGATCTATTTGTTAAAGAATCTAATTAAAAGAACTTTATTTTAAATGGATGAAGTTGAATTAATTCTATTTCAAATAGAGTAGACTTGTCGATCGAACAGGCATTAAAAGAACCAAAGTTATATATAGGACCATGGTAACACTCTGCCTATTGAATAGAAAAAATTTGTGATCATATCTGAACATAAAAAAAAGAAACATGCACTCTTACATGTAGATATTTTTATATCCATTTGAATTTCAATTTCCTTCTCTATGGGCTACTTTATCCTGAGCACCTTTCATGGCCACTATATGTGGCCACCCCCTTATGGGGCATGCGTGAGACAATGCGAATTATAGGCGAGATTGGGAATGGAAAGATGTAAATAAGACCTACTTGATGATCTATGATTCTCACATTAATGATTTCGGCAGACATCATTCTTTTGGGATTTTAATTCATTTGTGAGTACCATTTAAATGAGTAACAGATTTGGGTTTGTACCAATTCATGGCCTTAGCAAGTATGAGGGGGGTGATTTGATCACATGGGACGTCTCACATGTTGGTAAAAGTGGTGCCAAGGGGTGGTGCTCATTTTAGGATTTTGCATTAGTCTATTACAAGGAGTTTTGACAAGAAACACTTCTAATCGCCTACCTTTTCTTTGTCTAAATCAGTACTTGCATGTGAAAATGCATTATCATCTCTCTTTTGCTTGTGGGACGCATTCGACACATTCTGTGGATCCAAATCAATCCCATTTTAAAATAAATTTCTTTATCAACTAGTGGAGTCCTGTACGTGCATCCAACACACAATTTTACTAAGAAATTCTTTAAAAAATAAAGCTTTTAAAAAATTTAGTAGAAGCTGAAATACATTTAAAAATAAACTTTCAACAGAAAATGAGTGATTGTAAATTGCAAGGCCCGTGCAATGTCCAAATACAGCCGACACTACTTTTTTCCTATACATTTGAAAATAATAAAACGATGATATAGTGAGAAAAATGAGATCTTAAAAGATAATCGATATGGAATTTATATAATTTTTTGAGGATATAAATCACATATTTCTAGATATTTTATCATGAATGTGTACAAAGAAATTTAAATTTACTTTATTTAACCTATTAGGTCGACTTATCAGTTTCTTGCTGGACTTGACCTGCTAAAGTTGGAGTTCAGTCGAAAGCATATTCAAATTGATTACCTGCAGTACTTTTATAAAAAAAAAAAATAAAAACTAAGAATCAGATGAGCTTACTGTTTTAACCAATTACCATGAACATTATATGTTCACTACAAAATCAGATTCTATTGAGGAAAAAAAATTAATTCATGTATCCTACCTAAGGACATCGGAATAAAAAAAATTTGAAATGGTGATTTTAGTCTTAACTTACAAAGAAGAATAACATCTCACACCGATCGTCAAGAATAATGAAGTAATCCGGCTTGTTCTCAAGCGACATGAATCAACAATGGTGGAACTATGATATGAACTCTGACGAGTAAGATTTGCAGAGCACCTGTTGATCAAAACTAGTATTTACTTGTGCTTTATTTTATTTTATAAGACGGACCACTATCAGGTAAAAAGAGGCAATGCATCTCCAAGAGTCAGCATCTTCTTTTGCTTAATCCAAAGTGTTATATTTTAAACTTAGTAAGAAAAGTATAATACAAAACAATCATAGAAGTTCAGTTAATGAAAGCTCACAAATAAAGATATCCATAGGAAAAAAATACCAAAAAAAAAAAAAACTACAAATACAAATACAAATCTGGCAACCGAATTGGACCTTCTTCTTAAGAAATACATAAGAATGTAACCTAGGTATTCTAGATCAACTCTTCTGCTCTACTTTGTATAGAGGATGAGAGTGCTGATCAAAGTAAGAAAAATTGAAAACGAACAAAGACAAACTGAATTTGTTGCAGCTTAGCATCAAATACTTATTTTAGTTGCTTCCACTTAAAATGATCACTTCATCCACTGACTCTGAAGTTAGTAGTAACGCTATCATAACAAGCAGTTTCTATAAGATTCTTATTTTTCCTTAAAGGAAATGCATGACGCTTAATTGAAATATATGAAAAGAAGAAGAAGATTACAATGATGAAAGAAATATATGTGTTAGAAAATGATCAAATTTTTTCAATTTAATCCTCATGAGTAAGAGCAATAATAAATAAATATATTCATGCCTTTGAAATGCCCTTTTATAATAAAAAAATTCACAAAAGTCGTATATTAAGAAACTAAAAATTGTACAGAACAACAACAATTTTACGATAGCAATCTATAAGACGTACCACTAAATTACATTTATAAAATTATCTTTAGCAATTACTAATATTAGAAGAGAACCAATATTTAGTAGTAGTTATCACATTATCCAACTTGTTATTATTCTTTCAACAGGGGTATAAATCAAGATCAATACAACTATTATGTCATATTATATTATATATTAATATAAAAGTAAAAGTAAGTGGGGCCCACATCTTGTATTTGATTGAGTAAGTATATAAGTATAGAGGAGTTATCAAGTGCACACCGTGTGCATCTTGCGCACCAAGGGTAGGGCCCACCTCATCGTCCATCTGAATGGACCACACACACAACCACCCCTACATTTCACATGGGGCCCACCTTTACACCATCCGATGTACTGTACACCGTTGGATCGACTGCAAATCCATCTGAATGGATTGTAGACTGTTAAACTTGTGGGGCCCAGATAGAGGTGATGATGATTAGGGATGGAGCTGATTTTTTGCAGAGATGAAGGGCAAGGGCAGATCTTTCAAATCCCTATGGTCCAGATCCGAGGTGAGACCCCATGTGGGCCTCACATTGAGGTGCGCACACTGATCCAGTGCGCCAGTACTCTATAAGTAGAAGTATATATATATATATATATATATAAGATATTATATATTATATTATATAAAAATAAAAGTAAGTGGGGCCCATATCTTGTATTTGATTGAGCAAGTGTGCAGTGAAAATTTTTTACATTTAGCTCTCTTTTATAATAATAATAGTGAAATTTTTTTACATTTAGCTCTCTTTTATAATAATAATAGTAATAATAATAATAGTAGATAAAGATAGAAGATCGAAGAAGTGCTACTCAAAGATGATATGACACTTCTAATGCACAAAATTGTAAACAAAAAACTCTATGATTACCTCAAGTACAGAATAGTAAAAAGAAAAGGAAAAAATATCTCCACTTTCATAACTAATGCCTCTAGATACAAATGGATCAGGCAGGGAGATGCCACATATAATATAACATGATTTTACACGTAAGAAGTAAAGAATCATGTATCATATGATATGGTATGATACACCTTCTACCTTGACATGTTTGGATATCATTTTCAATAACACGAGTTTCATCACTTTGCAACACCGATTACTTTGAAAAAAAAAGTTTAAAAAGTGTTGATTGATGGGTTGATGGGATAACCCACTAGAAAATGACACAATTGGCACAAAGGGATGAAATTGGAAGTTACTTTCTCTAACATTAATTACTCAGTTTAGGAATTCATTGCAGTGCTTTATGGAAATATTACCAACCGCACTCATTAGCATCATGAAAGGGTCTTTTTTCTTTTTTGGTAGAACGCATCTTGAAGAGTCTTGATTGCTAGAAAAATCAACTCAGAATCCTCCTGTGGAAAACCATGAATTATAAAATATTAATGCACATGGGGGGTTTTGTGATTAGTTCTAGATGTAAATGAAAGCTTGGGTAATTAAATATTAATGCACCGAAGGTAATTTATTACTTGGTGCATATAATAGTTTTAGCCAATATGCAAGGTTAATATCCCTCATGTATGTTATTTGTGTTAAGTTTTCTTAGCTAATTATTAAAGGGTAGTATAAATACTTTTTAATACTCTCCCTAAGGTGGAACCCAGCCGACACATAACTTTTGAAAAAAATTACATTTTTTTTTAAATCGAGTTGCTCTTCTCACTATTCGAACTCGCAATCAGTTAACTCTAATATTATATTAAATTTCATTAGCTAACCATTTCTACTAAAATCTATACATTAGTAGGGTAAAATTATATATTTTTTAAATCGAGTTGCTCTTCTCAGTATTCGAACTCGCAATCAGTTAACTCTAATATTATATTAAATTTCATTAGCTAACCATTTCTACTAAAATCTATACATTAGTAGGGTAGAATAAATACTTTTTAATGCTCCCTCCGGGGTGGAACCCACTCCTCAATAATTTGTAGATACTTAACGAGATGCCTTTAAACTAAGTAGATCAAGAACTACCAAAGAAATAAATAAAGTGCGAGTTTTGCAAAAATAGAGTTAATTAAAATTGAAAATAACTTAATCTCTCATCGTGATAAATCTTCTTTTAATAAGTATAAATCAAGATGGAGGCCTTGAGTTAGAGAATGCCAATAGGTTCAACAAAATGAAACAACCTGATGAAATGTTTTGTTATTGTGAAGACCACTTCAACTAAATTGACACTGTATTATGAGGAAGGTAAAGGTTGGACCTTCTTTGATGTCTTGGGTTGAAAGTTGAATAGAAAGGACACGAAGTTGAAATCCATGTGATGTAATAAAACATGGAGTTGCAATCAAGGATATAATTGGAGGAGTAGGGTTAATAAATATATAGTTTCTTGGTTAATTGGCGAATTTACTTTGATGACTATGATGATCTCATTCTTGATGATATATCAATAAGTTAGTAACATTAAAAAGAGCCATCTTCTTAGATTTCAAGATTAGGACCAAACCCATAAAAATGATTATAGAAGACATCAAGATCAATACAAATTAAGTGGTATTGTATTTCTAAAAGCATGGAGTGGCATCACCATTTGAATTCTGAAACGCCCATGTTTGATAAGGGTTCATGTCACATCTACCGTGTGGCCCCCACCACATTCAGCTGTCCATCATAGGACAGGACTGTGCATTGTATTGTTGTTATTCATGACTGTAGGCAGAACATGGGGAGAGAGATTTGATGATGATTTCCAAATCATGTGAAAGGTAACAGTGACCAAGTCTATGCCATCCTCGTGAGTCATAGCTCATGAGTCACGAACCTTTATTTAGTGGTGTGGGGACCCATACCACCTGCAATGTCATCTATAATGGGATTTTTGTTCTTATCACACTTTTTTAGTGTAGCAAGAGATCAAGCTACCAACTCATTCCTAACTTCCTTCTTCTATTTTTTTTTGTAGATTTCAAAAGGGTCATAATATGAAAATTTCAATCTAAAAAGGGTCATAATATGAAAATTTTAAATTAGTGTCTTAAGCGGTTCACATTTTTTAAGAACGGGTATTTATCTGAGTGGTAAGGAGTATCAGTTCTTACTTGACTGTCCGAAATTTAAATCTCGAGTACATCACATTTTCCCACTCCATGGGCTCTCTTTCGTTCAATTGGGTCCTTTCAATAAATGCTCATTGTAGGGACCTCTTTTTTGTCTTATTTAATGATAAAAATGACTTTTCTTTCATTCTTCCTTTCTTCTTCTTTCCTCATTCCTCTTCCTTTCAATAAAGGGGAAGGGAGGAAGAGGAAAGAGAAATTGAGGGTTGTAGATAGACTGTTGGTGAATGTTGCTTACTTAGTGCATGTGGTCGCTCAACAGTGAGAAGAGAAGAAGAAAGAAAGAGGGAGCAAGGAAAAGGCAAAAAGGAATGCAAAGGAATGAGAGACACACATTAAAAAAAAAAGCTTTTTGAAACCATGATGTCTTTTTTTGAAAGCTCCAAAAAACTTAGGATGGTTTTGAAAAATTCCCCAGTATTTAGTCTCAATGGGACCCATTACCCATATCACCTGCAATGTCATGTAATGCAAATGTATCTTTTCACTGTTAAGGAAGAGATCAAGACGTCATCAAGTTCGATTTCACCTAAAACTACAGGTGGGCCACTGATGTACATGAATATATCAACTAGTCCCCACTCTATTCCACATGGATGATTACAGCTCATGTAACATGACACATACGTTCCCGACCATTCCACACCATATAAAAAGGGTGTCAATTGAGCGGACTATCAATGGGCAGTGCTGGATTTGAGCTGGTGGGTCAAACTTATTCAAAGTTTTAAGTTTCCAACCCCGCAGACATATGAGCTAAAAATCACCCTGACCAAATTATGGAAGCTGTGGATTTCATGGCTCAAATGCTGTAACAATTGAGGTAAAAAAAAAAAAAAAAAGTGTGGTTCAATTCTACAGTGATCATAACTCTGATCAAGATCAAAGTTAGGGCGCACTAGAGATGGGGAGATAGGGTAGGGTCTAAGAAAGGGAGGGAAATTCAGGGGCATGAAATTGTCTCTTAGGGGGCCTATTGGTTTTATGTAGCTGTGTTCATTGATGGAACAATCAATCCTATGTATTAGGATGGTGGATGTTTCAGGTTGGATTTCTCATTGAATCAAATCGTTCACTTTGGTAAATTTTGGTCGGATTGTCCGCCCAATTTGCCCTGATGTTAGCCAGGTATACGGCATGTTGAATATTGTCAAGCCCAGCAGGCAACTGAGGTTATCCAAATGCAGGAAACTCATTTGCACTTGGTTTATTGAAACCAATCCATGGCCCATTAGGCCTCTCAGTATAAATCTGAGGTTAGGCTGAATACCTACTCTCAGTTGTGTACCCAAGATTTTCGTTTGACGGGGTGCGAACCTTTTAGTTTGGTTTTGAAAGTAAACCATAGATTCTCATGTAAATTTTAAGAGTGGACTCACAAGTTTTATTGGATTTTTTTGAAGCGCACTTTGGTTTCACGGGTGCGGCCGCACCCGCGTGACTGTTCCTGGGTCCGCCCCTGCAGCTACTCTGGCCTCAAAGTACGTGCCAAGGTCCACCCTTTTTGGCCAGAAAATTTGACCTTTGTCTAGCCCACTGGATGAAACTCAATCCAATTTAGCCCAGGGTAGGCTGTGCTTAGGGTGAGCCCATTTGCCACTCTGGTCAAGAGTGCTGGTTTCATTGTCTGGCCTGGAACATTTATATTCAGGTTCACCATCATCATCAGTGGAATTAAGGATGTAAACTGGTTCAGTGGGTTTTGTATTCATGGTGAATCCTTATTGATTATCTTTTTGAGGAGCAGGATCTGTCTCCAGGTTCAATTTGAATCTTATTTATTAGTATCACTGAACTCGTATTAAGAAAAAAAAAAAAAAAGCAGCAAAGATCTGGACCCAATTCTCGGCCCAATTTCAGCTCTAGATTCAGGCCTGAAAAAGAGACCTTATTTGCTAAATGCAAGTTATGAACACTTATTCACGTATATAGGGGTGCTCATGGGCTGGGCTTAGATATGTAATTAGGGCCCGATTAATAATCGGGCCGGGCTTGGATTAAGTGATGGAAAGCCCATAGCCCGGCCCGACTTGTGTAAGAAATGTATGTAATTTAATTTAATTAGTGCTCTAATACCCACAAAAGTGATGAAAAACCCAGTTTAGCCCGGCCCGATTGATTAAATGGAAAGGCTCGGGCCTAACTTTTATTGCATGTGTCAGCTTGGGCGGGCCTGGACCAGTATTTCTAAAGCCGCGCCGTGACTGAATATGCCTTATCCTGGCCATGAACGCCCCTACATAGCTACATGTATATATTTGGGCTGCTGTAGTTGCTCCCAGATAAGAGACCCACAAACACAAATTTCTCGGAACTGAGTACATGTGGCAATGGTTGTTTCTCTAGTGATAATTGACAAATGAGGAAAAGTAATCTCAACGATAGTTTTTTCCCTTCGTTGGTCACATAACAAGTAAGAAAGTTGTCAAAAGAATTTTAGTTTACTCCACTCAATGTTAACTTCTTATCTCACTTCAAATTATTTTATTCTATAAAAATAAATGAAATGAAAGTATTATTCACTAGAAAGTATACTTTTCCTTCATATAACTGTAATATTTTCAAGAAAGGCTCTTTACCCGAGTGGTAAGGACTAGCAGTTCTTCAAACCTTGGTGGGCAAGCCACCTCTTCCCGCGCGTACGGACTTCCCTTCCCACTTATATGGGCTTTCCTCCAGCGTATAGGGCTTCCCTTCCCACTTGTATGGACTTTCTTCTTGCGTGTACGTTCCTTTTCCAAGTCAAAAGAAGTTTCTTCATTCAAAAGATAAATGTCAAAATTACATAAAAAGAAATGTACAAAAAAATCAAAAGTTCTGCGCTCTAAGGACGGATCCGCTCCAAAAATATGGGGGTTGAGAGGAGGTTCCGGGCACTAATCGAACGACGATATGAGGTCTTTTTTCGTATATGGACCAAGAGTTTTTCATAAAATCCTATAATAATAATAATAATAATAATAATAATAAAAACACTAGGCGCCAGCTACGTGTGGATGTTAGTGTCACTGCTACAGCTGGGGACCATGGGCTAGATACTCTCTAGATTTTGGTGATTCAGGCAATTGGCATGACAGACAACATTATGAATGGACAGTATTGAAATATTATCCATTCTTGTTCTCCACTTTCAAATATTGTTTATATATGAACTTTCAAACCAATCTGTTTACTCTGCATTAGTTAATGACATTATGTCTTCCCACTCCTCAAGATTGTCATATCTATCTCATGCTCTAGATGACTACATCACCGTATCATGCCTCCCCAATATGCACATTTTCTTGATTCCAAGGAACCACAGTACACTTTTTGAGTTGGATACATCCCCAATTTTCACATTTTCTTGATTCCTAGGAACCACAGTACACTTTTTGAGTTGGACTCACCCTTTAATGTTCAAAATCGGTTAAAAAAAAAAAAACCCTAGTTCAAAACTGGCTTAAAAAAAAACCCTACTGGTCCGGGTATGGCATGGAAATCGCTCCCGTGGGATCCCTCCTTGCAACTGAGATCCCACGGCTGCTGTGGGATCCGGGCCGATTTCCGTGCTAGGAAATCGGTCCAGGTAGCACTGTTGAAAAAAAAAAAAAACCCTACTGGTCCGGGTATGGGATGGGTTCAGGTCCGGTTAAACCATAATCGAAACCGAACATGACCTTTTTGCGTCTCCAGTCCCTACATTTTCTCCGCGGCTACACCGAGACGACCAAATCCAATAAAAATAAAACGAACAAATCAACCGTCGCCCACCAAACACGATATTTTCTCCACTCTCCATTTCCTGGAAGAACACATTTTCGTTGGAGATATTTACAAAGGCAAAGACAAAGATTCCAAAGCAAACATTTTCCGAGATATTTGATTACAAAGAGAGATTCCTTGTTTTCTATCTGCAATCCGCTCGACATCGACATTCTATCCAGTCCTAAAACTCAGGTATTCTTCATATTCCTTTCTCTGATTTCCCTTTTTCTCCATCTGTTATTTTCAAGGATTTTATGGTCCCAAATTCGCATTTTTTTTATTCTCTTTTTTCATTTGAGAATTCAGGATTTCTCCTTATTCTTTTCTTGATTCTGCTTTTCTCATCTCATTTCAAGATTCCGATTTGCGAGTGAGTTTCGGTGCTTGTCTGTTTGTTCGGTGTCAGGATTCGGATTTGGGGTTTAGGGTTTGCATATGAATGGATTCGAATTTGATGATTGATGCTAGATTGGTAGATGATTTAGTGGATGAAATTTGTGATGTGGGGCCCAGTTCTTGGTGAGATCTAATGCGCACAAATTGTAACAGATCTGATCTGATTATTGCTCAGAACAAAGTGATGATCTAGGATGCATTTTCATTTTTTTGCAATAGGTGAATGAGAAGAGGAATTCAATTCAACGGCGGCGAATATCACTTTGATCTGATTAGTAAGAGATATTAAGTTCGATCACAAGTTATGATTCATGGGTACTGGGGTAGTTTTGATCTATAATGGTCTATGTTGATGAATAGTGGTTTTTGATAATACACAATTTGCTGACTGGTGTCTTACATTACTGTATTTATGCGTGCATATGATAGTTTCTCACATTTTTCTTAATACATCAGTGGTGATTTGAATTCGTGTAGTTTCTAGTCTGAGACGGTTACAGCAAAGAATCGGCGAAACATTTCATTTCGCGAGATTTTGTTAGAGAATTTGTATAGAAGCATGTTATGATCATGGAGACTCACTTGCAAGTGATTGTATTATTGCTTGTCTGGAGAGATGGTAAAACCTTGGTAGACTCACTAACAAAGTAATGAGTGTCTAGTACATCCCTTATAGGCTTGTTGCTATTTCCAATTACATTATTTGTTACCTCCAATTGTTGTATCTTTTTTATTTCTTTCAATGAGTTAATAAAGAATGAATACTCTTAACTGATAATTAAAAAAAAATTGAATATATATCTGAAGGCATTGACTAATTTAAACTTGTAATGCCCCATTTAATCATAAGGATTGACTTTGTTTGCTTTCACCATTGGGTCTATTTGGATAAATGAGGAGTGGAGTAAAATGAAGTGAATTCACATGAGGAGTGAAGGAGAAGTAGGTTGAAGTTAAAGTAGAGTACTTCAATTCACACCATTGGATGCTTATTGTGAAGTTAAGGTTTGGAGTAGAATTCACTTTTATTCAAGGAAATTGAAGTATTTAGGGTTGAAGTGAAATTGAATACATGTGGTTGACAACATTACTTTATCTATCGGGCTAGACTCATCCGAACAAGGTAGAGTTGAGATTTTAGACTGTTAGGGCCCATTTAACTTCACTCTACCGTATTTTTTGCCTATCCATACATAAGAATCAATCTTTCTCTGTCAGGCTTTTATGACACACCGTGCTCAAAGCGTGGCTGGATTTTCTGGCTCTTCATCTTCAAGCAAAGAACTAGATATTGAGGATGACAGGATGATTGCAGTTGTTTTGTCAGAAGAGTATGCTAAATTAGACGGTGCAGTTGCAAGACGCCTTTCTCATCTTTCTGCCATTCCTGTAAGGTCTTTGATCATTCTCATTGAGTCCCTTTTTATATATATATATATATATATATATATAAATAAGGGAGTATTGTCAGAAAGTCAAAATCTATATTTTTTGCGTTTAGTTTGTTAAGCCTAGTCAATTAATGTCTGCCTTTGGTCATGATGGTTTCTTTTATTTTGAACTAGAACCTATGTAGCAAGGATACTCTGTTTTCTGAAACTTTGCTATTACCAAAACTTTGTATTGGACATGCAACCTGAGATTGAAAATGTAATTTTAGTCTTGGACTTGGTCTTAGGAGTCGGCCAAATTAAACCTATATGAATTCTTGATTTTTATGTTAGAAAATTTCATAGATTTCGGAAAATGAATATGAGAAAAGCAAAATTTTAGTATAATGGATGTCCAGGTTCCAAGTATCTTCAATTATGCTGGCCTTGGCATTTGTTAGCAACTTTCAAACCCTTGCCTACACATGCCCTACCATTCAAACATTAAAAAAAAAAAGGAAGGAAAAAAAAAAAAAAAAACCTCATGCTCTTGCTTTGTGGAACTGCTTGGTAGTTGAACCAGAAAACTTAGTTTTATCATGCAAATATTTGCATTGAGTTATGAGTGATCTTTCTATTTATTAGTTGAAGAAGAGTACTTGTCCAAACTTCAAAGAGCTTCTTTGAATACTTACTACCATCTTATCTTTGGAAATTTTAGCATATTCCGCGAATCAATTCATACATTCCCAACTTGAGTGATGCCGGTCAAGATCATCAGCGGTTGCTCCAAAGGTATGATTCTTCTTTCCAAATTGTGAGTCTGCGGAGTGTTTTGCACAGATGATGCTAGAGATCCATAACATGTTCACATTTTCTTTCATTTGTTCATTTTATCAACCATTTATGTCTAATAGCTTTCAATAATTAAATTCTCATCTATGATTATTGGTACGTAGCTCCTTTTAAGAGCTGGATAACCCATTCAGGTCAGGTGTCTTCTTTTACCTATTATGGAACTCCAAATGTACTTGGAATTTGGAATCTACTTAATTTAAATTGTATACATCCTATACCAGATCGAGTGTTTGTAATCAATGGGATAGATATAATTGAAAGGTATGCATCGTTCTACTTGTCTTCTGGTGCTTGATGCATCATGCAATGGCAAGACATGCCCTTTATTATGGAGGACGAGGGTGTGGGTTTGAACTTGTTAATGATCATACTTGTACTCCCCCTGTTGCCACTAGGGTGGCGACCAGCATGTTAAAAATTAAGCATCCAAGTCACATCCATATGTTGGGAATTTCAGCATTTAAAGGTTGCCCTATCTCAACTGGTGTTTCTCCTCTTGGTCACAAACTGACCAAACCTAACCTATTTAAGTGGAACCCCCCAGATGAATGGGGTCCACCATCTTTATTCTAACCGTCCATAAAACCATATTATGCGGGATGGGACCCATGAATTGATTTAAAAAGATCAAAGGATCAAATGATCGTAGACCTAACAAATTGATCAAATATGTTTAAGTGAGACCCAGATGAATGGGGTCCACCATCTCTATTCTAACCGTCCATAAAATCATATGATGCGGGCCGGGACCAATGAATTGATTGATAAAGTTCAAATGATCATAGACCTCATAAATTGACCAAACCTAATTTATTTAAGTGGGACCCCAAAGATGAATGGAGAACCATCTATATTCTAACCGTTCATAAAACCATATGATGCAGGCTGGGACCCATGAATTGCTTGATAAAGGTGAAAGGATCAAATGATCATAGACCTCACAAATTGACCAAACCTAACCTATTTAAGTGAAACCCCCCAAATGAATGGGGTCCACCATCTCTATTTTAACCATCTCTATTCTAACCGTCCATAAAACCATATTATGCGGGATGGGACCCATGAATTGATTAAGAAAGATCAAATGATTAAATGATCATAGACCTAACAAATTGACCAAATATTTTTAAATGGGACCCAGATGAATGGGGTCCACCATCTTTATTCTAACCGTCCATAAAATCAAATGATGCGGGCCGGAACCCATGAATTGATTGATATAAATTTAGCACATCTGGTGTGTTGGCTTATTTAGGGATCTCATGGAGAGATTTTAGGCTTTTAAGTGGAAGATGATTCTTGATGGAGAGATTTTAGGTCTTTTGAGTGTGTAATAGATATAGAGATTTTAGGGATAAGGGCAACTCCGGAAATGACATTGCAAAAAATTTGAGGTTGCGCCACGTGTCTTTATGTAAGGAAGTGTATACATCCCTTTAGTAATATAGATTGTAGCCTCAATACTCGTTTAAATATTGCTCTTTAGTTTGACAAAATATTATTACCTTCGCTTCTTTTGAATTCCTAGTTTTTTTTTTTTTTTTTTTTTAGAGTGTGATTTATAGATTTTATTTATTTATTTTTTATAGGTTTTATTTTTGTTTGTTAGCTGTATTGTTCGAAGCTGGTATTCTAAAGTATCATAAAGATGGAATTTTGTATTGGCATGGTATCAAGGAGCACCGTAATTATATCTTTTTAATCTTTGATTGATTGTAATTAGGCTTAATCACTGATTGATTGTGATTGGGCTGATTCATTTAAATTAGCATCCTTAAAATGTTATCGAATCTGTAATCAAGGAATGTACAAGGAAAGAATCACAAATAAATGTTATCGTATCTGTAATCAAGGAATGTACAAGGAAAGAATCACAAATAAATCTCTCTCTCTCTCTCTCTCTCTCTCTCTCTCTCTCTCTCTCTCTCTCTCTCCATGAGAGAGCGTCTCATTCTATCCATTCTCTATTCTCCTTTCTCTCAACAAATTAAAAAAAATTTAATATTACGCTGAACTTGTTGGGATTTTCCAAATCAGATACATAGTACTACATGCCAGAAGGCCCAGAACTAGTGCAACTTGGGAACTGACAAACTTTTTCCAACTCTTTTGTTTTTTTAAAGTTTAAGAAGGGAAAAATGTATTCTATTTTAATACCGAAAAGAATTCACATAACATTTTATTGACTGAATAGAAATATCCCCAGTGCATTTCAGTGGTTTCAGGGTGGTTTTATTGGTTAGAAAATGATGTACTCAAGAATTGATAAAGTTGGTGGTAAAGTTGGTGGCTCTCAATCTTCATAAGGTGTTAGTGGAGAAATCTCTCAGGATGAAAAGAAGTAGTTTTCACTTATCTACAGATCATATCTGTCCGCCAAATATACTGTTGAGTTTCAACTACATGTTTGTTTTGCACGGGCATGTTCTCTTATATTTTCTTCATTCACCTTTTTTTTTTTTTTTATTGTAACGGTAACTTTTATTAAAGAAAGAACAACATTACAAGCATAGCACAATTTCTATTTCTGTTTGTAGTAACACCGGGCAAAGTTTGTAGTAGTTTTTACTACAGTGTGCAGGCCTGCATGATGTTTCATTTATTACATCTGGACATTGTTGTACTTATGCAACAAGCATACATATGATCTTAATTGTTAATGACATGCTTCTTTTCTTCCTACGTTCTCTGCTAGGCTTAATGTATATGGATTATATGAAGTAAAGGTATCTGGGGATGGCAATTGTCAGGTCTGTCCAGACTTCTTACTAAATAGATTTAATGATGCATCAGTGAAGTGGAGTGTACTAATGAGTTCATTTTTTTCAATTCACAGTTTCGTGCCATTTCAGATCAAATGTTCAAGTCACCAGAGTATCACAAGTATGTGCGAAAAGAAATAGTGAAACAGGTATTTATGATGGCTTCCTTTCTTGAACTTTCTAGACAATGGTTGAGTTCTCTCTTTGGTTTGTTGATGATTGGAGGAATTATATGGTCCTCATATAAGGATATATAATATGGCTACAAGCCTTGAGTTTGTACTTTTGGGACCTATGGTTCTAAAATGTAGATCTTATTGGGTCCCATCAATACTCCATCTCCCAAAATCTTTAGTGACTCAATACTCGATCAATGATTGAGGCACAGCAAGAACACGTATAAGCACAAAATACTGCAATGGCTCTCAGCTCATACAAAGTAAATATCACCAAGTGTTTCATGGATATGATACAGTTATTTTTGGGGTTTGATATAACCAGGTTGGTGCCTTCCATCTGGTGAGACTCTTCCCAAAGACCAAGCCTTTGAACT
Organism: Litsea cubeba; assembly: GCA_012931725.1. NCBI lineage: Eukaryota > Viridiplantae > Streptophyta > Magnoliopsida > Laurales > Lauraceae > Litsea > Litsea cubeba. The sequence goes on from CM022946.1 coordinate 20,506,948, forward strand.
CCAAGTCCTTATCTGGGAAAAAGGATTCAGGAGTTTTTCTGTCCTATCTTCTCAGATTTTCTGAACTGTGGGCTTAATGGCTTCTCCTCTTTCTTTCTTTTTTTTTTTAAATGATCTTCTGATAAAATGGGGAAAAGATCTATCCACAGTTCAGAAATTCAGGTCCATGGAAGATATTGTACCTATTATGAGGATCATATAATTCTCCTGCATGAACTAATGGAATATCTTTATTCATTTTACTTTTAATTGTGAACATTAATTTGAGTTTCCTTACAATTGACTATGTTTCCTTTTCCAGCTTAAACAATTCCGCTCTTTGTATGAAGGTTATGTTCCCATGAAGTACAAAAGTTATTGCAAGAAAATGGCAAAGTAGGATGTCTTCTTTTCTCTTTCATTTTGACTGTTAGATAACAATGTAGCATTAACATTCTTTTGAACATTATAGTTGTCATAGCCTTTTTATATCCATTTATGTATTTGATTTTTGTGAGAATTTAATTGTTTATAGTTACATTTGATTAATATCTTTCATCTTGCAGATCTGGGGAATGGGGAGATCATCTTACCTTGCAAGCAGCAGCAGACAAGGTGTTTATTTTTTGTTCTAAAGATCATTGTCTGCTAATGGATTTGGGATTTGGGATAAAGTGCTTGTGTATGCTTTGGCATGTAGACTAATATTCTACCAATTGTTGATTGATGAGGAACATGTCTAAGAAATCTTGGTTCTTCCATTGTGAAGTACCTTGTCCAGATTCCAATTTAAGTTCCTGGAGAGCCAATTGCTTAGCAGTGCCTGTGATTTTTTCAATGACTCGACCTACACAATCTAACTTAGAAATCTGATCTTTATCTGGTTTAATCCAGTTTTTTAGGTATTTAATATAAATGCATTTATATTAAATACCCCCACCCCACACCCAAAGAAAAAAACCTTGGTTTGTCCCACTTTTCCCAAAAAAGGGTCAAGGTAGAGTGATGCTTCACCTTGGTTCATCTTGTACAAGCATCAGCTTTAGTTCACTTCTAATGATTTTCTTGTTTTCTGCAGTTTGGAGCAAAAATATGTCTTCTAACTTCATTTAGAGACACCTGCTTTGTTGAAATTATTCCACGGGAGGAGGCTCCACAGCGGGGTAAAACCATTAATGCACTTTCATAAATCACCATCTTTGCAAAGCTTGTTAGACCTGCAAGCTAAAATATCGAAACTGGTTTTTTGGCATGCAATTATTTTTTTAATGTCTTCAATTGATGTTAATACCTAACATGGATTCAAAAATGAAAATGATGGTTATATTTAGACCCATACTAACTGATCTTGATTTTCTCTTTCTGAAATCGTAAGCTATTTCAAATTAAAAATCCCTTTGATCCTTTTAAACATTATCATGATTGATAATTCACTATGTAAGCTTATAAGATATTTTAATAAGAAAACCCATGTGAGACACTTATAGTATCATCCCAAGTTGTAAGATTCTTTGATTGGTTTTAATATCCCACCTGTGCTTTGTTCACCAATGGTTTTGCTTTGGGATCTTACAATTCCAAAAGATTCTTGTGGTGTACATCTTGTTTGCTGCTTTCATTACTTCTACTTCCTCTTGAATTGAATTCATACATTTTCGAACATATTTCTTCGATAAGTTTCTCAGAAAGCATCAGAGAGCTTCGGTGTTTCTGTTTCCTTTGAAAGACAGGTGGATGGGACTCTTTGCTCCCTGATATTTGTATTCACTGCATTCAGGTTCTATCTGAAGCATTTTAGATAATGAACTGTTGCTGGAGAGGAGAAATGATATCCTGCCTAATTTGGTTTCCATTTTACATGTTCAAGATACAAGACATATATAGTCATTAGATTTGCCTAAATAATGATTCAGCTAGTTATTTGGTGTACTCATGATCTGGATCTTGGGCATATGAAGGGTTTTGTATCCAATGTCAAAAAAGTAAGAACAAACTTGGACAGAGAAAGAATGATCTGGATCTTGGGCATATGAAGGGTTTTGTATCCAATGTCAAAAAAGTAAGAACAAACTTGGACAGAGAAAGAAAGCCTATCAAGATACATCTTACTTTTCATCATTATATACTGCTGATTTCTCTATCCTTTTGTACAGTTTTCCTACTGATAAAATCATTAATTGTTGCCTCTAGAAAAAATAAAAAATGAGACTAAGTAAATATGCCCATTGACTCACTATTTGTTTGGCACAAATAATTACGTTGATTGTGTCATTGATTGGAAACCACTCGTGTAAATATGCTTATTTACTGACTACTTGTTTTCACAAAAATATTTACATTGTTTGTGTCTAAAGTAGGAAATTTAAATGTATAGTGGGTCCCGCCAATTACAAACTTAAAAAAAAATAAAAAAACCATTGATGTACTTGCAAACCACAGTTCCAAGGTGATGTAAAATTCCACTGAAGAAGACTTAGCTTTTGGAGACCTTTCGGAATTAAAAAAGAAAAAAAAATGTTGGATAAAGTTCCAAGAAACGGCCTTGAGTGTTGCAAAGAAACCGATCTCAAGACTGAACCTGCACTCAGTTCATGCTGAATAGCTGAAGTCACGCATTTCACTACCCTCATGAAATTTTAAGGCCTGTTTTTTTTTTTTTTTGCATGGAATACTTAGGAATTCGCGGTCAAATGAGCTTCACCAAAGGATTATTAAAGAGGTGAATAGAGATGTAGATGGGACCTTGACTTTCCTAGGATTTGAATTACTCGGGTGATGACTGGATATTCATTTCCCTTGGTTCAATTTCCATTAAAGGGGAGATTATTGTCATTTTTGGATATTTACCTTTCATTCTTCACTTTTAACAGGCCCTTTACTTCTTGTTGGACAAGCATCTTTAGTTTTACCTAATCAAACCTGTTGGCCTTTTTTCTCCCTTCTTCTAGTTTGTTTTTGAATGATTTAGAAGTATTTTGAATTGAGCTTATTTTCCATCCAAGGATTCTATTATTTTTACTTGCTTCTACGTGACTGGACCCAAAAGTTGTTCTTTTAGACTGGAACGGTAAATAGCAACGACAAATGTTAACAACGGCGTCTGATTTCGGAAATTTTTCTCATACATGCTTCTATGATTTTGTCTAACACTTTGAGGTTGACTATTCAATTGTGGGTTTCAAATCATATTATATGAGTTTATTTGGTTTCCAATATGCTGAACCAACCCCCGTATATTCTAAATTGGCTTATAATCAAATCAAGTTTGACTTAGTAGCAGTTTTACTTGTCGAGCAATATTATTTGTTGATTTCTTTACATGATTTTCATTATATTAGAAATTGATATATATATGTACTTCAATGCAGAACTTTGGCTGAGTTTCTTTTCTGAAGTACATTACAATTCACTCTATGAGATTCAAGGTCAGTTTTGATTCAGCTCCTGATTCCATGCATGGAAATCTATAATGCTCAGTCTCTAAAGATGTTGAGTTTGCTCAAATCTTCATGTGTACAAGTTGGGCCCATGTTTAAGTGAGTTATCCACACTGTTGATATGATGGCCCCCCACACCATCACTTGCATAGATAATTCCCAAATTACAAGACCCTTGAAGTCCCATCTTCTTTTTTTCTTTTTTGAAATCCAACTGGTCTTTATTTATTTTTACTTTTTTCCTGAGAAAGTATCCCATGTTGTTTGCATGAGACTTTCCATACCATTGCCTTGTGTTGACCTATTTCGGGCCCATATTTTTTTTTTTTTTTTTATCTTAATCCATTCATATGCTGCACATCCCCATGAAAATTTACTCCCCCCAATTTTTTTTTTATTTATCAGTAGGTTGTATATGCGAGCCTTGGCGCAACGGTAGAGTTGCTCCTTTGGTGACCTCGAGGTCACGGGTTCGAGGCGTGGAAACAGCCTCTTTGCAAAAATGCAAGGGTAAGGCTGCGTACACATGCGCCCACCCTCCCCCTACCCCCGCTTAGCCGGGGAGCACTTTGTGCACCGGGTGAGCCCTTTAGGTTGTATATGCCATTGCATGGACCAATTTATAGAAACCCAGGGTAATGCAATAGTCGATCTCATTTTGCATGCCTTGATCTAATGGTGTATATCACCCACTGTTGGAGGCATGTGATATGGAGTGGATCAAGCAAAGGTGGTTGATGGGTCCACATGGGTTAACCGAAGGTGACAGCCTGGCTAAGCAGTCATCAGTGGGAGAGAGTTTCTCCTTTTTTTGTATTTGTTAACCATTATTCTGCTTACCCTAATCAAATGTTTGAGGCTGCCTGGTTTTGTAAGAAAAGAAATACAAACTGTACATCTCTGTGCTCTGAGCATGCATCATTGTTCCTTTTTTCTTTATGGTTCTTTCCTACAGTTATGCAGAGGAGTATTTAAAAAGATTGAGATACTGATGCTTGTATTGCTATGCAGATGCTCCAGTTCAGAATAAACCAAGAAAGAAACACTGGTTGTTTTAGCTGTCTCTATCATTACGGCGTATTGCCAGGGGAGATTGGTTTCATCGGTTGTTTATATATTCGTTTAAGCAATCATTTGTATCACCTTTTTTTAAATCATTTTAAATTGTTTTAATTATATCTGAGACCATTTGTATCACATATTGCTGTTGATGTTATATGGGCCATTTGCTTTATTCTTTGTACATTGCATGTCTTCTTTTGTATTCCTACTAAGTACTACCTTTTGTTATTGATATAGTGGAAGATAAGAACGTTCATGTAGATCTTTGCTATATCCCATTAAAAAGTATCAGACTTAATTAGTTAGTTTTGGGGCAACGTTGTGTATGGCGCGGTAACAGGTATTTCCCAAGACGAACAGGAGAAAGCACAAAAGCATCTGATGGTCATTGCCATTTATCTGGGTTCTGCTTTCTGTGCCATGTAAATAGTCGTCCTCCTGAATCTTGAAGCAGATTTGTTTTCGGTTTAGTCATCAGGTAGGTAGATCTTGATAAAAAGGGAAAGCTAGAAATACACACCCAACAGATATGGTTGAGGCTACATGTGGCCTGTCTATTGACTGATCGGTCTATCTTGATCTATGTATTGAGTTGAGTGGTCTTGATCTTGTAGCCATCTACGCGGTGCGACCCATGAGAGGGAGGGGTCAACTACTCTCAGGGAGTAGTATATATCCTAAAAATGATCTGCCTTGTTTGGAACGAGACTCATGGTCCAGCCTTGTTTTGTTGGAACAGGACTCAAGGTTCAGCCTAGTTTTGGGCCCGGTCAGGTAAGGTATACATCCAATCAGGCTGCACCTATGTTGTTTAGAGTAGAGATCGTCCCTTTCAGTTTCTAGGCCACATGGTCCACTCAATCTGATGCGCATTCTAGGCCACATGGCCCACTTAATTTGACGTGCATTGCTGAATGCCTGGTAGTAGTCACCATATGCGGAGCCCCCATCCAGAGTAAATCATATGAATGAAATAGTTTTGTAGGGCAACATTTTATGGATTGGTTTGGGCCAAACTATGTTGGATACCAACACAATTGATGATTCCTGGATCCAGTCCACAGGCCTAATGGTTGACAGCCCATTTAAAACATATTATGTCACTATAATACATCAGACCAAGGCAGGGTTAGGTACATGATTTGAGTGAACACAATTTCATGTGGTAGGGCATTGGGCCTGAATGATCCCAAGTGATAATCAGCCTCATCCAGGCCCAACTGATGCACGCATACAAGGCCCAGCTGACAAAAAAAACAGCCCTCAAACTAGAGCAGGGCAAGACCAGTCCCTTGATCCATACGAAGTTACATGATGGCCCTCAGAATGTATGAGTCAGATTACCTTAGAGATTCGATGATCTTTGATTGCTAACAAGGATATTTGAAATACGATGAATAAAAAAAGGGCAGACATTGGAAAATAAACCATCTTCATTCCATCACTGAACTCACTTGAAAAATAAAAACGGGCAATGAAGATATTGGAAAATAAGGGCATCCCAATGAAGATTATAATTATGAGATAAATGACATAAAAGACAATTCTCATTATGTTTGTAACATAAAACACTGCTTGTAAGTGATGGAACCTGCCCAATTTAACTCTGAAAAGGGAGAGGGCACAGTTTCTTTGGCCTAATCCAACAGGCAACAACAATTGCCTCGGTCGTGCCCAGCTGCCTAAAGGTGCCTTATATGCATCCACCTACACTACACTGCAGAATAAAGTTTGTGACGCACAAAATAAGGATTACACTTGAATACAACAGCATATGAAAAGCATTTTCTTGATATCCCATTTGTAACAAATGTTGCAAATATCACCATCAATATAAGTCTATTCCAAACAGAGTTAATACTAAGATAAATTCAAAATCCATGTGCTTCTATTGGGAAGATATATTAATGTAAGTTTGAGACCTGCTAGCAACCACTTTTTATAAAATTGCCAAAATTTAGACATGTCTCCAATCTCCATCTCCACCATCCCACATCTCCACCATCCCAGGACCCTACTTTGGCAGGACCGTACTCGTATCAAGAAAATAAAATATAAAAAGAATAATTGTAGAAATGATTTGGGATACTGCAGGGGGTTGGGGTGAGGGGATGTGAGGGGTGAAAAGTACAAGGTAATAGGTTTATATATTATTCCATGAAGCCATGAGGTTTATCACTTCCTTGGCCGTAATGGGTCCAAAAATCCTGTCTACCACATTCGATTTTGGAGGAAAATATCATAAATATCGCAACACAATAGAAAAATACCATGATAATATCATGATAAAAGACAATAAATTAAATTTATCGACATAAGAAATTCTTAAAAAAATGTTGCAATAAATTTAAAATGTCTGATTAATTTTTTTATTTGTTTGACTGGTAACTTGTATTAAAAGAGGTTAACAGGTACAGCAGCATTATACCTAAAAGAGAACGGCAAAAACGAAGCCCCAATAATCAACAGCAACCACGCAAAAGAGATGAAATAAGACGGCCAACAGAGCAAAAAGCAAAAAGAAAGCCCAAGAAACAGGCCCAAAAAGGAACAGGATAAGTTCAAAATGTCAGCGATATTTGCAGCACTGTTTCCATAAACCATCCTTATCAGCTTCTCATGTAAGTTACCTAGACTTTCTAAGATACAGGACTGCCATTCTTACAAGCAAAATTCGTATATCATAACTTTGTTTTATATCTTTACGAACACACTGTAAATATTAAAATTCTAAAACATTGAGCCTAAGTGCCTAACACAGCAGCTGTTAGTAATATAATGCCCTCTACAAAGTACTTGGTTGGACAAGTACTGATGTCCCTGTCATGTCTGAGAAGATAAGAGGACACTTAGAAATAGAAATACAAGAGGTAAAAAAATTGCACGCAATTTACAGCATACGATAACTCTTATTCACACAAGCAAGAGTACAGAAATGAGCATACACAAATTTCTGGCACGACGATAATAAGAGCAGTTCATCAGAGGACCCGGAGCTGTGCAAGAAAGGCGGCGCAAAGATCAAGGAACAGGAACTGCGGCCCATTAACCCTCTGCAAGTCTAAGAGATATTTCTCCTCCCTCGTCTTGTAAAGCTGTATGGGAGAATACAAAGTGTGTCAACAAACACAAGTCTACAATTGCAATTTGAATGCGACGCAGCTAACAGGGAAATTAAACCATACATGTACTTTACAAAACCTTTATCCTAAAATCCAATATGAATTCTTCTAATTTATTGGATTTCTTCCCTATGCATGCAAACATGGTGATCTACTTGCAAACCATGTACCACTCTGCCGAACATCTCTACTAATTTCTTCTTTCATATCTTGGGTTGTTGTTGCGATTTTAACACTATGGACCAGGTAAGGTGTAAGCCTCATGAGAACACCCTTTTTTCAAATAGAAAGAATATATTATTTAAAAAAAGAAAGAAATTAGGTTTGCCTGTTTTTAAGCCTTGTAATGAGTTCACTAGGCTTGAATTAAGTTAAATCTAGTAACAAAAGTATTAGTTTTTTTCAAAAAAAAATAAATCTTTAAAAAACTCCCTACTCTCATTTCTCGGAAATGAGGGACATGCCCCTTCCCAATATAAGCATGACTAAAGTACATACTTCATCTGGGATGTACACCTCATATATGCCTCGCACAATGTAAATTTTTTTTATGGAATCAGAATAAGTATAATTGTCCTTTTCCCATTCCAAAATTTTTTTCCTTTTAATTTTTTGAGGCCCCTTAAGTGCCATTATAATAATCTTTTCTAGATCTATCATAAAAGAGATCAACATATCCTGACTAAAAGAAGTTGCCAACACACTCATGGTTGAGTGGTGTTGGCACCTTAGTTTCACGGACATAATCTTCAAGTCTAAAGTAACACTCCTGCCAGTAGCCCAACCTAGCAAAAGAATGGGGTTGGGAGGGAAGGGGGGTGGTGGGAAGTCAAAGGTATAAAAGGCCTCAAACATATTTAGATAACAATATAAAAAGATACCAATAGATGGGATAAGGCTCCAATCATGTAATATTCAATAACCATTCGAGATTACACCTTAAGATGTGATTTCAAATTTACATTTTAACTGTCTAACTATTTTAACCTTTAGAACCTTGAATCCCTTACTTAATGTACACTTTTTTTCAATAAATAAATAAATTCCTCAATTTATTTTCTAGGAATTTGGAGAAACAAGGATCTTGTGCTAGAGATAGAAATTCATTTGTAAAATAAAATCACCAATGTGCCTTACTTTTTTACTGGACCAATGAATTGCATTCTGCTAAACCCCACCTGGACCTGGCCTCGGTGCCTTTAACAAGAATGGCTCCACCTATTGGCCCATCGATACGGCCTAGCCAACCAATCCCTCGAACATCCATGAAGGGATGTCAGTAAAATTTCAAATTCCTTAAATAGATGAGTGAACCAGCAAAAAGAATTATCACAGTTTCCAAGTGATGCCTTCCTTGCTACTTGCGAGTGACAAGAAAGATTGCATAATTTGATAAGTTGAACTTTGGGTTTTATTTCTAGCAACTCCTATCTCCTTTCTCTGCTTTCTTCCTCTTCCTTTTTGAGCATTACAGGGGTAATGCAGCACCCTTGGGTCAAAGTTGTTTGGTTGGACAGCCATGAAAAACAAAGTACATACTTTGGACTTCTCCTTATCCAACTATTTGCTTTATTTGGTCAAATAAAGAAACAGTTGAGTCGATTATCTTTTATTCTTGTTATAGGTACTTTTTCTAACTTATGCCCTCAATGGACGATTAGTCTTCAGCGTGTTTCCATGTTTGTGGCGAAGTAATCTGGAAATATCTTGGATGTGCGGGGAAAAGCGGTTATCTACAAGAGTTGGCCAGAAAAGATATATACAATGGCTCATCACTCAAGTCTCAAAAGTAAGAGAATTTATGAAGAGTGTGAGGCTGGTTATTTCTGAGAAATTTACATGGTATCCTAAAATGAGATGCCACTTCGAACACAGATAGATGGCAGCCTCCTCCAAGTGGATTGATGATATTAAATTTGAATCCTCTTTATGAAGCCCAGGTCTTTCTGGTGTTTGTAACTTGGTGGCACTCACGGCCCCCAACTTCAACTAGCCTTTTTCCAGTCCCAAGGGTTTAGATAGCTCAATCAAGCAGAGATTTTGGCCTCAAAGCAAGGGTCAAGTTTTGTTCAGAAAGCACTTGGTGGAAGGAGATTCCAAGAATATTTCCTCGTGAGTACAGAAAAAAATTAACCCAACATGAAGGTTTGCCACTTCTCAAAGTGTGAGATCAAGGAGCCACTGGGTCATTGGAGGTGTCCTCTCATGTGCGGCGTGCCTCACAAGGCAAACTTGAAGGCAGACACTTTCAAAAGAGGCAGTTCTAAGAGTACATTAGCAGAGGGGTTTTCACTCATTTTACAGTTACTATTTGTGGGAACCGATCTCTTCAATTGCACTTTCACCCTCTTTTTTATATATAATTTATAAAATCTCATTCTAATAATATTGTCAATGAATTCTCCCAAAAACAATGTTCATAAGAGTTGTTCAATTAAAGGTGCGGATGGCAAATGGATAGTTATGACTTATGAAAATCAATTAATTAGTTTTGGACTATTAAAATGTTTAATTCCTGTGACTCTTTACTTTTGCGGAAGTGTTGAATATCTGAAGATGAGAATCACACAATTTAGGAGTTGATTCGATTCAAGTCCCTGATTCATGTAGCAGCGGTACCAAACCGTTGGAACAAGGCTCATGGTCCACATGTGGGACCCAGTAAAGTTTAGGAATTTCTTTATTAATTATTATTAGTTTCTGGTTTTTATTTAATAAGTTGTAATTAGGATTAGGTTTCTAATTTAGAAGAGATTTTTATTTTTGTTTCCTAGTTTGATTAGGATTGGTTCTTAGGCCCTTAGTTTATTTTACTATATATATGGCATTGTAGAGATTCATAATCTCAGATTTTGAGTAATAGAATTTTCCCTCGTGGGATTTATTGTTGGAGAGTGCTCTCTTCGTGTGACTGTTTCTAGAGAAACCCTAATTGTGCCTATGGCACCTGCAATCCTAACCCTAGGATTGCTTCACTGATGATTTATAGATTTCAATTTTCAGAGCATTGTCATTACAAGCGGATAAAGAGATCGTGAATACCTGTACTTCAAACTTGACAACATTGAGTGACCTGACACCAACACCATCATTTTCAACGATTGCTGGTTCATCCCCAAAGATATGATTAGGATGGCCTGAAAAGGCAGGAAACCATCTGCATTTCATGTTGTAGTGTCCGATCTTTTTCCAGCATACATTCAGTTCTTGCAGCGCTTTCAGGACCTCTGTCATTATCTCACGAGGATGAGCTCGAGACTGTTAAAGCCATGAAATGGAATGGCCATGGTCAATATTCACCATGTCAAAACAAAAGGCTGTAACAAATCTGAACTTAAGCACATAAATCAGATGGAAGTTAAAATGAGAAATAAGAGAAAAATTAACAATAATTAAATACCTGAAGCCCAAGAGCCCATTTCCTTTCAACAGGGAACTGTGGTCTCAACCCGAGCCCCTGATGATCCAAATATCCAGGTAGGCGGTGTCCAATAGCCGAAGCAGCAGCATCACCCTGATTCATTCGAGGAAAACTGTATTCCTGCAGAGTTAACCAGACATTAACCATCTGTAAAAATTCCATTTTCTAATTGAAGAATCATGTATGGAAGGAAAAGAACAGCACACCAGTTCTTCAGTTATAAAAGTGAAGAATCATTAACAGATTTATCAAGAAGAACGCAGGAAGACTACATAAAAGATAAAATAACAGAAAGGTAAAACAAAAACAAAATAGGCAAGTATAAATATTTTCAGCAAAAAATAAAAATATACCATGGATTCCTGAAACTCAGCTCCAAGATAGCCACTGGAAACACGAAAACGGTTGTCTAGTAGCAAATAATAAGCGACTGTTGCCTGATGGGAAATAACGAGTAATAACATCAATTATGATATCAAAAACAAAAGGCAGGGCTTGATGCAACTTGGATTTGAAATATCTACCTCATTCTGTATTCTGTTACGAAGAGATTCAACAAGTTGATTCCGATCAAACCCCATTTTAATCACCTCTTGAAGAATTTCTTCATCAATCTGCAAGAACAAGGCATATTTATCATGGTTACCAAAGTCAATGCATTCGGTAGATTAGTAGGTGATAAACTTCAAAGTGGATGAAACCCACACCTACACAGAGTCAACACACCACACCATAAATAATGATGTGGGCAACCTGAGGCACACACCATTTTATCCAAACAATTGTTGAAAAGACAGTACAGAAGAATCACTCAGACACAAGCAAAACAAAGAGCAAGAATATAAAATTTTCCACATTCAGGTTTGAGCATGCCTTTTTTGCTTGTTGCATTGTATCTGGAGGAGGCACTGCTAAATAGCGTGGAAGATGTGCTTGGAACCACATATGCTGACGGATCTCAGGAATAGTCATTCTCTTCATAGGGTCTACGACCAACATCCTGGGGATCAAATCCCTCGCACCAGCAGATAAATGACTTGGAAGCGTATATATTCCACCCTAAGGAACAGGATAATACAAATTCAGGCAGCTACTCTATACAAATCCATAACCAAAATACATGAATGAGGTGGAACTTTACCTTAATTTTTTTGAACAGATTGGGAATATTTTCATCATCAAAAGGAAGTGTACCACAAAGAAGTGCATACAAGATGACACCACAACTCCAAACATCCACTTCCGGCCCTGCATATAGCTTTCCAGAAATTACCTGCACAAGAGATAGGCAGTTGCAGTACCAGATGAAACTCGTTCTTACACTATGCAAGGTTTCCTATGTTCAGTTTATTGGTCCCTCCGTACCTCAGGAGCAGCATAGTTTGGGCTTCCACAACTTGTCTTAAGAAAATGGCCGTCACGCATGATGTTACTCAACCCAAAATCTGCAATCTTAACATTGCATTTGGAGTCCAAAAGTAGATTTTCTGGCTTTAGGTCCCGATGAACCACCATGTTCCTGTGGCAGTATTCCACCCCAGAGATAATCTGTTTCCACAAATTTGAAAAACTAAGAAACCAAATCATTGTCTTATGCAAGATGGCAGTAATCATAAAAAGATTATGTTGATAGATTTCTATGAAAACCTAAATAACTATGACAATACAACTAATGAAGCAGCTACCCAAAAGAAATATCCTTCTACAGGTCAGGGGGGTCAACACTGGATTGGAAGCTATCTTTTCACGTAGGCAATTAATAAAAAAATATCGAGCAAAGAGGAAAAACTTGCATATGATCTTCATCGATCTAAAAAAAAGCCTACGACATAGTACCTAGAGAGTTAATTTGGTGGGTTTAAAATAAAAGGAATGTTCCTAGAGGTTATATTGAAATTATTAAAGATGTGTATGAAGGAGCAGTAACGAGTGTGAGAACTGCTTGTGGAGAGACAGCAGAGTTCTCAGTGACCATAGGCTTGCATCAAGGGTCAACCCTAAGCCCTTATCTCTTTGCATTGATTATGGACGAGTCAACTGCTCATGTTCAAGGAAAGGCACCTCGGTGCATGTTATTTGCAGATGATATTGTGTCGGTAGATGAATCAAGAAATTGTGTGAATGCAAAACTCAAGAGATGGCGGGAGACTTTAGAATCAATGGCTTTACAATAAGACGTACAAAGACGGAATATATGAATTGTAACTTTAGTGGGCATATAGAAAGAGCTGAAACTATTGTGAGAATTGAAGACTAGGAGATAACAGAAAGTAATTCTTTCCGCTACCTTGGCTCTATAATTAATAAGGATGGGGAGATTGATGAAGATTTCGAATATAAGATAAAAACGGGATGGTTGAAGTGGATACTTGCTTCTGGAGTGCTTTGTGACCGACAAATGCCAACAAGATTGAAGGAAAATATTTATAGGATAGCGATTAGACCATGTATGATCTATGGAGCAAAATGTTGGCAATCAAAAAACAGCATATGCACAAAATAGATGTGGCAGAGATGAGAATGTTGAGGTGGATGTATGGTAAAACTAGAAAGGGTAAAATAAGAAATGAGCACTGTCGAGAGCATTTAGGGGTAGCAACAATAGGGGATAAAATTAGAGAAACCCATTTGAAATGGTTTGGACATGTCCCAGTAAGGAAAAGTTTGGCCATAAGGTTGACGGCCCACCAAGGGGAAGGGGTAGGCCAAAGAGGACGTGGATGGAGGAAATAAAAATAAATCTGAAGAAGTGTAACTTATCTGAGGATTTGGCTCAAGATAGATCAAAATGGAGAAACGTGATTTGTGTAGCCGATCCCAACATAGTTGGGACCAGGATTTGATGATAATGATGATGATAGTGGATTCACTCTCATGTTATTGCCGTGGTAGTCAATTCAGATCCATTTTGGCATACATTTAGGGCCCGTTTGGATGTTTACATAATACAATAATTACAAATTTAAATATTGCAAGAATAAAATAGTATAGAATAGAATAGTGTAATATCAAGATATTGTAATTTTTTGTTGTTTGACGATTTTTGAAGAATATTATAGATTTTAAATTGAGTTGTTTGGAAGGTACTATGATTTTAATATATATTAGAATATCCAAAATAACAAGTTAATGTTATTGATCGTAGTAAAGTTCATTATTAGAATAATTTTTTTATTAAATACCTAATTTAGATGGAATTTACCATGTTGGGATGAAAAAGTAGTGTGGTAAAGTAAAGTTAATTTGCCAATTTTTTTACCATAAGCCACTTTTCTTTATCACATAAAACTATGTAAAGTGTAGTAAAGTAAAGTCAATACAAAGGGAAACTACTTTACAACTCTCTCTCTCCTACATTACTTCACCACATACTTCATTTTACCTTACTTCACCTCATCTTATACCATGACGTGATATCAACATTTATTTTACTTTACCACACATATAAACAAACATGCCTTGATTAGATGTGACATACTATCCCTTCACCATGTTTAGATGAAAAAATAGTGTGGTAAGGTAAAGTCTAGCCACCATTTTTTTACCATCAACTTTATTACAAGTCACTTTTTCTTGAGCCGTTCTACACGGCCTGATTTATCCAGCCTGATGGGGAGCCCGATCCCAGCGCCTTCAGGCCGGGAAAATCGGGCAGTTTAGACTTTTGGCTTTTTCTTTACCATGAAAACTACGGTAAAGTGTGATAAAGTAAAGTCAAACAAAAAGAAGCTACTTTACCACTCTCTCCCACTTTACTTCACCATATACTTTATCTCATCTTTACTTTACCTCACCTTTACCATGATATGACATTTACCTTTACTTTACTTTACCATACATGTAAACAAGTACATCATGATAGATTCGGTGAAGTTCTTTACTTTACTTTACCACTTTGTAAACCTCATTTTGAAAGATTTTTATATTGTAGAAAGTTTTCTACAGGGAAGAGCTGTAAGAAAAAATATTGAGCTTTTTAAAAGAAACGGATAATTTCTTCATATTTTTCTTGGATTACCAAACACACAAGATTTTTTTCTTTAGAAAATGAAAAAATATATTCTATATAATATTACTTTCTTGTATTTTCTTGTGCATCCAAAGTTCCAAACAGGCCCTTACGACTTATGTACCCTTAGAAGAACAGGACAGGGACAGGTTTTGAGAACATTCCGACCTCTGTTCGGTCCAGTTCAGTCTGGTTTCAGCCACTTTTGATTCATTCCAGTCATTAAAAGATGCAAAAAAAGAAAAAAAAAATTGTGTTATTTTCGTGCTTTCTAACATCTTTTCTAGAGGATTTTACCAGAAAATGCATCGTAGGTGGCCGTTGCACGAAAAAAGGAATAGTAGTCCGGGCCTTCCATCATCCCGATTTCGTTTTTTCTTTTTTTTTTTTTAACTTTGAGAGGCGTCGCTCGTCTAGCATCACCCCTCGTCTCACGCCTCTGCAAGGGGGAACATTAGGGTTCATCTTCATCTTCGGAGTTGAGAAAGTTGAAAATTTTCTTCTCTGATAGCTTTAGTCCTCCTCTGCTTTGGGAAAGAGAAGAGAGAGAAATGGACTCGAGAAGAGGTCTCGAGCAGCAGCCGTCAAGACGGCTCATGCGCGCGCAGACAGCAGAAGCCTTGGGCAAGTTGATGTTCGACAGCGAGGTGCAACCTTCATCACTCGACGAGACAGCAATGTGCGCGCGGACAGCAGCCGTCAAGATCGCTGCAATCCTTCGAGTTGTTTTCTATTTTGTTTGATTCTCGCATATTTGGTGTTCGATCTTAAGAAGAACAAGGCATGTGGACTAGTTTTTTTTTATAAAACTAATGGCTGCAGATTACAATGATCTGTAAATGAAAACCCACCACCCAAAAAAATGGTTTCCGATTCAAGTGGAGAAACGGGTGTTGTTGATTTTTCGAGATCGAAGCCAAAACCGCCCGAATTGCCTCTTTTGATGCCTAGAATGATTGTTATTGTGAAGAACACGGATAACCCATTTCACATGTATTGTGGGATAATTCAGAGAATTACAGATGGGAAGGGTGGGGTTTTGTTTGAAGGTGGGAACTGGGATAAGCTTATCGCGTTTAATCTTAGTGAGCTCGAGCGGAGGCAGAAGAGACCTCCAATGGTGAATCCTAAATCTGCATCCCTTGAGCCTCTATTCGAAAAGTGAGTGGTTTCTGCTTGGATTTGTTGCATTTGCTTTCTGTTTGTATAAGAAGAAGAGTACAAAGATGGGTCTCATACTTGCAGTCTGGTGAAGCAACTTAGTAGAGTTCTTATACAGAAAGAAAATAAAAAAACACAGTATTCACACAAACAGAGAACTAGGAATCCTCATGGACTTGATTGATAGAAGGAATTAGCCATTTCCCCCCTTGATTGCCTCAAATAAAACCTTTTTTTCACAAAGCGGGGACGACGAGCGACGCTAGTGTTGCTCCCGTCAGAGACGAGTGGCGCTAGCGTCACTACTCTCAAAGTTCTAAAAAAAAAAGAATGAAAATGGGTTGACTTACCTTTTTTCGTGCTGCCCGAATTACTATTCCCTTTTTCGTGCAACGGCCACCTACGATGAATTTTCCGGTAAAAGCCTCTTTTTTCTATTATTTTGGACACTAAAAATAAAAGGATGGAAAAAACAGTTCCCAATTAAATTGGAGGGTCAGAAACATCAAACATGTGAAACCCTCTCTATAGAAAGGAAGGCTTCTTATGTCTAACCTCATCTTTTTTGAAATGAGACACCAAAATTGCCACACTGGAATGACTAAAAAACAATTATAAGATTAAAACATTCCATGAAACCCACTGAAGCAGAATTGATAGCCATGCTATAAACTATTGAGAGGCTTGTCAATATCATGTGTGGCTCTTTCGCAGTCCCAACATTCACATATGTGGACGTGCCATACGTCTGTCATGTGCGGGTGATGAATCACTTTTGGCCTACAAAATAGTCACTTGACTCAAAAAAAAAATTTATAATAATAATAAAATGTCACACTAAGTATCCAGACTGTCAGTCTAATGTTTTTCTCTCTTTCCCAATTGTCAATTTGTGTTGGATACTGTGGGCAACCTGATGAGTAGTTTAGCCGAGCCTAGAATGCCGAAACCAAATTGAGAACAGCACAAATTTAAACTTGAAAGGGTTAAGAAAGTAGTTTCCACGCACATGATATTAGCAAACTCATACTAATTAACTGATAGCAAAATTGATAGAGTATTTATAATTAAGCACTTAGGAATAAAAGCTCATTAAATAATGCACTTCTCAACATGTCTTGGTCAATTTTTCAGTAATAGCACACTAGACTCTCCAGGGACCCTGAAAAGAAGACCTCATGTCCATCTCCAAATTAATAGATTCTCTAGAATTATGAACTAAATAAAAAGGAGTGGATATGTTTTGAGATTCATCAACAGAACTGCTTAAAATAGAGAATAAACGTAGGACTCTCAGTTGATGTGCCAAACCAATGAGGACAATTAACCAGAGTGTCAGATATCAAGCTCCTACAAGAGAAGCAGGCGATTACAAGGCAAGTAGTTGGTAAACACTATGACAAGTATAATGTCTTAACTAAGGGAAATATGTAAGAAGTTCCAAAGTTGTTAAGAATAAAGAAGTAGTCAGCTACCTGTTGAAAAAAGCAGCGAGCCTCATCCTCCTGTAGCCTACCTTTCTCTACTATGTAGTCAAATAGCTCCCCAGACTTCACATACTCCATCACAACATAAATATCTGTTGGAGTCTCTATAACCTCATAAAGACGTATAATATGGGGATGCATGAACAATCTCAATATTTTGATTTCGCGTCTCACTGAAAATTTAAAAAAAATAATAATAAATCAGTACGTACATCTTTTACAATCAAAAGTGCAGGTCTAAGAAAAATAAAGGCTCTAACTAGTACAATAAATGGTTGCAAAACAATGAAGATGCAGGATGCAAACAAAAAGAAGAGCCAATGCTTGATAATGGAGAATGAGAAGATTTGGTCCCAAGATTAGCTTCCAACCGAAGCTATAAGATCAAGGATTCTTCACCGAAGGTCAAAGGCATGCACGTTCACAATAAATAGAAATGGGAACACACTGAAATTTTCAATCGAATGAATGAAAGAGAGAGAAACTTGTATGGCCTGGTTGACCAACACATGGTCATCCAACAAGTGAAATTTCGTTTTGGACTCCTAGACCCCATTTCGCATCATTCCTATGCAATTCTCGATTCTGTGTTGAGATCAAGTAGTGCCGAGAAGGTGCTCTGCATTCTACAAAACTTGTTTGGCAACATTATGTTAAACTGTTCCACCAAGAATATACCATGAGGAACTTTTTTTGGTAACATCATAATAGTTTTCTAAGGAACATAATCAATAGAATAATGTTTACAACATTGTAGAATTTAAATCTATTATAAATATTCATAAATCCATCATATACATTAAAAAATATATAAAAATTCATTATTATGAAAATTCATGTATCCATGATACATGCCATATAATAACTTTTGAAAGAGCAAAATAACCGTATTCATTGAAGTTAAAATGAATCACTCTCCTGATACACCATGATATGCAAACAGTGCATCAACAATTTCAACTAGTACAAGTGACATCCCCGACCTTCTTTATATATTGGGAAAAAAGCAGAATACCTACTTGTACTTTGGTCTTTTTGCAGAGTAATCCCTGTACTTTGGTATTTTGGACTAAACCTACTTGTAGTTCTAATTAACATGCAAATACAAACGGCCGTGACGGAAGATAGGAAATGACGAATTTACTCCTCCATATATAAGATATCTCTTCGCGATTGTTGTTCATTTTCCCCCTTTTCGCATGCCGCGAGGGTTCTTCTTCGCCACCCATCATCATCACCAAGCCCAAACCCACCCTGTTTCTCTGAGGCTGAAGACCTGGTTGCTCTGTACCCATCTTCTCCGCCAATCTCCAACTCTCTCATGGCTGCCAATCATCAGAATCCCATGAATCCCGAGTAATTACTAGGAGGATATGAAATCCCAGACCCACCCACAACCGATGCATAGACCTTCATCGCCAACATGCAAGAGGTGTTGAGATCATACAGCGTCCGACTTCCCATCATGGCATAGACATACATCCCAAGTGGGCCACTGATGCATGGATCCGTAGAATGTAGCTAGTAGATCCATAAATGGCACTAACGAGGCAAAGCAGTTCATTACCAACCTTGGAAACCTTGATGGTCAAGTGTTGAGAAGAGCAATCTACTAGATCAACTTAGAAGTTCCGAGGATTTAGCAGTGCACCAAATGGAAGGAATATGTGTGTGTGTGTGTGTGTGTGTGTGTGTGTGTGGGGGGGGGGGGGGGGGGGGGGGGGGGGGTTGTTGGCAAGGAAGGTATCATAACCAAGGTGATCCCAGTTCATTGAATGATGGGAATGGAAGGTGGTCATAAGCTCGAAGAGAAAAATGAGATCCGGGGAGTGAGAGGAGATCAGATGAGTAAGGACAGAAATGGTAGGGGAGTTAGAGATGCCCCTGCAGCCAATAAAAGAGCTTAATCATTGGACGGAGTAGGAGGCGGGAGACCAGCGTTTTTACTAGTAACGATGCCTGAGTGGGACACCTTCTATTTTCTTCTGTCTTTTCTATTTATGGGGGTTAGGGGTAGATTGTTGTTATCTTGATGGCTATGGTCCACTTCAAGGACAACTGAAATTTCAGAAGGATGGTTAATGAAAACTGAATTGTTGTGAGAAGAGGGATTTGAGGTGGCATCAATGAAGGTGCAATGCTCCAAAATAGAAAATGGGTTTTGGGGGTCAACATTGGGTGCAACTGTCTCCTCTAGGTTCTGGGCGGTGTTATTTCCTTGGGCTACAGGGGTTATAGATGAGTATGCTTATTGTAGTCAATGTTGTAAAAATCGCTAGGCGGACACTAGGCGGTGGGCATGGACTAGGGATTAATTCCCGATTAATCTCCGCCTAGCCCGATTAATCCCCTCTAGTCCGATTAATCCCCGCCTAGCGCCTAGGCGCAGCCTAGGCGGTGACCGCCGACTAGCGCCTAGGCGCCGACTAGGCGGCCGCCTAGGCCGATTTTTGCAACAATGATTGTAGTGAAGGAATAACCAGAGCTTCATTCTCAGGGTATTGGAGAATAGATGCAGGACAATGCAACTCCTTTGTTTCTGGAAGGGAAAGGGTAGGGTCAGCAAATGGCACCTCTTGGTTACTCGGGTATGTGCCTAGAATTCCTTTTTGGCCTGGGATAGGAGTGACAGGAAGGCATTTACTATCTGGGAGGCCATTGGAGAAGCAAGATGAGCAGGGGAGATTTTCATAATAAACCTCTTCAAAGTCAACTAAGATGCTCTTAGGTTTAGGCTTCTTCAGGTCTAGATTAACCAGAATCCTTGCATAGGTCAGGATTTTTTGAGTAGCCGTCATATCATCCAGTTTTAGTGGGTGACCAATGGAGCTTGCCATGGACATCAAGATGTTGCTACTCCAACAGTGGTATGTAATACCTTAGACGAATCCACAAGGGGTGAGATGATGGCCGTTCAGGAAGATCCTTACCAGGTGTCCAATGAATGAGATGGAGTTTTCTCTTGTCAACAAATAAAGGTGATTGAAGAATGAGAGAGTCTCTATCCTCTGCTGAGGCGAATCTGAAAATGAAGAAGCCTTTTTCTGTGAGAGAGAGAGTTAAAAATAAATTTCGCTTCTTTTGCTTGCCCTTTCCTTACATTGATGAAGTGGTGGAAGATTACCCCAAGATTTTTGGGCAAGATCTGAACCCAAGTAGAGGAAATGAGAAGCTTGTGGTGACCAAAGTGGAGGAGAGGCCATGGGATGTGTACCCCAGTAGCAACTGAATGCAATTTATGAGGAAGGGGTTTCATGGGTTGAATTGGAATCAGATCCAAAGCCCCAAGTCGGCTGCAGAGGTTTATGCATCTCATGCTCAGGCAAATAATGCTCAGAAATTCAACAATGGTGTTTTGGTGATGGGTAGTGGTGATGTTGATTCGGCTGCACCTGATTTTTGGCATTTAATATAATATCGGGTTGCTCTTCGTGGGCATGGCTGGGCTCTTTTCGCGGTGGTGGGTTTTCTAGGGTTTCAGGAGATGGCAGATTTCCAACATCAAAAAGGAGAGGGCAGATTTCCAACATCAAAGAGGATTCTCCGCCCTGATTTTTTTTTCATGTGCAATTGCAGGGTTTCACACATTTGCGAATGATTCTTTTCACTCACTGTGAGATGGGATTTTTTCTTTCTAGGGGCAAATATGTCTTTTTGGGCTAATAATTTGGCGCCAGTTTGCACAGAGGCGTTTTATACGACATACACCATTAATACTAACAGTTTCCGTTCATTTTGCAAGTCAACTAAAACTATAAGTAGGTTTAGTCACAAATACCAAAGTATAGGGGTTACTCTGCAAAACGGCCAAAGTCCAGGTAGGTATAGTGCTTTTTTCCCTTATATATTTACATATAGAAAATAAATATATATAGATATACAATGTCTTGGTTCTCCTAAACAAGGTGTAATAAGTAAATAGTCACAAATCTCATCCTTGGTAATTTTCCTTATGAGAAAATCCCAAAAATATTTTTATTTTTTCAAAGATAAGCAAGACTTACAACAATGTAAGCATTCTGATACCGGACTATATTTCGACCAACATCTCAGATTACATCAACCTATATATTCGGTGCAAGTTTAATTCAAAAGCAACATTTTATCCTGTTGGAGAGTTGTCTCCCAGAGCATGTAGTCCGCTGTTTTTATCCAATCCCCCTTTTTAAATTGTATTATAACAGTAAGGGGCAGACGGACGAAGAGTTTAGGAATATACAACCGGACAAGCCAACCCACAAAATTCAAGTTATAACTACTGCTACAGTGCTACCAACCTACCACTATCTCCAAACTACCTGTACAAACCAAAAACCTAAAACACAAAAACAGAACAAAAGCTTTAATCACAAAATTAAGAACATAACAGGGAATTCTCAAAAATGGCTGATGACAAACCATTTTAAGAGAAGGAACTTTAACTTGTTTATATGATCTACAATAGATCCAAGTAAATCAGACATTAGTAATGCAGGCCCTAGGGTTAGGGCTTGCGGGGAAGTGCCGCAGCACAATCGGCGCCAAAGCGCGTGTCCGAAGACGCTTCAAAAATCTCCAAGAAGACGATAAACGAGGACGCACCTCATGGGAAAACACAGCTCAATTAATCAAACTCTCTAAGAATTTCTTCTCTACAATGCCATATATAGTTAAACATCACTTAGGGCCGAAGAAACCTAATTAAATCAGGAAACTAAATAATATTGGAAACCTAATCCTAAATATAGTTCTTTAAATAAAATTAGAAACTAATGACATATAATTGGTTAATAAAATATCCTAAATCTCCTTGGGCCCTACACATGTGGCTTGAGGTCCATCCGCATCAATTACCTTTAAAAAGTGGTTCACTCTTTGTAATCAAAACAGCAAAAGAATCCTCACCCAAATAAGAGAATGCAAGTATTTCATTTCAAAATATGAAACATTTTAAACTAATGAAGCTGGACTTTTAGATCCCCCTTCCACTGGATTTGATCTCCCTTCACCCCATATATGCAAGTGAAGATGACTTCAATCTTATGGTGAATGTACACTAAAATCAGAATGATAATCAGTGATATTAACACAAGTTGCAATTATTATTAGGTGTCTTATCCAATCAATCAATCCAGATACGAAGGGGGTACACATATAAATCAAATGCAAATAGTTTTACGTCTCAGATGTAGAGTTTGATTGTGATGTGTTCGCTTGGTTGGATAGATTTGATTACTTGATTTCACCACACAAAAATGATGGACTGGAAAGCATAGATGAGGGGTTGGGGAAAAAAGGATGGGAACACCGTAACAGGGAGGAAATGGGGAGAGGCATGGTGTAACAAGTAGGGGATCAGAGAGGAACTAAGAGAGCGGTTGTGTGTGTGTGTGTGTGTGTGTGTGTGTGTGTGTGTGTGTGTGTGTGTGTGTGTGTGTGTGTGTGTGTGTGAGAGAGAGAGAGAGAGAGAGAGAGAGAGAGAGAGAGAGAGAGAGAGAGAGAGAGAGAGAGAGAGAGAGAGAGAGAGAGAGAGCAGGGATGTAGGGGGGATGGGTAGAGATGGAAAGAGGGATTGGAAGAGGATAGAATCTAAGGATGCCAAATACAACCCTAATTAAAACAAATAAAAACTCTTCCCTCTTGCTAAAACATAAAACTTGTTTAAGCTAGATGTAATACAAAAACTTTTTATACTTTAGGACTTCCAGGAATTAGAAATAAAAGGCATAACTTGCTGCACTTGATACTCATGTGAGCCTCATAATGTGCTGTGATTCAAAACTAAAAAACATGGACCCATAATGTATGTGTGTCCGGGGTAGTGTTCTTTATTCCTTGTGGGGCATTTCCTTTGGGCCTCCTCGTGTAGACATTAGGCCTAGTTGGGCCATGGGTCTGGCCTGCATCACCTGATCAGAGAAAACAAAAAAGGAGAATACATGTACTAAAAGTCATTAGCTATGTCGGCTGACCCCAACATAATTGGGAGTTGGGGCAAAGCTTTGATGGTGATGATGATGTATTCATCAGTTGTACATGCTTAACACAGTGTTACAGGGTTGAAACAATGGAAACAAATTCACAGAAAGAAAAGATAAATCTGCGTCAGATGGAAATAGTTTTTCCGTCATTCAAAGCTGAATCCTTGACTGACAACTGAAACTTCAGTGGAGGAATCCACAAAAACATGGGAGTGGAGGGATTCCTGAAAAAAGTAGAATAGATAAAGAGAACATGAACCAAGAAAAGCCACCAGTTGCTAATTTTTCAGGGAACCAAATGGAAGGAATAATTACCTTAACTGTAAATAGACGTGTAGGACAGAAAATGTCGTTAATGAATGCATCCATACAGTGGGATGAATTTGGGCATCACTAATGACACCTGAGATGCGTTAGGCCCATAAAATCATTGTGTTTTCTGGGCAACAACCAATGAAAGGTAAGTCTTGTTGGACTATAACATCCTAGCCATACTTGTCCTCTTGCCATAGAGAAAACTGCAGTCAGTGATAAGATATGAAGAAAAAAAGAACCTGTGAATACCAAAATCTAGATTAACTTCAATTAGATTATAACTTCACAATTTAAGTGTGAAAGCACTGAAAGTGAGAAATGCCAGATCACTCCATAGTCCATGCCATGGAAATAATAGTAAGGAGATGGTATCTAGAGACTCCAGTTATGATGCAGATGGACCTCAGGCCACATGTGTAGGGCCCAAGTAGATTTAGGATTTTTAATTCAGTAACTATATGTTAGTTTCTAATTTTATTATAATTAGGATTAGGTTTCCAATATTATTCAGTTTCCTAGTTTAATAGGTTTTCTTACCCACCAAGTTTTCTTTCTTATTTATACGCATTGTAAAAGAAGAAATTCTTAGAGAGTTTGATTAATTGAATTGGGTTTTCCCATTGAGGTGCGTCCTCATTTATCGTCTCTGCGGAGACTTATTGTGTCTTATAACACGTGCTTCGCCACCCGTTGTGCTTCGAGCACTTCCCAGTTCCCACGCAAGCCCTAACCCCTAGGGCCTGCATCAAGTTATCCCCATCAACAAATTGGTGATCCCTTGGGCTAAACAAAATATTAAAATGTGTACCAGAAACTTTATTTTTTCAGATCAAGTGGATTTTTTCAAAGGACTGTCCATGCTAATTAATAATATCATAACCAGAGTTACCAGACAATGTCCTTGGATACTCTATATATAGCCATCGGCTATTCACAATAAAATAGATCAAACAATTCAAACAAGATGTAACCCTAAAATTCCAACTTGGTATCAGAGAATAGGTTTAGGTCTAGGGCTAGGTTTTAGGTTTTCTTTTTCATATAATTTTCTTTTCCGTTTATTTTCTTCTGCTTTTCCCCTTCGTCTGTTCAACCCGTAGAAACCGAAGGTTCCCCCTCTTTCCTGTATGTTTTCAGACAGGGACTTTTTCAAGTTCAGTTTGTGATCTTGAAAGCATCAAGTGTGGTGGCTCATTCAATGTGGCAGTTGAATTAGACATTGTCATTGGAGAAGTTCCAGCAGTCAAGCTTGCTGTGGGGATTTACATTTTCACACGTTGCCTCCAACAGACATCATCCGCCATAGCAGCGGCAAGTGGATACTACAGCGTCACAAAAGAAGATGAGGGCATAGATCTGAATGCCAATGTTTTACCGTCCAACCAAATCAGAGCCGTTGAGAACAATATTAGAATTTAGAAGTCAGGCCTGGATAAGCACAAGGAATTTCATCCCTCCTAAGAAGTTGAAGCTGTAGAAATGAGTAGGACCAGCTTCCATGTGTACCAATCCTATCCATAGGGCATGCTCACGTCAATCGTGTCCGAGCTCTCAACCTCGAGTGTAATGGTCTTGCCAGTGAGTCTTGTCACAAAGATCTGGTTCTCAAAGAAAGAGAGTTTTCGACTTCTTTCTCGATCGCGACCTGCACGACATTAGCGATGACTTGGATTGGGATGACGATAATCGACACCACTGCTATGATTCTAGCACTCCTTGGCTATTAACTTCTTTTAGGAACTCTGACTGCAAACCTTGTCTGGTGGTTTTTCAAATTGGACCAAGTTTGGAGGCAGACGAGTACATAAATTTGCTGTATGGGTCGGATTTGGTGAAGCGGCCTCAACCTCTCCTTCAATCACTTTTTCATGGTACATACCATGACGCTTGTTTTTGTTTCGACTTGGTCAAGCACATCAAACACATTACGCCAGTAAGCTCGAGATGCATTCAATGTAATATCCTCTCCATATGAAATCAGAGTGCGGCCTTCACAGATATTACAGCCCCTACAACTACAAGTCATTGAAAAAGGTGACTTTGGTTTCCAAAGTTAGACTGCAAATTGGGTTCTACAACAACTCAACTGAGCAAAAATCCTTGGCCCAAAGGTCTTCAACAAAGACAGTTCCTTTGCTATTCCAAGTTTCTCTCTTGTCTCGTCTATAAAGCAATCCAAAGATGGGTATAGTAGCAGTTTGTGACTTTGTTGGCCTTAGGAAGCATTTCTTCAAACGATAAAGCGGAGTTATGTTTAGGATCAGGTCCACGGTTTCACTTTGTCCATATTGAAGGTTCAATTTCAACACTCATTTGGTCTTTGATCATCTATTCGTTTTTTCTCCTGCGCACTCATGAAGATGAGGTCTATGCACATCAGTCAAATTTTTTAATCTTGTTTTTGTTTGTCAAGCTACGTATGCTTCTGGAAGATGTCAAAACAAATGTGCCTCACAAGGACAATCACCTCACACAAACAAGTAATCATGGTAACCGCGCATTATCAAGGCAAACTGTACGTGCCTCACACTATCAAGGGAAACCATATGCCATCACATTAACAATAACCATGAATTTCATAACAACATTTAAAAGTATATATTTTATAATCCAATGCAACCTAAAAATGCATACAAGATGGCCCTTATTCAAGCTTACACCGTACCTTTTTCTTCCATCTCCATATTTTTTATCTTACGGCGATTCAAGATCTTGATAGCAACTTTGTGCCCAGTCAGCCCATGCTCTGCAATTTTCACCTTACCAAATGACCCGATGCCAAGAGTCTTTCCAAGCTTGTAATTGGGCAAGAACATATCTGCACTGTTGCTTACTTTGCCCGATGTCCCGTCCATTTTTTTCTATTGAAGTCCTATTTTTACAAATACAAAACTTTAGAAGTAAGTAATATTTACACAAAAGGGTGATACATGCATATAAACATATAAAATCCTGAGCACAATCTGCTTCAAAACCGTAATCTAAATGACATGATTTAAAATCCCATATACCCAATATAACAAATCAAAAGCACAAGTTTTGAGCAACTGCATGAAGCAAATATAACACGAAACAAACCACATGAAATCCATAACAATTACCTAAAACTCTGTAAACTACAAAAGCCCCAAGTCAGATTTAACAAAACCCAGAACGAAAATCACCCAATTCAAAATCCCCCAAACCCCAAAATCAGAGACCCAACAGAAGCCTCTATCAAATGCCCTAAAACCTGAAATCAAAGCATGGATGGAAGAGCCCTAAAAATCCCAAAAATCTACAACAAAAACGACAAAAAATCCAACCCCAGAAGCCCTAAATTCCGATCAAATCCCGTAAACCCCCCAAATCAAAACAGCAACAAACCCCCCAAATCAAATGTTCAAAAGCAAGATTAAATGCAGTACTCTTGACATTTATATGCAAGCAGAGAGAGAGAGAGAGAGAGAGAGAGAGAGACCTGGTGCTTGTGAGCTGTCTCTTGGCGGAGGAACGGAGAAGGAGAAGGGGAAGGGGAAGGGGAAGGAAGACGACAATGCACGAAAACGGTATATGAGAAAAAAACGTCGAGGGAGATGGCTCTATTATGATTAATAATTACATGTAAACACGTATTCTTTAAGTAATTACAATAAGCCTCTAGGTTTTGATTATTAACAAAAGGCTCCTCCTTGTTTTGGCCATCACAAAAAAGATGGATTAGTGGTAAACTCGATTTCCCAATAATAATAATAATTTTGGAGTTTTTGGAGGAATGTAGATATGTTTTGGGTTGATTTGATGAGAGTTTGGTGGTTAATATGGGTTAAATAACAAAACCATACATTTGAGTTCTCAAGTTTTAATAGAGATTATAGAATTGTGTGAGGCTGTATTTGTTTTTCATTGGACATGGAGAAATAAGGTCGGGCACACTGTGTGGGGCCCATTTTGTCATGAAATGGTGGGTGGAATTTGTAGCATATAGAAGGGTAAAAATAATACTTTGAGAAGCTATTTGTGTAGAAGAGTTTGTCGTGGAAAGAGGAGGACACAAAGCGCCTCGAGGCATTTGGTGTAGCTATAAAATGACTACATTTTTCCCTCTGTTTGTGCTTGAGTTTCGTGATAGTGAGGATCCACACTTCCTATGTAGGGTGGTAGGAAATCGATTCCACGGACAGTTTCCTCCTCCGCAGCATTTATCAAATATTACCCCAAGGATTTTTCATTTTAATAAGATATTGAGGTTAATATAGTTAATCATATGTGGTGAATGATTGTGATTTATTGGTTGGTGCTAATCGGGCATGTTTGATTGAAAGTGGGCGGTCAGATTATATAAATTTAAGCTACATTTATTAAAATCGAACTTGACTTCCATAACCGGTAAATAATATCAACTTGCATCCTATGCTAGTCAATCCAACCCAACCTACATAACCTGTAGATCGATAACAAGAAGAAATGAGGAGGAGGAGGAGGAGGAGGAGTGTAAGGTCTGGGACCTTACTGGGTCAGTTGGGCCCAATAGTAGGCCCATTGACCCATTTAACTTGTTATTATTATAATTAATTATATTTTAAATATTTAAGTGGGTTTAGATCATGAGCGAGTTTCTTTTAGCATTAGAATAGTGTCTGCGAAGTTTCGTGCGATTCCGAGTTTGTTTGATCCTTGTATGGGGTAGTTTGAAATTTTAGGAAAAATTGAATGTTTTTTCGAATTTTTTCAAACGCCGTGATTTTGGGCTCGTTGGGAAGGTTTCGTCGCAATGATCATTTTTGTCTCTTGACTCGTCACGAGCCGACGATCAGAAACCCTTCAAGTGGTCCATTCTTCACCGGACGCACTTAAGGGATAATCTAGTCTTTTTCTCCCTCTCTTCTTCTTAAACGAAGACTAACCCTAATCTCACTTTTATCTTTGCAACGAAAGAGAGCAACAGCCCCTTTCTTCTTCCTCTTCTCTTTTCGAGCCTAGGACTCTAGCCCGGAGAGATCAGCTCCGCGATCCGAACTGCTAGTGTTTATCCTTTCGATCTCCTCTTTCTTCCGGTACCAATTTTGTAAGATTCATCACAATCTCATATTTTCATTTTATCTTCTCTTTGGTTAGATTAGGTCCGATCTTGATCTTTTTCCTTTTTTTCTTCTCCTTTGCGTTCTAAGTTGTGTTTGGTTGGGTTAGATTGTGGATCTTGTAGTAGGAAGGCTTCTCCTCGAGTTTTGCCCAATTTCTATCTTCTTCTTGGTTGAGGCAAGTAGATCTGCATTGTATTTTTAAGCATGCGTGTTTGGTTCTATTTGATTGTTTGTGTTTTCATGTTAGATTACCTTAAATTCCAAGCATGTGTTGAAATGGAAATTATCATGTTAGGTATTCATTTGGGAATTTGAATTTGTTAATCTTAATTGGAACTTAATTGTTTTAATTTGATTCAATGGAATGGAATGGGATGGAATGGATTGGTGGGAGAGCAGGAGGCTTTATTTTATGTAGGTGGTAGCCTTTGGAAAGGCTTGGAAATGGAGGAGAATGATTGGGGGCGGAAGAGTTTCAGAAATAATATGAAACTGCACCGATCATGTACTGTCGGTTAGCCCTCGGTCAAATTTCGGTTAACCGAACCCAAGTTCGGTCAGTCGAAACCCATTGTCGGTTAGAAAACCAGAGAGCGATTATTTAGCTTATGGCGAACGTCGGTTAAGCTGTCAGTCCATGTTCGGTTAGACGAAATCAGGGTGTCGGTCAGCTGAACCCAAGCTCGATCAGAATTCCAGAGAGCTGATTTTCAGCTCTTATGAGTTCGGTCAGCTGAGTTTCTAGGTTCGGTTAACCAAACTGATTATAGAATTTAGGACCTGGACCTGACTTAGAGTGTACCTTAGGAACCTGTGTTATGTCTTGATAAACATGACTGGCTAGCATGTAAATGGATTATCGTGTGTTGTACTTGTCTTGTATTGTCTTGAATGAGATAATCTCTATACTCATGTCTTGTACATTGAGCTAGCCAGACTTGCTTGTCCTGTTTTCCTTGTGTCAATATCACTCTATTACTATTAGCATATCAAGGCCATATGCAGTTTGGGGTTTTATTGACGGGCCGGTTACTCGGTCGTCGGGATGGGAAGTTGGTGTTGGACGGCGTCCATGGCATTGAATAGCTGGGAATGGGCTTGGACCGTGTTGCTATTCCCAAGACCGGGAGCTAGGATCCCACTCGAGCCGGACTTTGGTATCAGTAGTCTTGTTTGAATTGTTACTGGTACCCTGAGAGGTGGCTATAGATATCGTCGGAGTCTCCTTTTTATTTTTTTATTGCATTGCATGGATAGTGGTTAGATGATTGTTAGGATTCCTTTATTGTTTCTGTTGATTATTATTCTCCCTTTATGCCTAGCTTCGATCCTTGTGTTCATATGATTACCATACTTGTCATTACTCTATATTGATATATGCATGTTTATTATGCTTTGCTTATCTATTGCTCAACATGTTGTTGACTCTATTCCTTGGTGTGCAAACACCTCAGGTGAGTACTACTACTACGAGGAGCAGGCCGGTGAGGAGATCCTTTGGGATCTCCAACCAGCAGAGGAGGAACAAGAGTGGCGTGCCGATGACGTAGAGCAGCGGCATCACATCTGGCACGAGAGAGACTCACATGGACTTCATTTAGATTTATTTATTTATTTTTATCTCTCGTTGAACCTTTAACTTTATTGACTTCAATTTCTTTATTGGCCTTGTTTATTCGGTTGGCCAATGTAATAATTAACTCTAAAGTTTTGTTCATTTCTTTCTATTCAACTTTAAATCTAATGAGAATTATTATTCACTGTTGATGTTCCATATGCCTAGAGTTGTATAAACTGTACATTTATTGACTACATGAGGCTTGAAATATTATATCCTCACCGCAGACTTACGATCCGTGGGCCTAAAGGACAAAATTTTTAATTAGGCTTAAATTTCACTCTCCGGATCTGGTTTATTCTTTAATCGGGTTCGGGGGACGTGACAAGGAAAAAACAAGAAGAGGAGGGAAGAAGAAGTGGAAGTAAAAGCAAAGGTAGAAAACTAAGATTTTGGAGCCAAGAAAAATGATATGCAGAAATGCTAGATAACTTACCATTTTTAGGAGACGGATAAGCTCCTCCATTATTTATTATAAAAATAAAATTTAAAATTTATTATTTATTAAATAATTCTCCTTTCCTTAACTAATATCACCATATACAAGGGCATTCCAATTTTATCTCTCATAGAAACCATAGAGATAGAGGTGCCTCTCAAGAAAGAATTAATCTAAGAAAGAGTTGTCTTCGTTATTGGGTTGGGCCGGGACGCAAAGGGTTTAGAGATTAGATTTGTAATTACGATGGAAAGAGAAAGTGTTGGTTGAAGATCAAAATCTAAGATGAGGGACGGCTCAAGCAAGAGAGATAATATAAAGCATTCATGCAAAAGAGGTACGATGGGAAGAGCAATATAAACATATATTGAAATGCTCCTATGAGACTAAGAAATACGAGAGTAACTCTCACACTATTATGAGAATGAGAAATACAAGTCATTGGATCCACCTTCAGATCGAACGGCGTGAAAACACAAAAGTTGATGTTTACTTTTGGTCTGTGCAGGAGAGTGAAAATAGAGTGAAAATAAGGGAGCCTTTTTGGTTTTTGACTCTTTTTTATAGGTAGCTGGATCTAGACGTGGATTCAATGGCTTGTATTTCTTATTTTCACATTAGTGTGAGAGTTACTTTTATATGAGCACTTTTTATTCTATATATACATATATGAAAGGAGCATCATCATCACGGTGGGACCCACTTAATTGATATCGATCATGATATATACCAAATATTTCCTTGAACCAAGAAGCTATAAGTCTTTTCTTTGGTCAAATTAAGCAGATATAGTATGGGTGTACATAATTGTTTCAACCCAAGGGGTTGCCTGATTGTATGTTAAGGGCTGCCCAATTTGGTGGATTATGGATACTCCTTTCCCATGTAACTCACTTGGTTTTTTTTTTTTTAATCCCAAGGGATAATTTGCTGAAGAGGGTGTGCAGCCTCTTCAAAAAAATAACTATTTTATAAACAAGTGTAGTCCATGCCTCCCCGATACACCAATAAATAAGCTTTTGCCGGGATAAATGGCCCTAAGAAGAGAGCTTGAGTAACCATCCCAGTTCTTGAGCCACTGTGACTTGCAAAATGTATAGGATGGAAAGAAGTCACGTGACTCACGTTCTGTATCAACTATACATGCTTATATGTTTTTTTTTTTTCCTGAGAAACTCACATGCTCTTTCAATGGACTGTACCAGGGAAGAAATGTGCCCCCATGATTCTCTCCCTCTGATTCTCTTTCTGTTTCAGTCCTCCACTTTAGAAGTATCAGATACCGAGGCAACAAAATCAAAAGCAGGCGGGGCCTACCTTTTCTCCCGGGCCATACATCTTGGACAACATGGCTCACCTTTCCTCCCCAGACTCACTGCTCTGGTTAGCCCAATTCGAAACTCATTTAGACTGTTCTGTTACTAGTTAGATTTCATTGACCAATATTTTATCATTGATGATGTTTGGGAGGTTTTAGATGGATCATAATCTATCTGTTTGTATCTCTATCATCTTACATTTGGTGCCATTAATTATAGCATGGGCCTTCTCATCCCTCAACCTCTCCTTCTAAGTCAGCCCTAGTGGGCATTGGCCCATTCAGACCTGATGGACATTGTACTACAGAACCTCTTTAATGTTTTTAAATTAATAGCTGTATTAACTATTAACTATGTGTGTGATGCAAGTTTGATTATTCAATAATAACGAGCTTGATTTATGGGTGAAAAACAGGGATATGTTCACACATGGGAATAATCATGATCCTTCTCAATCACATCATACAACACACATTAAATACCAAACTCAATGGGACATTTTTTTTTTTTTTTGGTACCCAAGCTTAGGGTGTTGGGACCCAAGAAAGCCCACACCATGAGACCTACGAGAGCTCACACAAGTGGGAAGGGGAACCCATGCACATAAAAATAGTGGCATATTCAGGAATTGATCTCTATGTGACTTATGGGGTTGCCAACTCAATGGATATCGGTATTGCCACTTGTTAAATGAAAATAATCTCCTAAAGTGACAAAACACATACATATATAAAAAGAAAAGAAAAGGACAGGGCATTATTTGATTAGGTTGGGCCATATTGGCATGACATGGTCCAATAGCTGTGTCCTTATCAAATACATTTTTCCACCATAGTTTTGTGATTGCTGAAGTAAAGAGGTTGGATGAGATATAGATTGTTCATCAAGTGTATTCAGTTTATTAATTTCCCATGGAGCTAAAAATCAAATGGTCAGATAATCCTGATTAAATGGTTGCAAGAACAAAACATTTCGACCTAGATCCAGCCCATGGGGTGCGAGTCAGGCCTGAGGCATCTAATTGAGCCTTTTGATGTAGAGTCCAGGTCTGACCCATTTGTTAATTGCCCTAGGCCTAGTGATTAAGAGTTCACCTAGTGGATCTAGTCCATTGGGAAGAGAGTAGGTTTGGCTCAGCCGATTATCAAAAGAAGAATAATGGGCCGAAGAGACTGATCCGTTCGACAAAGAGTGAGCAATGGGTGCAGAAAAGATAAAAGCCCTGCAAACAAAGCTATAACAAGCCCAAAAAGGGAGCAAAAAAGAAAATATACAACGTATGGAGTTGAACTGAGAACAAAAAGAAAGGCCCAATAGACCAGATGGAGAGAGGAAAAAAAAAAAAACATTCCATTGCCGGGATTTGAACCCGGGTCGTCTGGGTGAAAGCCAGATATCCTAACCGGACTAGACGACAATGGATTGGTGTACTTTTTAAGCTACTTCTTATAGTTAATTAGTTTTTGTTTTCCTATAAATCACACAATTCCACCGTCTTCCCTTTGTCCATTGATCCACAGAAAGAAGCACGATCAGCAGAGACATAAAACACCACCCAGATAGCTATCCGCTTGTCCAGACTCCAATTTTGCATTGTGGATGGTTTTTCTCTAATAGGGCTTTAGATCTGCATCCATATGACCCATTCATGTCATTTTTATCATGCAGAGAGTAAAAGCCGAACCATGTTAGTTCTTTGGTCAAATTAGTTTAAAATTTCAAATTTTTAGATCCATGGGAGTCTACTCTAGCAACAACTAAGGCCATGTTTTGGTAACTCTACTCATTTTCTAAAAGACTCAGTAAAAGTAGAGTCATAAAAAAAAAGTGTCATACAAAGAAGAGGACAAAGCTCTAATTTTCAGCTGCCCACTTTTTGAGCATTTGGATTTTAGAAAATTTGCCTCTAAATGTCTAAAACGGACAAATGCCAGAATGTTGTGCCAAACGCTTTTATTTTCATAACCTCCGTCCGCTTTAGACATTTAGACAAGTAGAGGCTGTAAATAGAGGTGCCAAACATGTGCTAAAATGTATGTTGTTATATGGTTTTTTAACCCACTGGCTCAAGCCCAGTTCCTGGTTCCAGATTTAGGGTCTTTGGGTAAGTACTACTACAGTCTTGATCAGAGCTTTTGATGGTTCTTTGAAATTGATGCACAGCCCAAGCCCAGGTTAAAAATCTTTTTGGATGGAATGGGTTCAAGTGAATCTGAATAAGATGGGCCTATATGAGTCTACTCTGTTTGAATGGCCCTTGTTCCAAAAGGCAGCTAATGGACCCAACTGTAAAGGATCAGGGTCATCTTGTTGCCTCCAAGGCAAAATTGGTCTTGTTGATTTTTGGAGCCAAAAAAAATAGTCCAGACCCAGAACAGAGCAGGCTTTTACTTATTTGGTGCATTGTTTTTAAATCATAGGAGTGAATAGTTCTGTGTAACCGGTTGATCAACCCAGTTGGGGGTTTTAGCTTAACCAGGTCGGTGGAGAATGGGTGTGATCAGGTGGCCCAGTCTGGATTTTAAACACTCACCAGTGGCTTAGCTTTCAATCCTATATATGTAGAAGAACTGAGCAATGGGTTAGCTTTCAATTCCCCATATGTACAGGCCCAAGTGGGCCCATATTCAAATTCTACACCGGGCTGCAAGAAAGGGGCTTGCCCTCAAAAGGGACATCAAAACTATTGTAGATTGGACGATCAAAAACATCCCTTGTTTTACCTTTTCTTCTGGACCACTGCTGTGGTCTTTAGGCTACAGTACTCACAAAGTTATGGGCATATTTGGGTGCTGAAGGTGGTCTAACCATATCCCATTTAGTTGTTGGATCTAATATTTACATTCAGACCCCCTGCTCAATTGAGTCAGTTATGTTGGACATGTTGGCTGCTCTAGAATACTGGACCTCATGCCAGAAAATATGCCTAATGAGGCCATGTTTGGTATCTCTACTCTTTTTCTAACAGTCCCAGTAAAAATAGAGCCATAAAAAAAAAGAGTCATACAAAGAAGAGGCCAAATCTCTATTTTTCAGCTGCCCACTTTTTGAGCATTTGGATTGGGAGCTGCTATTGGTACACACAGAAATCTCCTTTTCCACACAAACATTAAAAAAAAAAAAAAAACTCCTATGAAATTACATTTTTACCCACCCTCCTCCTTTCTCTCCCCCCACCTTCCCTCCACCTCTGGCGCTGCCCTGCACCGGCAACGGCCACCGGCTCCAACCCGAAATAGCGGCGGATCCCTTTCCTCCCCTCCCTTCCATCCCACTGTTTTCACAGCCACGCTAGATCGATTTCACCTCCATCCTCCATCCTCAATCCTCCATCTTCCATCCATAACCCACTCACACAGACCTCTCCACCCACCAACCTCTTTCTCGTTCTTCATCCCTGCGCAGAGCACCCATCCATCTCCAGCTCTCACCCCCCTCTCTCATCACCTTCATCTCCCCCACCCTCACCAGCGCACGCCCATCGTCTCACCATCTCCCTCGTCTCCCTCAGCCCTCTCACACTCCATCACCAAACTCGCCAGCCCGTTGCACCTAGCCTCCTCTTCCCCATCGCCATCTCTGCGTAGAATAGTCACCCAGACGTCCCTCCACCACCACCTCTCATCCTCACCATCCCAGAACGTCGGCCTCCATCACCCGCCAGTAGCCCACTTCTCCAATCACCTGCGCAGAGCACTTAGCAGCCCATCGTCTCACGGAGAGAGGGGGGGGGGGGAGAGAGAAAACAGTGAGGGAGGGAGGGAGGGAGGGAGGGAGAGAAGGGGAGGAGAGAGATGCGGCGGCCGCCGGTCCTGGCTGATCGAAGCCAGTTGCGTCGGTCCAGGCCGGAGGCGGAGATGGGGAGGGAGAGAAAGGGAGAAGGGAGGGAGAAAACAATGGGAGAGGGAGAGGGAGAGGGAGGGAATGGAGGGAAGGAGAGGGATCCGCCGCTATCCTGGGCCAGAGCCGGTGGCTGCCGCCGGTGTAGGGCAGCGCCGGAGGTGGAGGGAAGGTGGGGGAGAGAAAGGAGGAGGGTGGGCAAAAATGTAACTTCATAGTTTAGTTTTTTTTTTTTTTTTTTTTTTTAAATATGTGTGTGGGAAGGGAGATTTCTTGTGTGCCTATAGAAGCTCCATTTGGATTTTAGAGGATTTGCCTCTAAATGTCCAAAACGAACAGAGGCCATTATGTTGTGCCAAACGCTCTTATTTTCATAACCTCTGTCCGCTTTAGACATTTAGATAAGTAGAGGAAATAGAGGTGCCAAACATGGGCTCAATTTGAGGACCTAACCTAACACTAGGAAAGCGAAGTT
Organism: Litsea cubeba; assembly: GCA_012931725.1. Taxonomy (NCBI): domain Eukaryota; kingdom Viridiplantae; phylum Streptophyta; class Magnoliopsida; order Laurales; family Lauraceae; genus Litsea; species Litsea cubeba. Next base: position 20,543,655 of record CM022946.1, read on the forward strand.
GGTGTGGCCCCTTAACAATCCAAGTAAATGCCACATTTAAAAGCGTGACAGAAAATGAAACCATCTTGATTGGAAATTGGGAGATGTGCATGAAAACATGGCCGAGGATCTGATAATTAACGTTCTAATCATTCTTTTAAGGTATGTTGCGCAACACCGATTTCTAAGAAAAAGAGTTTGCTCTTTCGTTTACTTTCACTTTTCTATAATTTGGTGCAACATATATAAGAAGATTAGAAAAATGAATTATTTTCCCTCAAGTCTGATTAAATGATTTCAAGAGGGAGTAGTTTCATAAATCATAATGGCTTTTCTTTGGAAATCCGTGGACTGCGAAACATTAGTGTCACACAAATGTATTCTAAAAATCTAGTTATGGGAATTTCTTTCTCATCCCAATATTAATATTGAAAGAGTCTTGAAATTCCAAGATTTTGATAGGATATCATTTGGAATGTTAGATGAATTAAGAATTAATAAAAAGTACTTAAATATATAAAGTTGATAAAACTAAACTATCATGATATTCTCAATTCTTGTAAAATTCTGTAAATATTGCCATAATACCATAATCAAATCATTTCACCATTTTCTTGCAAAAATATACAAGAATATCTTCAAAATATTACTGGTATTTGTGACATTGCTTGTAACATGGATGTTTGACTGCACTAAGATGGAGAAAGAATTGAGGAAATGAAACGCTAAGACTTTCAGATGTCTACAAAGAAATATCGTAAAATAGTTCCCATGAAATAGACATTTCACTGAAATTCAAAAAATTGGCAAGCCAGTTTTAGTTACATGGGCTCAGGCCCATTGTTTATATAGGAATACATTGGAGTTCATGGTTAAATGAGTTTCAACAAAAAATTATTAAAGAGGTGAAAGGTGAATGACAGGGGTAGATCTACCCACCGCCCAAGGTCAAATTTGAAATTGCATGATATTTGAATGGGCCTCAACCTCTTCCATGTATGTCTAAAAAATAGTTGTCCCACTTCTAAATATTGTGATTGCCCCACGTCAAAAAACCTTGGTGAAAACACTCATCTTTTCTTTGGACATCTTCTTCCCACCGAGAGTACCATATCCTCTTTGCCTGAATCTCTTTTTACGGAGAGTCTAAGATCCTCGCACCAATCGAGTTCTCGTTATCGGTTCTCTCGTAGTTAGTCTCTCTCTCACCAAATAACCCTAAATAAAGCAATCTTTCTCTCTCCTTAAATGTAGTATAATCCTAATTACTCTATATCTAAATTTGAACCCTTAATTTTCAAATCGTAATTTTAAGCTTTAAATCTCTAAATCCTAATCAAACTCTAAGCCCTAAATCACCAAATCTAAGCATATCTCTAAGTCCCAAGATGACCAAATCACCATTGGGCATGCTTTAAACTTCAATTCATACATAAATCAGGCCTTATGACTCTTATGTTTGGATAACTTGAGTTACATTTATGTGGCGATTTTTCTTCTTTACCACAAGCCCATGACCATAGAGAATGATTTTTATAGCTAGGTAAGTGAAGGCAACCAAATTCCTTAAATCTAAATAAAACCCCTTTGGGAACCAAAATTGGGCACATGCAAATCATCGTTGCAAGGTATCCAAACACCTAGGATTAAAGGAAATGATATCTTAGGTTGTTTTGATGATGATGAATTGATGATTGCTTGAATTTGAAAACGGGAGTAATAAGGCACTTAAATTGGGCAGGAGATCTAAGCATGAAAATTTTTTTATGTATATTTAAATGCAATACATTTTTCGTATTGTTAATGTGAAAAAAAAGTTAGTAAAGTCAAGTAAAAGTTTAGCCCCACCCAAGTAAAAATCCTGGGTCCTCCACTGGTGGACGATATAAGGTAGAGATGTAGATGAGATGTTGACTTTTCTAGGATTTAAAACAATAAGGTGAAGTTGGTTACTCATTTCCTATCACTTCTTGACTCATGTTTTTTAGATTAGCCTTTCCTCATTTTAACCGCTTTATTTGAAACCATAAGGTGAAGCTGGGTACTCATTTCCTATCACTTCTTGACTCAATTTTTTTTTTTTATTTATGAAATGGGACAAACTGGCTGGGGCTGCTTGCCTTTTATGCGTGGGATGTAAATGAGGTTTACAGGTGTAAAACGTACATGAATGCTATACGTCTATAAAATTTACATATGCGAAACACATTACCAAATTTTTTTGGAAGCACTATTTTCATATGAGTAAATGTGAAATAGTTTGGAGAGAGGCATCAGAGCACCCTTGACAGTCCACGCACCCTTAATAGTCCCCCAAGTTTTTTAGTTCCCCCCCCCCCCCCCCCCCCCCCCCCACCCCTAGTTTTTTATTTTTGGTTTTTGCCCCCACACACGCACGCACACTCGGCCACACCCACACCCACACCCAGTTAGTGATAGAAGTTGTTTGGATATCGGGTTTTTCACCTTAAGGATCGGATCTATGGATTCCTCGTGGCCGAGCTCTCTCATGGGTCCACGCTCCCTTTGTAGGCTAAAATAGAAAAAAGTTAAACACAATTAAAATCCCGCAATCCCTCTTTAATAAATGTGCATAATGTGCTGCATCTGCTTGCAATTGAAAATGATTCCACGCAACAAAACAATGTGAAATGTGATAGAACGGATCAATGTGGCCCATGTTGTATTTATCTCGAAATGCCCCATTTCAGCTTTGTCTCATAAAGTTGAGGAGGAGGGGTTCCACTCCCTCTATGATGGCATATGAATGTGCTTTATCTTCATTTATTCCTAGCAATATCAGAGGCCTCTGTTAAAGTGGCACTAGATGCCTTTCTCAGTTATAAACCTTAAAAGGCAAATCCACACCAGGAGATATGATGAAGTTAAGCTTTTGGACTTTGGAGTCATCAACACACCCACGAGCCACGGACTGCTTATACTGAAATGAAAACGTTTTACTTGGTAAGAATTCCCATGTTTTGTGCATCCTTGCGCACCTTTTCAATATTTGAAAAGAGTGCCTGCAAAAGCATGCTATCAATTTGCTGATGGTTCTGATTCTGTTGAGAGGAATGATCATGAGGTGTGATGGATGATGGCCCACCAGATCAAATCATGGGGTGGTTGGATGACTTACATATGTGGCACACCTGTTCATAGTCAATTACCCAGAATACCTTTTTTGGAGTTGAGGATCATGGTTGCTTAATTAAATTACCCACGAGTGCACAGAACTGTTGGAAACACATGTAGTGGGCAGTGGGCATGAACCTTGACAATAAGTGCATGACTTGACTTTATAGATCTCAAAATGACCATCCATCGGCATGAGATCTGCTGCAAATTCATATGGGAGTCCGGTTAAATTTCCCATCATAAAACGAGACATGTATGCAATGCTTTTCAAAGGAAAGTGACAGAAAGATAGTTGTCAATGAAAGGCAAGTGTAGGAGAAAAGTTAAAGGGGGGAAAGGAAAAGGGTGCAAAGGAGAGGATCATGACAAGTTGGAATCGTCTAGCCAAAGGAAACAGACCATAGAGAGAAGGCAAAGATCATATGATTCCATGTTCCTTTTCCATGTGAGAAGATCCCACCCATTACTGTCAAAACCAACGTGCCATTGCCTTTCTTATTATGTGTCTTGGTAGGATCTCTGTAACGTCACAATTCATGGTGACTTCTAGGGAATAGAACAATGACCCCATTTTCATCCTAATCCATGATACTTAAAATAAAAGGAATGGCCCAAAACAATGTTACACAAGTGGTTAGACCTTTGTGAGGTTCTGATTTTGTATAAAGTAGCATTTCTAGTAGAGGGGCATGTGGCACATGTGATCTACCTAAGGTTGCTTGTATATATTGGTGGCTTTTGGACTATCCATTGGAGCTATGTCTAATCACATGCAATGAGCTGTAAGGATTACTTAGAATTGGATAAGAGGGATTCCATTTGGAGAAAGTTTCAAATTTGAAAAGAAAAAGTCTACTTGGACCGATGCCAGGCCCGAAAAGTGGCCTGACATCGGTCCAAGAGCCGTTGGATCTCAGGCATCGGTCCATGTAGCAGGGCTCTTTAAAGGTCCTAAAGGCTGACTCGGCCCAGTATGAATTGTTACTACTATGGTTGGGCTTGGGGCAAGCACTTCACCTCTGGATTGGACTAAGACCCGATATCAGGCCCATGGACTGGATTTGGTTCTTAATACCACACCTGATCATTGAATGAGCTGGGCTTGGACAACCTTGGTGCATGATTAGATATTTCAGTTGGAAAAGGGAGAGTTTTTCAAATTGTACGTAAGACTAAATGGAATCCAGCACATATCTGATCGACTCAGACCCAATAATGTTTCAAAAGTCGTTTTTACTTGCCTGAGTCAAAGTGAGTCAACTCGGCTCGATGAAGACTAGGAGTCACTTGGGTCACACCTAAATGTAACAGCATCCACCTGTTTTTGGCACGCCACTAGACCTTTTAGACTAATGAGCTATGAATTAATCTTTAAACCCAATGCTAATTAGTAAAAAGAGATTATATTAATCCTAGAATCATTATCCACAAATAGAAGCATGCATTAAAGGTGGCGTTGGGAGACATGTTCATCTGGTTGGTATTAGTCCATGTCATGACTCCTGACTCATGAGGTGGTTTTATCCATCAGTACTCAAGGATCAACCATATCTTCTCATGCTTGATAAGGAAGTGGACAAATTAGGCAACCCAGATGTTGTTTTGGTTTGGACCACAAGAGGTGTAGCCGTAGGGCAAGGAAATGTGAGGAAGCACCATTACCTTTGCTCCAATCAATACAAGATAGAAATAGAGTGATGAACAGAAAGGACAATGCTTTTATGGAAGATGACCACACATTCCATATTAAAAACCAATGAGCACAAAGATAGATGATGTGGGTTGTCTTTCAAAGATCATATCATAGACAGGGAGATCTTCATGGGTTAATTGAGTATGCATTGTGGCAAAGTAGATCCCTAACCAACTTTTTCCATTGTTGTTTTATATTTTTTAGTATGCCATGTAATTACTAACTTAGAAAGATGATAGCGATATGATACTTGATATTTGTTCTTTTGTGAAAATTCTTAAAGGCAACAGTGTTCTTTATTTCAAAATCAGCTGCCCATTCCAAGTGGGTATGTTTGAATAATCCATAGTTAAAACTCCAAAATAGTGAAAAATAAACCATAGATGGTCTGGAACAAAGTTTCTCAATTCATGTTGGTTTTGGAAAACTTACACATATGAAATTTGGTTCTTCTATCTCTAGAATTTCTGGGCTCAACTTTTTGGGAGCTTTCACTTTAGTCCCATGAATGTTGTTTTGAAGGGACCAAAAGCTAAAACTTTTCAATAGCCGTCAATATGAGTTGTAAATTGGATTGAATAAGTTTTGATCATGATTCGTCTTAGTGCCATTGAATCAGAAACTCTCTTTGATTGGAAATTGATGTGTGAAACTTTTGTTGATATACATTATTACCACGTTTACTTGAAATATGCTTTTGTTGATATATATTATTATAACGTTTACTAACATTTCGAGCTTTTGGTGTCATTGGTAAAACAAGGGCAAAAAAGAAAAAAAATACTGTAATATAAAAAAAAATGTAGCATAAAACTTACATATTCATATGTTTAATGAAATATATACTATATAATATCGCATTATAATCAAAGCATTGTACCAACTAAGTTGGAGATTTTTTCATTACAATCTATCTTGAGCAAAATCATCAAATAAGTTTCACTTCTTCAAATCAATTGTACTATACTTCCTTCCATGTTCTTTTCATCCTATCACTTTTTCTAGGTGGGCCATCAACCATCATGGAAACTCTTTTCCTTGTCGGCCTATTATTAGCCTGTATTGGACATGTCTAAATACTATTTCTACCTATGAAATAATTAAATAAAAGATAAAGAAGAACATTTGGATCTACTTTACCAATCCACTTGTAGTCCAACGGGTGAGGCATCTCCTTATCCACACATGCAACTAGGGATTCATCTTTTTTTTTTTTTTCTTTTTCTCTTTTGTGATAAAGAGACTGAATCAAACAATATGCACAAACAACAAAATAGATAAGGACTAGACAGCTAAAAAAAGTAACAAACTCACTTAAATCTGATCCACGGGTCACTTGAATAGGGACTTGGGTAGAGAGAGAGAGAGAGAAGTAGAAGAAGACGAAGAAGTGAAATAATACTAGCACTTTAAAAAGAAATAATCTATTTTTTTTATGTGAAAAAAGGAAAACACTATACTGTTAATAATCTCAAATATATTTATGACCAAATGACCTTTTGAATTCCTGTAACTCTAATTCGCATTTTGGTAGAATTTTAAATGCTCCACCCAAGAGGAGGATTTAGGAATTCCACACCAAGGGACAATATTTTAGAGAACTTGAAATTCTTCCGATTGTAAAGAAACATGCTCCAAGTATTTGAATGATTTTGTAATCATATTAAGTAAATATTAAACTATCTTTGGTTAGAAGAATTTTTGTTAACTAAGTACATTTATATTCGATGTGAAAATAATCAAATTAAATTCCCATCTCTAGACTACATTTTCAATTTTGAAATTTAGACACTGGTTGGGTTCAGATCCAAGCCCCGTCACAAATATTGTTTTTGAGTTTTTTTTTTTTTTTAAACTAAGATATCTTCAAATTTTGAAGGGGGTGGGGGGCGCTCAAATCGGGCCTAAAATAGCTGGCCCAACTCCAACCCCCGGGGGGGGGGAGTTGCTCAAATCGGGCCTAAGATAGCTGGCCCAAGTCCAACCCCGGGGGGCGCTCAAATCGGGCCTAAAATAGCTGGCCCAAGTCCAACCCCCCGCACAACATGTAGCCTGAGCCCAGGCCGCGTTAGATTTATAATTTAAAAATTGGATAGTTTACAATGTCTTCGAGGGTAGCTTTAACGGTTTTGTGATGCATTTGTGTATTAACTTTCTAGTGTTTGAGTCCTTGCATCATCATTTTTGCTAACACCATTATTATATTTGGGTCGGACCAGGCTTTGGGCTCTTTACAACTAAATTCAAACCCAGGGCATATATTAAACGGGCCTAAATTAAAAAAACTAAGTCCGGCCCTAATACTATAGTTGAAGGGCCAAGCCTGGCCCAAAGTGGGCTGTGCCCGGCCGAGCTTGGGTGGCCCGTTCCATGAGCACCCATGGTTTTTTTTTTTTTGTTCAATTTTTTTTTTTGTAGGGGGTTTCTTGGGATGTCATTAGGAAAGTGATATTTAAATGCTGTATCTTAGTAATTATAAAGAATAAAAAAAGTACAAAAATAACTGTATAATACTTTAAAAACTATTTATATATTTTTCTTCTTGTGACGTCTTACCCATTTATATTCCAAATTTATCTACAACTTTCTTTCAATATTAATTTAGATTTTGGTCATATTTTCTTTTGATGTCTATTGCGATATTTTCATAATACTACTTTTATTTATATGGCAGATGAATTCTTTATGGGATATGTGAAATGAATACAAAGAAGATTATGGAAATGTAATCATTTGGATTCAATATGGTGTCAAAACCATGACCTAGTACCCATTTTGGATCAAGCTGGCCATGTTTTGTCTCTTATACTTCTACAATAATTTTTTTCCAAATAAAAATCAATCACGCCCTCTCTTACACGCATTTATTCAAATCTCACGATCCCGTCATCTTTGTCAAGGGAAATTCTATTTGCACCTACCTTTTGTGCTGAGCTCACCCACATATGTACAAGTTTCTTCAGGTAAGTGGGTGTGCTTAGAAAAAATGTGGGTGCAAATAGAATTTTTCCTTTGTCAAACCTCATATTAATACCCAACAAAGGAGGTAAATTGGGAGAAAAAGTGCATTAGCCCTACATTTGGAACCATTTTTTATTTTATAACATGTTCAGAGCCACTCAATGAAGCTGAATAATTTTGAGTTTGAGTTCTATTCTATTGTCCTTTTTTTTTTTTTTTTTTTATGTGAGGACCTCAATACTTGAATTGTGGTTATATATTATACATATATGAGTAAGGGTAGCAAACCCATCAAATTGGCTACAATGTTTTGGGGTTCAACCTCAACTCACATTTGACCTATTTTTTAAATGGTTCACATAACCACTGCGGATTAATCCAACCCGACTCATGTAGTAGCCATCACTTTCATCCAGTCCGGGTCAACTTGTTTAACTCAACCCAACATGAATATGCTAGAGGCAAGGCAAACCTATTTCAAACATTAATTCTATATTTTAGCGTCGTTGCAGGATAAAAAAAGCCTAACTTCATCGCAACTCATTTCATATAAAATAAACTATTATGAGAGCAAAACTATTAAATTTACGAGAGCCATTTAAATGTATTTGAGATAAACAAGTTGACCTTATCTTGTTAATAGAATATGCGGGCTAGGTAAATGTATCCCTAACCCAACCCATTTAAATCAGGCAAACTTTTCTTGACTCTTGACCGACCCATATATTTTGTGAGTAGAATTATACGTGTCAAGTATGGATAGAGCTAGTGGGTCCTGTTAAATTTTGCCAAACCCCACCTCTCCCACCCACATTTAAACGTACCCCTAATCCAACCTGCTTAAATCTAGAAAAAATTTTTCTGACTCTTGACGGGCCCATATATTTTGTGGGTAGAATTATATGAGTCAAGTATGGATAGAGCCAGTGGGTTTGTATTATAAATTAAAAGATTGGGACCAAAAGAGTCCACATAAATGAGAAAGAAAAAGTTCAAACCATGAAAATTGACCAACACCTTTATTTTTAATTATTTATGACATAAATTGACTGCATTCGACTTTTATGTATTTTAATAAAAAAATAGCTCCAAAGATGAATCATTACCATTTTTAATGCTGCTGATGGACAACCACGATCAACTTATATCAATCTGATGGATCCATATGATATCAAGTGGAACAGATGAAAAGCTCCAAATTGGTCCAACCAATAAACAGTTGGCCCCACCCTCATTGTAAAAGCAAATAAAAAGAAGAGAGAGAGAGGAAACGAGGGTGGAGCAGGGACTGAGTTGGTGAGTCGTGAGGTACGAACCTGACAAAAAGTGATACGTCTTTTATCAAAAAGAGAGCAGCCCGCGTTCGCAGCCGACACTGTCCGAAACGACTCTCCTCGTTTCTCGCCGACTGCTACAAACCTCTCTCTCTCTACTTTTTTTTTTTTAACCCTTCTCTCTCTCTCTAGAGAATCTCTACACTATAGCCCAACAAAAAAGGCTAAAGCCTAAAAGGCCCAATAAACAAGTGAAAAAGACATAAATGGCTCCAAGTGCTTGACCCTGACCTACTTTTCCTGAACCTCTGAAGTCTGAGCCAACGATTCCGTCCTACTTTTCCTTGCCTTACAAACAAAACGTAGAAAGTGGGTTTCTTCTTTTAAAAAGGGAAACAGTTTCTGCAGATATGGGCCGAAGAGCATGATTCTTACTTATTATCCTCTTCCTTCTTTTTTCCTCCTTTCAAACCTTTCAAAAAAATTTTGTCAGGCCCCATGACTTGACCCGATTCCTTGAACAGATATATCTCTGCCTTTGTTGCTGCTTGGGCCCACCCCACCTGTCTCCTTGCTTGCTGAAACACCGTGCAGTGCACTGCAGTCTGGGTCTCTGGGAAGTTCTGTACGTTCATCTTTTCTTTATTTATTTTTTGCCTTTTTCATTGTGTGTGAGCCTGTGAGGGTGATGAACAAGGCAAAAATCCTGTTCCCAGACCATTTCTCACGTCTCATGTCTCACTTCTCACGTCTGAATTACCTTTCTCAGCGTCGGTACGTACTTATCATCATTAGAGGCAGATTCCCATCTATGTCATCTTGTGGGGTTCATGTGTGCAAATCAGCTGTGATTCTTGATAATGCTCCTATGGAGAGGAGCATGGTAAAATAAACTTAATCAAAAGTAATCTCTCTCTCTTGTCTGACATGCACGCGCCCTTAATATGGGAAAACAAAAATATTTTAACTTGTTTCCAAGCACGCGCCTTTCATGTGTAAAACTTCAATTGTGTTTTCATGTGAGAAGAACAACAATGCATGGAATGGTCTGGATACAATAGCACACTTGCCATCTTGTTATCAGAATCACTAAATAAGTTAGTGGATTCCACGTGCAATCAATGCGGAAAAGTACGTATAATTTCAATGAAAAATTCTAATAGCCATGGAAACAAAAGAATCGTAGAATATAAAACAGGCAGGCAAAATTTCAAGTAGGAATGAAATGAAGAATTTAGAAATTACCGAATTTAGAGTATTTCAAAACTCTAGCATTTGAAATTCTTGAACAACCATTAGAAAAAATATATTAGAATTTCAATCCGCAGAAGGCTTACACTTCCGAGCATTAATTTGGGTGTTGGGTTCTAGAAAAAAAAAAAAAAGATCTTGCCCGACATATTTGATGCCAGCAGTAGTGGAGCTATTTTTATTTATTTGTTTTTTTTTGTGGTGGTGGGGGAGGTTGTACACTAGTCCCCATTTGTGGGTTCCATATTTTTTTTATAATGTTTTGAGGGGCACTATGGGCATTTGATATAATCTTTATATACCATTGAGATTCGCATTTTAGATTTTCATTATTTAAATCAGAGAATTTGTGAGAGATGACAGGAAGATTTAAAGAAAGCTTTGTATCCATTTTCCCCCAAATAAAGTAAAATTCAATCTTATCATAGACGTAAGCACATACCAAATTATGTATATCCTTGTATTTCTTATTTGTTAAGTTTCTATACTTTTTCCTTTTGTACTGCTAGCTTTTCTAATGAATTTAATCATTTAAAAAAAAATTTCTAAGCTTTTTTTTTCTTAGGTTAAAATCTTAATTTTTTTCACAGTATAACAAGTTGCAGGCATTTTTAATAAAGGTCTAAGTATCTAGTGAAACGTTGACGGTCAACGGTCAGGTCATATTCATTCATTATCTAGAAGACCCTCGAGCTAATCTAACATATTCATCATTGATTATCTTCATGATGATGATGATGATCAAATTCTCTTCAACACTCAGACACCCACTTGAATAAGTTTTAAGTGCCTTTTCGTCATGTTTGGTTTGATTGAAAAAGGGACGATGTGGTTTAATTTATTCAAAATATAATAGTTTCCATTGAATCCTTTTACAAATAGATCAATTGGTATCCCTTATTTATTTAAAAAAAAAAAAGCTTGTCGTACTGTAAAAGTAGTATGAGAATTGAGAAAACCTTTCATATAGAAAAATATTACAAGTAAACTCGTCATATTATAAAAGTTAGAAGAGGAACTTTATAAAAAGGAAAAAGTGTCTAGCTCATGTCTACTTGAAAATATTACCTTTTTATTACCATTTTAAAAGGAGACATAAGGTCTTGAAGCTAATTGAACTAGATATTCTCAAAATCTTTTCCATGTAGGAAACATGTAAAAAAAAAATACTTTTCCAAATAGTCTAAAGCACTTCATGATATATTTAAATTAGCTTTAAGCCAATAGGCCCAAAAGATAATTTTCCAAACAAAATCTAAATTAAATTAGACAAAAGAATAAACTTTCCAAATGACACCAATTATAGAAAATAAAAAAATCTGAAGTTGAAATCCCACACACTTCAATTATCTACTTAGTGGAAACACACATTAGTCTTACTTTTATACTGACATTTCTAGTAAAATTCTGCTGAATCTCTTGGAATTTACTACATATGGGCTTGAATCCAACTAGCGAATAGTAAAATGTCAAAAGGTGAAGATTGATGAGAGACTTTTGAAATTCATAAGATTTCATATCATAGGGTGTAGAGTGGGCAATTATCCCCCATCAAAGGATTGGAGTTTCCTGCTTGAAAAGTCTTATATTAGCCCCGGCCCTTCTGTAAATCCTATTTCTTAAAAATAATTTGGGATAAGACAAATGGTTCCACTAGTATTAAAAACACAATGCACAAGATCTTCTCACACAACTTCTATTTGAAGTTTAATCTAAACTAAATAAAACTGCTAAACTTAAGAGCGCTGCTATTACTGATGTCTGAACCTTTTGGTACTTTACAACCCATCTAGAATTTCTGGATCAATCATATAATACAGAATTTAGGTAAGACTAGTGAAAGTCTTATCAGACTCTATCAGATCTTTGGTCTTCAGAAATGGATCTACAACTCTCTTATGCGTTTTCCTTTCTTCTTGTGTAGGAACGGATGGAAACGAAAAAAAAAAAAAAACTACAGGTGCAAAGAGAGTTACCCAAGAGTCCAATTTATAGACTTAAAATTTTTATAATCTTTTCCTCCCATCAAGGAAAGAGGGTTTAGATAAATCATTTTTTGTGCATTGACCTTACCAATAAATGGTAACTACCTTATGTTGATCAAGGAATAAACATAAAGGGAATAAGATGAGGAAGGACTAATCCCAATGTATATGTGGTCATCTGGGCCACATCATGACTCTGGTCCAACAACTAAAGCATATGATGACCACATATACATGACTCTGGTCCAACAACTAAAGCATATGCCCAGCTAATGATCAATAGAATTGAACTTCGATCAAACCATCCAAATTCACTCAGTTTCAATTTCTTCTTAGACAGTTTTCAATCTTTGTTCATCTTGCTTGACCATGTCCTCCCTACTAACATGGGTTTTATTTTGTTCAGCGAACTTGACCAAGTCACACCCCATTATTGCGTTACCACTTATCAACTAGTGTTTACACTTCTCCATTTCCCCAAGGATGGCTGGGTGTCTATCCCCACAGGTTGCTCTTTTTAGTTAGGAACTTATGAAGTGTGCGTGGCTCCATAAATTGCATATCTACCAGAGTGGAAAAGAAAAGAAAAAGTCTCAGTTAGTCTATTTCAATGGAAACCATATTAGACACATCAAACTCTTTAGGCTTCAAATATGAACTTAAACTTGCCCACCAACGGATTGATTTGTAGATATAAAAATCTGATCTTTCATTCTTTCTAATCTTGGTTTCAGAACAAAGAAGTGGTCCTACACTTGTATACTTTTGTAATACCAATATGTCTTTTTGGTAAGCACTGATACCAATATATTAAAAGGGAGAACTGGACAAATATTACTTGGAATTTTCCAACAAGTTCACTCATCAAAGCAAACAACCAAAAGTGCCTTGCACTTGCCCACACAAAATGAATTTTGCGCACATCATTGAAAAAAAGAAAAGAAAAGAAAGCAAACAAACAATTATCTATTGAATAGTCCATGTAAGTGGGCCATGAACTCTGATCTCTGCTTTTCCAGACAGTTCCATCTCTTCTTTTTTCATCTTCTTTGAAATGCATAGTGTTACCCCAATGCTCGTGTCATGGTCCATGGTGAATGCATAGTTACCTCATACTAGATGTCTTTTCAACGTTATTGTGTCTGTTAATTTCTCAATGTCTCTATTCAGAGTGATGCCATGCCACGTGGGGGTGACGTTTCAGTCATGTGGAGCATGTTGAAACTACAAACTTGTCCATGCACAGTTTTTTTTGTTGTTGCAAGAGTTGTATAGTTTCACATTTTACTCTTTTACTGAGAGAAGTTAATGCTAGAACGAAAGGGAAAGCTCAGGAAGTGAATCAATGGCACCTGCTTTCAGTACATATTTCAATGTTCCTCTTTCATGTCATGATGAGGATAACCAGATAGAAAATTTTATAACACAAGTGCTAGAACCCCATGGCCCCACCCAGGGCTGATAAACGAATCTAGGCAGGGAAAGTGTTTTTTTCTGTGGAAGAGAGATCTGAACAATATTGGAAGATGCAATGAGTATTTTTAAGGTGGTAGGTCCTACCATGGCTGCAATTATTAGTATTGAAATTCGTATCTGTCTGGCCAAAAACTGCATGATAAATACTTACCCGTGATGGCTATTGTTCTCACCCTCGTTTTGTTGTGATTTTGAAAATGTAAAAGAATCCGTAAGAAAAAATACCAAATGAATTTACATTTATTAGAGATAATTGTAAAGTGTGACATTCAATTTGACATGGATCCTGCGTGGGGAGATTTTCAAAACTTCAGAATTACGTTAATCACAGCTATCAGATGAGACTAAGCATTCTCACGTGCCTCACGTGCCATCCGCGTGTCATCCACGTGGCACCAGACTCACCTCGGCTTCCAAGGCAGAGGCCTCAATCGAAGTCAGACAGGTCCGGGCCGCTAGCGCTGAGCTCGGCCACCCAGGTGCCCACCTCGGCTGAAAGCTCGACCTCGACCGAAGGAGCCGGGACGAGAGCCGAAGCAAAAAAGAAATCTCCACTCGCGCCCTCCGCCCCCCACGTCATCGGACACGTGGAGGAATAGGGGCACGAGCCAGTGAGACAGATGCGACATCCAGCCGTCCACAATCTTCGCCAGATCACTGACATGGTGGCATCCAACGGCTGAAGCCAAATCGGGACAAGGCCCGAGGGTGGATCTGATGGTACCCCTACCGCTAAAGACGTCTAACACGATCTGGCCCAACAAGACGCGCATTTAATGCGATGTGGGCTGATCCGACTGGCATTAAATGCAAAGTGGGCTGGAATGGATCGCATTTATTACTTTGTGGGCTGATGATGACTTCCCTATCAAGTCATGGGACCCACACCAAAATATCATCCAGTCGTCTATAAATAGACCAACATTCCACAATAAAGGTACGCACAATCCAAACCTGAGAGTCGTTACTCTGCCTCTCTTCTTCCTCTCCTTCCTTTGTTCCAGTTCACTTACTGACTTAGGCATCGGAGAGCCTTGCGCAGCTCAGGCCAGGTACCTCTGACCGTTTGCTCTTCCCTTTCAGGCTTTCAGGCAGCGGATCATCTTCTTCATTTGGATAAGTCCTCTAAGCCACCTCGATTATTGTGGGTCATATTTTTCTGCACTTACAATTGGCGCCGTCTGTGGGAAAATACTATCCCAACCTTCCCAACCTTCTCAATCTTCCCAAAAACCATACCTCCGAAAACTAAGAAGGGCGGAGAGTCCCAGAGAGCAGTATCCGAGCGTCCGGGCCCGTCGACGTGCGTCCCTCCTCAGGGACGGCCCGGAGCGGACCGTGGTGCGTCAGCGGGCGAGGAACGCATAGCCTCGCGACCCTTCTTCGAGTTTCCCTTCCGATAGGGAGTCGAGACCTCGTGCTCTGACGAGGAAGTCGCGCCTCCCCAACCGGACGAGCGTCGACGTGAGCGCCCTCTCAAAGGCAAAGCTCCAGCAGTGGAGGAGCCACGCCGTGTGCAACCCCCTGATGCTGGAGGAGACATTGCAGCTCAAAACGCTCTCCTCCAGGAACAGGAGCGAGTAATCCGCCAGCTCCAGTAGCAGCTGAGAGCAGTGCAAACTGCCTCTCTAAGGCAGCCCTCAGAGCCCCAAGGCGAGAAAAGAGCTGTCCAGAGCAAGGTAGTCCAGCCATCCCGAGAGGAATAGAGGCCAACAAATACAATACTAACTGGTACGCCACCTTCTTCCCCAAAAATCTCCATCCTCTGTCCAGTTCATATACTGACTTAGGCATCGGAGAGCCTTGCGCCGCCCATGCCAGGGTCCTCTGACCTTCTATTCTTCTTCCTTTTCTCAGGCTTCAGGCGCAAGCATCGGTGTTCCTAATCTCCTTGGATAAGTCCGTGCAGGCCCGGCCCCCCCCATTTTTGTGAGTTACATTTTTTGCTATAGAGCTATTGGGTCTTGGACTATAGAGCTACGCCCATAACCAGGCCCAAATTTTCTTGGGTCAGATATACCTGGACTCAGATCATCCATGACCGTTTTCGGCCCAGACTCCTTTGAAAAGAAGTGCTAATAAAATATGTGAAATGAAATGGGATACAGTGTATCTCATTAATAGATTTCTTTTTGTGTAAACCATTTGCCATAAAATCAGGTGGCATCATTCATCAAGTAGGTGCCATTAAACAAGCAACAAGCATGGGTGCCAATTAAACTCCATTTTCTTTGTCAAACACCCTAACAACTCATTAAAAGATCTTTTCATTAAAAAAAAACTAGAAAACCAATTGTTGGTTGCAAACAGGCTTTGGACCTTGTAATGGGAAGAGTCAAAATTTTGGCTTTGTGGCCAATGATCAAATGGTGATGACAATGGCCCAAATCATTTTACTGATTGGTTAGTATCACTTCTCACTCTTCTTTTTAGTATGGTTTTAAAACTTCTAGAAAAAAAAACAATGTTTTAAAAGCATCCAGTTTTAATGGTTTATTAGAGTGATTTTGAAGAAAATAAATATTAAAAAAAGGTAATCTTCCATTATATAGTTTATTAGTTCCTTCTTATGTTACATTGGCAAGGATTCATTGCATTGATGGCCCAAATGCAATTGTTTTACCATAGTAAAACAGATATTTTGAGCACAATTTTGCTAATCAAAATGGTTTAATTTGTTTCTCATGATTCTCCTCTCAAATATAATCAGTCTTCATCAACTACACACATGGATGTATTGGTGATATAGATCTGAATTGAAAACTATGCCGACACACTATATTATGATGTGCCTGTGCACATGCATTCTCCATAAAAATGCCCACTTACAGTGAAGCCTATTTGATGCATGACATGACAAGTAAGGGAAAAAACTCAAGAGTCCTTAATTCTAAATTCTCAAAATTTTAATGACCATACTTTAAAAAATTTACTGTGACAACATCCAACAATGAGTAATATCTGTAACCTAATAAAACTTACAAACTTAAATGAGTCGTCGTATTTGATGGGTTGGGACTTGGGACAATTAAAAGATAGCCCCCAATACTGATTAGAATAGCCCATGTGGCACATTGCAAGACAGAAACAGAGAAACTCCATCTGCACCAAAGTGATTTACTCGGTAGACTTTGGCGGATGTGTGGTCCATTGTTTAGGTGACGATTTAGACCACTGAATTGATGGGTCTGTGTGGCCCAAACACAATCAATTCCCTGACAGAATTTCCTAATCCAAAGTAGTCATAAATTTCTGCCTCAAGCCCATCACTTGTGTCCGAGTTGACTCGGACTTTTCTCCTGTCAACCATAGGCTCCCCCACTTTGAATAGTTGAAAGGAAAGAAAATAGAAAGTGGGAGGAAGAAAAAAGGGGCATCCATGGTCCGGGTTGAAATTGAATTAAGTTGGTCCGGATTTCCCGGTCTGACCCGAAAACAGAAACAGTTGGGGGGTGTGGGCCCCACCTCATCGGGTCCGTATCAATGGAGGTACCTTTGGCAGCTAGCGGTACGTCCATCAAAGATCCGGAAATTCCGGTGGGCCCCACACCACCTGCCAAATCCCAATCCCATTTTTTTCATTTTTTCCATTTCACCACCACCACCTCACTTTCCATGTCTGTACGGGTGTCGTGTTTCGTGGGAGCGCACGTTTATGGGGCGTGGGGCCCACCGATTTGACGGGTGCAGGCACTGGGCCCCACATGCGTGTGATCTGGGAGGACTTTACACGGCTGTTCTTGAGAGTGCAAACAAAACAAAGCAAGGTTGGTGTGTGATTGATGGTCTAGCCCCTGGCAGCTTTTAAATTTTCTTTCTTTCATCTATCATAAAAAAAAACAAAAAAAAAAAAAAAAAACAATTCCCAACTGTTCAATTTTCATTGGCAAGAACAAGACATGCAAGGTGGTGGTTAGCCCCTCTGGGCCCCACCACCCACCCCCCAATTGTCCCTATTCTGGTGCTGCATGGATCACTACAAAGACAATGGATTGGGCAGAGCAGATATTGTCCACATTATTATATGTTTCAGGACTTGGGTCACTTTTTTTTCTTGAATGGTATTTAATTACTACTCATACAGATACTTATGTGCACTGCAGTGCAGTAATATATTATTGTTTCCTTATTATCAATACTTGTAGCCTTATTTTATTGATTGATATCATATGGGTTTTTTTTTTCCTTTAAATAATAGGTTTGAAGGAAATTCGTTTGCCTAATGTGTATACGGATGTAATGGCCTTTACGTATGCAAAACATGCCTGATTAAGATATTAAGGTTTAGGTTGTGACATCTCACTTCTCTTTCTTTTTTCTTCTTTTTCTTTGATGTTTGGTATTGTAATATATGTGTACATTTACAAATCAATGTTTCAAAAACAGAAGGGACTCATTTAATAGGGGTATGATTTGATTGGTTATGTAATAGATGATACTTCAAGTTGATAAGCTAGTATAATACTTGTTAATCCTTATGCAATATGTTTAAACCGACACTCTATAAACAACTTGATTGATTTCAATAAAATTTTGTTTTGTTTTCTAATTCCGCGTTTGATGGGATGATGTTACACCGAACCCAAGTGAATTACTGGTTGAACTGCCGGGTGGTTCGACTATCAATTCAGATTTTCGAAATGTTGTCATAAATTGTTAACACAATCTCCATTATTTGCTTTTATTTTCTTCTTTATTTTAGAACTTGATCTTAATGACATTGGCACCTGATTCATGACAATGTGCGTGAATTAGTCTTCCAAGCAATTATATTTAGGCCCCGCTCATGTTCTCAAAATTGAAAAGCGTTGAGTTAAATTCTTAAGAATTCTAAAAAATATATTAAGTAGCTAAAAATAAAGAAACAAAGGTGAGTCTCCACTAATGGCTATAAATAATCTCTTTTACTTTTATTTACAAAAAAAAAAAAATTCCTTATCTTATAGTGAAAATTGTACAAAGGGAGATGAAAGCTGAACACGGGTGGGCCATCGCCCTACTAAGTCTCCTTCACCTATTTACCTCTTCTCCATGCCCAATTTTACTTTGCATGCTTAGGATTTCAATTTCATGTGGACAAATGAGCCATAAGTTTTCCTGCACTTGAACTATTGGTAATTCTGATTACCTGCAAGTTCAAATTTCGTAAGGTGTGAAAAATAAGATTTTTTATTTATAACTCTCATTTGATCCAAGTGCAATTTAAACCACGTTCACTGAACCTGGTTCCCAAATATCCAAGAGCTATAAGGTTTTGTTTTCAAAAGTGCTTCATACAAATTGGGTTTGTAAATGATTGAGATTCTAAAGTAGTGACAGAAATGAGAAGCTATTGACCAATCTCTCCCATAAATAAAGTTTTAATCATGCTAGAATGCAATTAAAAAAGAAAAAAGTCTTCATTTTTGGAGGTTTTAGAGGATGTGGTCAAAAGCCACAAGGCTTGCCTGTGTTCCTACAGTTCCCACCCATGAGGTAAGTAAAATAGAGAAAATGACAGGTCCTCATCACCTTGTGTGAAAATCATGAGCAGCAGCACAATTCATGCAAACCCACCAAGGTCATTTTGGCCTTTCATGAATGAAAAATAAAGGTGTCTGCTGAGAAATGTGAATATGTGCTTCAAAAGGTCTTCCCCTCGTTTTCACAAAAGGACCCCTCTTTAATGCAAAGGAAGGTGGAGGTGATGGATGATGGGTGGGGCCAGGCATCTTTGGTCTCACCCATAAACTTTTTTGTGATCATTCCAACCATTGAAAGTGACGCATATAAAAGCCTCCTGCCAAGTGCCATTGTCTTGGTGCCGTGCCTAGAATAAGGATGTGGGTCCCTCTCTGACACAATTCAAAATGATGGGTGTGGACCAAAGACAGGTGTGTATGTGTGTGCCCCATCAAGAGCTGTTTCTGCTGGAATATGTCTTGGATGTACTTTGTCAAATTATAGATAGATGAGGAGCCTTGAATTCCAAAGGAATCTAGAACACATCAAATGGCTTTTTTAATTTCTCTTTCCTCATTATCTCATAGAGATTTTCTGTTTAATCCTAGTGGCAAAATCTAAAGTACAGAGGCCTTGCCTTTTTCATGATATGATTCTCTTGCTGGAAGGGTAATAAGCAAATTGACTTTTCTCAGCCTTCTTAATTTGTGAGAGAACAAATACCCACAAAGTAAAAGAGGTGGAGAAGGAGGTTTGAGAAAAGTAATACTATGCAAGTGGGTGATTACTCATCTCTTTTTGTTGGAACCATCTTAGCATGTGTTCATATAAATTTATATGGTGAGAGATCCATAGATTCAATGAATTTACTGTTCTACTAGAATAGGACTTGCCTTAGAGGGAAAAACCCACTTTCAATTAGGGATGATGGAGTTATATGAATTTATAGGGGATGATAACTAAGTCACCCAAGCGAGTCAACTCAGGTTTAGGCCTCACTGATCTCTAAATACCTAGTTCAACTAGTCGGTTTATCCATAACTCCATGCCTCTCAAAGGTTAATTAGGAGTTTATGTAAATTCCCAAGAAATTCGAGGAGTCAAAATTACAAAGATGCTAAGCCACGTTAAATGTTTGGATAGAGGAACTATACAAAAATGAGGTACTTTGTAGTTTTCCATTCAAAACAAAGGTGAACAAATTTCTTTTGAAGCATACAAATCCACATCTAGAACTACATAAAATTCTAAAGTAGGATTTGAAAAAAACCAAGATCAGATGTTATATAACATGTGTGAATGAAGCCCTAGACTTCAATTCTCCATATTTGCCTATCCCGACATGATAGTTAAGTAGCCCCTCTCAATTGACCAAGCTTAATTTGAACCATAAGAAATAGAATTCTACTAGAACAAATAAACAATGACTCATGCCAGAGGATTTGTCCAGTTCTCTTAACTTCTCCAAGTCATAATATATATTAGATGGGGGTTAATTTTTTCGACCATCCGATCCGTTCCCAAAGAATTGATCAAAACATGACGTATCGTAAGGGTCATGCACCCCCAAAATAATTCAATCCCTTAGATGGGTACACATCTGGGTTCTTGGTCAGTTCCTCTAATCAACACAATTAGTGAGCTAATCTCTTATGCAAGAATCCATTCTTTAGTGTATTGGTTGCAATTAGATATTCCAAGGTGAAAAGGATAAATGAATAGGGAAGGATCAGCATCCACATGTTAAAGCTACCTCTGTCTACTCCAGTCCTTGTATTATTAAGAATAAAGAAAAAGAAGCAATGTCTTAAATACCTGCCTTGATAAAGAGACATGGTAAAGAGATATGGGGTCCATGAAAGGGACTTGAAGGTATTGCTATAGAATCGGATTTGGTGGCATGCACATATGGAAGGACCTAAAAGCTTTGTCCTCCTTCGAAATCAAAGCAATGGGGCACCTAAAAAACAATCCCAAGTTATTCCTATAGAAAACTACACCATTGATGGTGACAAAACCTTAGTGCCAAGACACGCCATCTCATCCCAAAAGCATCATTTACCCAAAGGTGGGTAAGAAACATGCCATTGAAGTGATACTCCACTGTTGAGGAGGTGATAAATTATTGGGACCTAAAGCTAATAAACAAATATCCCACATAGATAGATACAAGGCACTATTTTGTGATTGTAACCCATTGCATATCTATGCATGAATTTAAAATACAGGGGTTGTGGGAGGTTGTTGAGGCAACCCATTTATAGTTCTTGGTGTCTCTAATTTCAATCATGTGGGGTCTTGTGTCGGCTATACTCAATTTATTTCTCCTCATCATCATCATCATCATTTCATTATTGTCATTAGAGGCTTTTCCCATCAATCTCAAATAGATTTAAATACTTATATTCTATAAGGTAAGGGTCTCTTTATTTGTATTTGATTACATATGACTTAAATACATGAATTCATGGTCAAATGAGCGGCACCAAAGAATGACTAAATAAGAAGGTAAAGTTAAAATTATATGAGGTGAGGGGTATATGTGGGTATGCATTTCTTATTTCCTCTTGATTTAATATCCATTCATGGGGATGTCATGGATGGTCATTTTTATATATTCACCTCTAGACTTTACTTTTAACTAATTATGACATGGATTCCTATGTATTCTACTACAAACAAACATGCCCTAAAGTAATTTATCATCATCATCGATTTTAACTAATCCAATCAATCTAGAGTAGGATTCCACTAATTACTATAGAAAAATCATGACATCTTGTAACAAAGCCTTTTTTTTTGGAAGCCATGAAAAGGGTGTAACAAAGCTTTTTAACTAACACGCGTGTAACTGACCTTTACAAGACCTAAAAGACATCCAATCCCATTCTTCTTTTTTCTTCCCATTGCAATCCAAGATGCTTTTTTGACGATTCCCCATCATTGATGGAGTATTCCATGGTCTAGGATCGATGACGGCCCCACGCCTATTCTATGATTTTCTTTTTCAATCATGTGGGGGTGGTGAGTGCCTGAAAAATTGTTCTTCCTTGATTGAACTACATTGTGTTGTAAATATGGAGGGGTCATTATCTCGTATAGCTCAAGTAGGTGCTTGAAGGAGGTGGTGTTACAATAGTTTTATAAAAGTATGACAAGGGAAAATAGAAGAATCAAAATAATGAGAGCCTTTGCATACCACAACCTAATAGGAATAGAGATAAGGGGCAGTGGATTCAACACAAGAAGACATGGGGCGAGTGTCATGAGGGCTGTTGGAGAGTGGGGTTAGTAACCCAACATTGTCGTCAGGTGCAAGAAATGGAAACATCAGGATATTTAGAAAATTACAGTACACATGGAACAAACAAAATTATTTCGTTTTTGAGTATTAAAACCGCCCTCTATGATGTGGACACAATGGAAAGAAGGTAAAACCCTTATTCAACTTCTGAAATTTAATTTTCTTTTCTTTTTCTTTTATCCTGGCATTTAGAGGCAGAAATTATAAAATTGTTGTGACACTTGATAAATGTCCCTGATGCCTTTTAAAAATACCCATCATTGGAGGGTTGAATGGTGGAAAATGAAATCAACAAAGAAGGAAAGAAAGAAGTTTTTGATTATCGTCTCAATGGGTGGAGCAAAGGGAAAGTATGGGAGGCTGAGAAAAGTAGAGCGCGTCAATGAGTTCAGTCTCTTGTAAAAAATAAAAAAAAGAAGAGATTAGCAGCGGCCCATTTATTTCTATATATGGAAATAGATTTTTTAAAAATTTATGTTAAAGTGGCTAGATGTAGATGTGGATCTAGCTTTTATAGGATTTGATTTACTAGAGTGATAGCTGGATGCTGTATGGTTGTTTCTATGTCCCCGCAGTTCATTTTTCATTGAAGGGAAGACCGTGTGATGGTTATTTATGGTCATTTTTCAATCTTCAATTTTAGCTACTTTAAAAATACATTTCTTTGAGATTTAAGCAATTCAATGCGGTGCAAACTAACAGGCCATAGGTGAAAGTGATTGTTAGTTTCATGCTTTGGGGAGTTATGTTAAGAAATATGAAATACAACACTAATTACGACAATACAAAAAATAATGTTCTTGGCAAGTTATAATCCAAGGATATTGCCTGGGAAATTTTCAAGTATGGGGTTTTCCCAATGTTTTTATCAAATAAATATTGCAGAAGGTAAATTAGTTTTTTAAATATTGAAAATTGATATAAAAATAGAAGTTACAATAAAAATTGTGTTTATATAATCTTCCATTTTTCACACAAAAATATAAATTTTTGCATTAAAAGTATTGCAATATCATTAAATTCTACCATTCAGAAAAGGAGAAATCTCATTATATTTCAATAAAGAGCAGCTGAGATCCTTGACAATGTCTCCAGGAACGTATTTTGTTCCAAAAGCATATCTGGAGGGAGTGAAAAATTAGTTGATCAGAACGTGGAGTAGGGTGTAAGACTATGCATGGACTCTTCTTTTAAACGACAATAATATTATGTCTTGGTCTAACCTCGACACCTAAAAATTAGGCCTTAACGTGGTCCTATTGTACAGATTTATATTACTCAAAAATTAATGGCTAATTGTGCTTTTGGAGCATACATAGGGACAGTGGCATACCAACAATTTTCGTTTTTTTTTTTTTTTTTTTTGGAGGGTGGGGGGTGGGGTTTCATATAATGCTACTTTCTTCATTATTTTTGTCATTTGTTTGAGGGAGGCGGAAGTTTATTTTTGATGGGCCGTTTGGGACCTAATTATTAACTGGAGTTCAAAAGAGCGTTCAAGTAATTTATTACTCTTTTACAAAAAAAAAGAAGGTATTTTAGCACTCCGATGGGATGACTGCCTCTAAAAAACAATATGTAAGTCTGCCCTTTATGGGGTTGTCTCTCCTCCTCATTCTCTTCCTATGCACCGCATGCGGAGCTCCTCGAGAGTCAACTTGGGTTCATGCCAATTCATAGTAAGTTTGGGATCGAAAAATCTCTGAGAGATCAACATAAATCAGAATTTCAATTTTGTTAGATTATCCTGACCCCTTATCCATTGCCCTCACGTTTCGTTATTTTAGATCTTTCCGAATTTGGAGAAGCATGTGAAAACCACAAAAGCATCTAAATCCAATGTTAGGCTTGATTGAACAGGGCTGCTTGTGAATGATGGCATATGACAATGTTATGATGAGTCATGTGGAAAGAGGTTAGGCTGCATTGACCTTCAATAATGACATGCAGTTTACAGATTAGGCATTTATCAGGATAAAATCTCTATTAATCAATGTTAGTCCGCACAACTTAAATCCTAAATTACGAAGAACTCATAATTATGGAGGTTGATTGCATAGGAAGCATTGTTGATATAGGTTGATCATATAGACATGCGTAATTACTTGAAGGCCCCCTTTATTTGTGTGGCCAATATATCCAATTCCAATAGGCTTGTTGGGAGGGACAGGCCAATGCTGGTACAATGTCATCCCATCTGCATGTCTTAATTTGGGATTTGATGCTGCTCATATGTCATGGCACAGACAGCCAATCAAAACTCACTCGGCTCTTAGACTCAATTTGGGTCGGGTTGAGTCGAATCAGTTTAATAGTGCTTTTCTTTTAATTCAAGTTTTAAAAGTACAAATGAGGAATTGAATGCACAACTTCACTCTTATCAGGTGCTTTTGGCATATGCATTTTCTTTGTAGAAAGTAATAAAATAAATGACTATCCTAAATTTAGAGGATTTTGACTTTCTATATATGGGGTTGGAATGCACGACTCCTCTCTCTTGCGGAAATGGAAATCAATACAGATCGGAATTCTCTTCCTACACTGTTGCACCCTTACTTTTATTGAATGCCCGGCGCTAATTATAAACATGTGTTTTGTATATAAACACTATTAAATTTCTAAATCAATCGTAAATATGACATAAAGTCCACAAACCTATGTTTGCTACTAACTTCAAAAGTTTTCCCCTCAAATTGAGTTGGCGGGAGAGGCTTACCACTTAAAATTGTGATTCTCCATCTACCTAAAATCCCATATCCCACATTGGAACTATCTAATAGCTCTAAGACTTCATATATTCCTACAAATCATTAAAAAGTGATGAATCAAAGGTATATGTTAAAACCATTATTCCTATTTTTAAGATCCCAAAAATCATAAGACTCCTTATTGGCATATAATAGAAAAGATAGAGTGAGATAAAACTTCAAATTTACGGTAAGTACGAAAACCACCCCAATATTAAACTCTAATTTGGATTTGGAAACTCTTAAACCTGCCCGTTTAACTCAATCAGAAAAAACCCCAAAGATCCGCAAAAAAGGAAAACTTGGTGGAGGAAAATAAGCAAAAGTACTGATTCTGGAGACTTTCAGTCCCGCCGTGCGCTTTAATTCATTTAATCTATGCCAGTGGGCCGACAGTAATTTTAAGGCCCTTCTGGGTTGCGGGCCCACCAAAATATGTGCTCCCGTCATCTAAGTGGGCCCCACTTGATGCGATTGAGGAGACGGATTCCCCCTTTTTATTTTTTTTACGAAAAGATATATATATGTGATACAGGAGAAAACCGACCGTTTCCGTTTCAAGTCTTCCCACTCATCGGTATAAAACCCTATTCTTCTCTCTCTCAAGTCTCAAAACTTCTGTTTCCGGAAAACGCCACTGTCCCCTTGGATTTATAAAAGCTCCATCCATCATCCTCTTTCATCTCTCTCACATTCTCTCTTTCCCTGCCAAGAAGAAGAAGAAGAAGAAGAGGAAAGAGCCTTAGATGGCAGTGCAAGCACAACATCCCTCAAATCTCTTCAGGTGAGCGAGCTATCAATCGATGTTCTTCACGATGGATCGATCGATCTTGAGGAGGTTGTTTTTTTTTTTTTTTTGAATTCTGATTGCTTATCCGTTTTCCTCTCGTTTTTGTTGTTTTACAGAGCAAGTAATGGAGTTTTTGAAGATGCCAGTACGAATATCCTTCGAGGTTACGGAAATTACGGTAAGGTTTTGATACGTATAGAGATTATTGTTACCACTGGAATCGCTTGCTCTGTTTGTGTTTGGATTTAATGTGATGTTTGATTTTTCTTGCAGGTATTCAGCCGCAGTTCTTGAATGGAACTGTATTCAGCAGCGATCCGGAGAGCGAGCTTACCTGCAACTTATCCGGTTCTCGCAAGCGGAATCGAGATGATACATTGCCATTGATGCATCAGCAGAAGCAGATCTTACAACAGCAGCATCTTCAATTCGATGTTTCTTGCGAGCAGAATCGTTTGATGGAATCCGCTGCGACTTCTACCAGCGGACGAACTTCTGCAGTTTCTTCCTCTCTGCTATCTCAAGATCTCGTCTCTTCTTTTCATAATCAAACAATCGAAGTTGATGCCCTAATCAGACTCCAGGTGCTTAAAAGAAAAAAACTAGAACTCGATCGTATCTGTTCTTTTTTGAGACTCCTTTAGCCAGTGGCTGATCTTTGATTTCGTGTTGTTTTTTTAGAATGAGAAGCTTCGATTGGGATTGGAAGAAGTGCAGAAAAGGCACATCAGATCTCTGCTTTTGGCGCTCGAGTACAGAGCCTTGAAGCGCCTGAGAGAGAAGGAAACAGAGCTCGACATCGTCAGACGCAAGAACGCGGAGCTAGAGGAGAAGGTGAAGCAGATGAGCGCAGAGAACCAGATCTGGTGCCACGTGGCAAGGAACAACGAGGCTATCGTCTCCAACCTCCGCACCAGCCTCGAGCAGATCCTGTTGCAGAACTCGGGCGCGGCAAAAGAAGGTTACGGCGACAGCTCTGATGCGGTAGACGACACTCAATCGTGCCACTACGAAGCAGTGGAGGAGAGAACCACCGGTACGGCAGAGAAAACGTTGCGTGAGAATCGAGAGATGAAGTCTCGGAAGAGTTGCAAATCTTGCCGGGAAAATGACGTGTCGGTCCTTCTCCTGCCATGTCGACATCTCTGCCTCTGCAAGGAATGCGAGACCAGAATCAGCTGTTGTCCGGTCTGCAAGTCATCTAAGAACGCCAGTTTGCAGATATTCATGTCTTGACTGTATTGCGTTTCGGAACGGTGTTTCAAGCGAAACCGATATCTCGGATTGGTAATTGTTATATCGGAATGTTTCATATCGTTTTTCATGTTTTTTTTTTTTTTTAATCTTGTGTATGGTTCCGGCGTATCGATGGATAGGAAATTAGCCTTTTTTTAATACAGTAATTACTACTGTTAGTAACACCATTTCTCATCTCCTTGCCATTTCTAGCCATGACTACAGTACGTTTTTTCTGGTGGCGGCCCATACTTTATTATGTTATTTTCTTGTGTTTACTGATCGGTTACGTTACGACGATATGGTTTCCAGAATAATGTGAAAGCAGAATCGTAGCAAAAGCTGACAGAGACAAATTGGTTTCCCCGGGCCCCACTAGATGAAAATAGTTCCCGTTGATTATTAGTCCTTCGGTGGGGCCCACAGTAGCATGCTGGTGGTGGGTTTTAGTTTGTCGAGCCGAGTCGACTCGGGTAATTCGTTCATAGACTGTAAAAAGATAATGTCCGGGATTTGCGTGGAAAAGATAGATAGAGAGAGGGGAGTGTGGTTTGGAGTGGGACAGTGGGTTGATGCCGACACATCCGGCGATTTGAATTGAATAAAGGAGGAATGCGTTTCGATGGATTTCTTTATATCCGTACCATCTTTACTCGATTCGTAAGAAAAATTAAACACAAGAGTTTTAACTTTTACCAGGAAAATCTACTAGGTCTCCCTCCACATTTCCGGTCTCTAATCTTTAGTTTCCCAGAATGAAAGTTGATGGTTAAATTGGAATGGTAGTTTTATTGAATTGATGCCCTTACTCTACTACGTGGTATTCCTGTAATAATATAAGGTGTGGTCCCACTTCGAACCGGCAACGAGCAGATAATGCTTTTAATCCTTACAGCTGGGCCAAAGATGGGATCTTGTTTTTGCCGTCCGTGAGCCAGATTTTTTGGATACTTACTTGCTACATGTGGAGGTATTTGGTAGTATTCTATACTGGAAAGTTATCAATTTGGAAAATGGTTGAAAAGGAAAGTGTTATCCAATTATTCTTTATTATCATGTCCAAATCTAATCTTCATTGAAGTCTAATTTCAATCTGTTTGCATTTGTCTTGGTCCAATTCTGCCAGAGCGTTGGTTGCCTAATGCCTTCTCTGTTTACTATATCGAAATGAAGTTTCTTGCTTTCTTTTAAAAAATATGAAAGAACTAGGGGTTCTAGACTCCGTACTCCTTCGGTCACTAGGTTGCTCTAGGACAGTACTAAGGCTAGTAACGATACGAAGAAACGGCTCTTTTTTTGGTAAATAAACCAAAGCAAATTGTACTTCTTTGCAGTCCTATCAGTGTGAGGATATGGAGTCTGTACCCGGGGTGGTGGTGTGTCGTATCAAGCAATGGGTGACACATGAAGAGGTGGGCCACATCATCACTGACCTCGTGACCTACCTACCATTCCGTGGTCGACTGTAATTACCCTCGGGCGTCAATGGACAAAGAGTCCGGATCCTCTGAGGCTGTAACCACGATAAATCTTGATGCTTTGTGGGGCCATCTAAATCATTCAAAAAATAATTGTCCTCAAAGGCAGGATGGATTAATTCTTCGATGAAAAATATGTCTTAACCACATTCTCTAGCATAGGATAATTTCAACTCGGGTTTACATAAAATTTGAAGATGCCCTGTAGTTTGAACGGTTTGGATTATTCTAGTGGGTTCTACTATGGGTTCCACCTGTTGAGGATATGGATACGCAGTGGCGGACCTTTCATGGGTTGGCTTTGTCCCATTCCAATTTATGGAAAAACCCATCTCTCTCGGTCTCAAAATCTCACAAATGAAAAGCTTTGAAACTCCATACAGTTCTACCTCTATTTGCATAGCATGAATGTCCATTATACTTTTACGGGAGAAGCAATATGTTGATTAGTGGTAAGATATGAGGTCTTTATACTTAATTTGTCAAAAAAAAATATTTAAACTATGTAATAAGTGAATATTATTGATAATTGATGATGATTTTAATATTTTTAATATTTAATTTACTATTATACGTTATACCAGAATTAAAATCCTGGATCTGGTCTGCCAATGCGAATATGTTTAATCGAATCTGGCAAGCCTACCTTGTGTACGCTACGGATGATAAAGTAAAAGAGCCGTTACTAACCCATGTTTGAAATGGAAGGTGACATGAATCGCATGATTGTGCTAGTGACGAGAGAAAGATTGCTTTTTTCTAACGTGCAGTGGTTAGATGGACCGCCCCACGACGCGAGCTAGAGAGAAAAAGAGTCGTTTCGATAACTACACCACCGACTCTCTCTCTCTCTCTCTCTTTCTTAGCCAAGCGGTGCCAGAAGTTATAGTTTTTACTTTTACTTTATCGTGTATGTACCTTACATTAATGAAAGGCAGAAAGATATGAAGGAGCCAAACATACACTCTTTTAGTGGGCCCTTTCTCTTTATTGATTGCATGCACCTGACCCACCGTCATCACTTCCAATCAAGTGGGTCATGCCCAAAGTTATCAAATTCCGTGATGTGTCCTATAGTCTTAAATGCTCTGTAGGAGAGGACGGTTTAGATCATCAGTGATCAATTACATCATTACTTAGTACAACATGCTCTGCCAAGAGGCCCAAGACCATTTAACTTGCCTGATTTAATGACATGTCAAGCCTAATAAGTGCTGCCCAGGTGAGTCAGAATAAGTGATTAAACAATGGACAACTTTCTAAAACATAGATTGGTTAGGTTATACTCAGAAGTATCTAATGTTAATGGTTTTACGCCACTTATCTAAAATCACTAAAGTAAATAAAATCTTACTTTATAATTCAATTTTGTAGAATACTGATATATCATATCTCTCTCTCTCCATAAATGATATAGATATATATAGTATATAGATATGATAAATATCAGAATCTCGGTTTTCAATCCTATTCTGAAAGGCAGATGCCTGCACTCTGCCAGAAGGCATATAAAATTGGTAGATGAGGACGGTCAAAATGTTAGATGTAGGATCATTTGCATCGATGGTGGTTGATATGTTCACCAATTCCTATATTTAAAACGTTGGTTGTATCAGTCCCCTCGGATGCTATCAAGCCAACATGGATTCATGTGACTCCGGCCAACAACAAATACAAATGTTGGGATAGTACTTGGAACACTTCTCATTGTCAGGATGGTAAAATGGTCAAGTCATCTGGACCCATCTCATTTTAAATTAGTACAAGATGGTTGGTAGAAACTTACTTGTCATGTTGGGTCACATTGTCTGATCCTAACTATGCATACCCAACTCAGTAATTTTCGGTTTTGGGTTAAAATTCTCATACTGAATAATAAATGAGTTGGGTGCAGGTCGAGGACATACAAAACATTAAACCCACTAAGAAAACTTGAGCTTGGCCCAGCTCAGTTTTTTGTTTTATCACCCGCTATCCATCCCTAACATGACTATTGGATTTAGGGTTCAGGTTAACATTTTAAAGCCCATGTATAATATAAACAGGTCAGGTTCAAGTTGAGCCCATTGGTAGTCTTAAATTATACCAATCCAAATCTCTTTTATCTCATGCACTATCTTTTTGCATATTATTTTGTACGGTCAACTGAAACGGGTGGAAATATCAAGGGAGAAAGATCCACAACTGCTTTATATATTGCTTCACATGCTAGGCTGAAACATCTCTTTGATGTATCAATTATTATTATTTATTCTTTTTGTAACTTATGATCCACTCATTTTCTATGTCATTGCTTGGTCTTTGTGGCCTGTTTTACAGCACAAGATACCTCCACAGGAATCTGTTTTTAGTAGCCCAAGCATCAACATTTCTATGCTTAGGTAAAAGGTTAGTCACTAGTGACAAAGACTCGTATCTTTGGTGACATCACATGCTTCAAGCTTAAATCTTTTAAGAGTGGAAAATGTCTAATTCTTCCTCTAATCTTTTAAATCCTCACACACAATGGAAATAAATCGAAGTTATATTAACATTACAGTTTTAGCCTTGCTATTGAGGGTTCTAAAATGTCGTTTAAAAGCATTAATAAGTGCACTAATACTCTAACAAAGGTTCTGATTTCAAAAAAAAGGAGAGAACTTAGTTTTAGTTTAAAGAAATGTACTTAATCTAATTAGCCCAATTGGGCCTACCTATGATCAATTCAAACTGTTTTGGTGGAGTGACACAAGGTGGAGATTTGCTTTCTATATTTTATGTTTGAAACCACTTTAGATATACCCTGTGTGTATTTACATGGGTGTAGCTGGACGCAACGTTGGTGATTAGTCTTATCCAGACACCACAGACCCCATGATGCATACCCATGTCATTGAAAAAAATTATCTTGATGTGAAACTTTTTAAATTTAACACTGACCCAACCAATAAAACACTCATGCTTTCAAAAGTTGTGGCTATCATAGTTTGAAGGTGAGAAACTATGGCCCATCCCTAATCCACATCCACAGTTTAATGCCCTTTATTCGACTGTTGGCATGGATTGACAGATTTCTCACTGAATGGGGTGTCCATTTATAATATTTTACACCCCCATAAGCAATATAAACCTTATTTGTTTTAATCTAATCCTAACGTTTTCTCATTGGTAATCTTGTGGTTTGTCATTTCTCGGCCAGTAAAATTGGACAAGTCCAAAAGGACAGAAGCTTGGAAGCATATAAAACAACCCCAACACCCATTCTTTATTAGGATGCATTGGGTGGAGCAAGATGTTGAAAACGGTGAGATCTGATCTATTCAAAGAAGAAAAAAAAAGGGTGGAAATTCCCATTTACATCAGATACTTTATAAGAAGAAGGAATAGTCAAACTAAGAGATGAATACACCCCCCATTATTTTTCTTTACCTCGTGGACCATGTTATGTATTGTTTTTTAGTGCCTAGTGACTAGTGAGATGGTGAAACACCCAAAGGCAGAGAAACCTGCAACTGCACGGAGACAAAACAGGTGGATGAGTGGCACGGGTTGTGGCACTTATGCATGAAAAGTGGGGAACCAACGACAGAGACAGCATAAGATATTGGATGGGGCAATGACTTTTTCAGAGCCTCTCATTTTCATGGGAAGCATAGTTTAAAGACAGGTGGTGGGTCCCATCATCCGGCCTAGGTTTATTGGCAGTAGATATTGGTTGACTCGTCTAGCTTACGTTATGTTAGCTTTTCCCCATGGTTTTTTGGTACACGAGAAGCTGAGCTGTGGTATTTTCAATTCATTATTTTAAGAGTGCAGTGATAGCAAGAAGCCTCCAAATATAAATGAAAAAGGTCTGCCTAGAATCCCTCAACTCCGGCCCCTTGCCAAAATCCCATTATTTTACTCAGTGCATGAGGTTTGATTATATTGGAATGTGGGGGACTCTAGTCTTTATCCCACCCCCTTTGAGGGGGAATACTCTTTTAATGGGGATATGGGTTTTGGACTCTTCAATCATGCTTTCATTGCAATTTCCTTTGGTGATAAGGATGAGCTGTTTCAGCTGATTTTCAATGGAAAGAAGTAGTGGCACCAATGTAATGATACATACATGAGAGTTGAATAGTTTCCTTTTAACTCCACATTGAATGTTGTATGTGCATGCCATTTGGAGGTGGGCATGATGTAATTATTAGACCAGTGGATGCTTTCTTTACTAAAGAAAGAAGGTGATGGGTAGAGGTGTTTAAAATACATCCAAGATTTCATGTCATCATCTTTGATGCTTTTGCTTGAATTATGGTGTAAAGTAAATTTAGTTGAAACATGGTGTGATGCACGCACATGGTATACGCATTTCCAAGTGTTTTTAAGGGGTTGCAGAGATCAAATTATTCCAAGAAAAGAAACAAGGACAACGGCCAACAAAGTGTGTTTTATTTGTGGGGCTTAGGGTTTTGCATGTGGGTATTGGCTTTAAATGGTACCCCACTTGTATAAATCATGGAGTGGAGACTCCACCTGCAATTATCTGCAGTCTCTACCTTAAATATTTCTTACACTTTCTTCTCCTTTGGAACCTTTGGTTTGGAATTGAATAAGTAGAATGATAAAATAAGAGGAAGTCAAAGAGTGTGCTGCCATGTTGCAAGGAAAATTCTTTTTTTTTTTTTGGTAGAAGTTGCAAGGAAATTTTGAAGGTGGCAGCTTCCCCATTGTCGGTTTTTGTTTTTCATCAGCAGGAGTCTAGACACTAGACAGACTTTTGGACAACTCTCCAAAATTAAGAGGAAAAAAAAAAACCTTGTATCCTGAGTTCATAGAAGGATTGAATGGCTATAAAATGTATATATAAAAATATATTAAATGCTTTGTATAAAGAAATATATAATATTAGTGTAAAAGTATTCGGCCTTGATTTGAGCCCTGGTCCAGGGCCTTCATATTCAGATGATGGTCCATTCTGGACATTAGGCTCTCTAACTTGAACATAAGCTGTTTAAATGTCCCCTATAGGGATTGGCCTAATTTACAATTAACACGTTCTCGCTTAGGCATAAACATTAAGTTAAAGATCCACACCATGACAATTCCAATGTTAATTTTTAGATTTTTACTAACACTAGTTCAAGGGATTGGTCAGATGACTGGAATTGAATGATCCTATCACCACAATAAAAAGTAAAAAAAAAAAAAAATTGTCTTTTGGGTTAAAGATGAGCAAAACTCTACAACTTTGTACTTCAAAAGGAAGAAACTATTTCTTTTATAGTATAATACTTAATTTTAGTGATAATTTTTTTATTTTTTTATTAAATACAAAATAACTAATAAATAAAATAAAATATAAACAACCTAATTTAAAAATAATTAAAACATATTAGACATGTGGCCTGGTCCTAACCTTAAATGCTACAGCTACCTGGCCTAGCTACAGTTTGTTTTAGCCCTTGTTCAGCTATCTACCAAGGGTCATGAACAGAGAGTAAATGGTAATGCAGCAAAGGTTCAGGAACCCCATAATGAATTATACAAGCCAAAGATATCTGGCAAACAAGGAAACAGGTTCTTTTAGTTGAGAAATTGATTAAAAGAGGGCCCTCTTTCGCATCACAACCAACTTGGTTATCAGAAACGGTTGCAGTAAGATGGGGACCCATTCCTTTTACACCTCTCTCTCTCTCTCGGGTCATTTCAGCTTCTATTGCCTTGTGGTCCACAACAATCACTACAAAATGCACAGCCTGTTTTGCTTTCTAACCGAAAGTCACTTTCCATGGCTTGTTAGTGCCCCACCCATACTGGCCATACATCAAAATATCCACTGTTTT
Source organism: Litsea cubeba (assembly GCA_012931725.1). NCBI lineage: Eukaryota > Viridiplantae > Streptophyta > Magnoliopsida > Laurales > Lauraceae > Litsea > Litsea cubeba. The sequence continues at coordinate 20,578,219 of CM022946.1, forward strand.
TAGCCCTCTAATGACACAGAATGTCTTCTTCAATCAACAAAATAAAACAAAAGTTGGATTCTTAATCCTATCTCCTAGCCTAAGGTCTAGGCTAGTGTGACTTGGACATCCTTGAAAGTTGAAAGGCTATATACTACACTGTCAGGGAAGCAACTGGGCCTGGCCCACTGTCGGGGTCATCCCATCTAATTCAGAGACTTCCCAAAAAATCTAGCACAGAGACTAATTCACTCCATCTTTGGAAAGTATGACATACATAGTTTTTATGACTCGGTGGAACTCAATAAAACTGGGCCAAGTTTCTAACCAAGCAACTGCTTGGAGTGTGTGATTGCAGTATGGTAAAGATGTCATTTGTTTCATGGAATTAACTGTTCCTAGGAACTCATGGTTAATTTGCTAGAGTCACTGCTGACTCAAGCATAATCACCTGAGGGTTTGGGTTGATGATAATTTATTTTTTGCTAGTTGGCCCAGTGGCAAGGAAGAGGGAAAATAACCTTCCCACCCAGGGATCGATCCCTGGGTGGTGCTATGGGAGCGAGTGTGCATACCACAGCAACACTCTGTGATTCCATGACGATTACCAGGTTAGCATGTTTATAGGAAATTCATTTCTCGGGTTTGATTTAATTAAGAGTTGTTTTCATTTTAGTGTGATTTGATTGGTTTTGCTAATTTTGCCTATAAAAAGGAGGTTCTCTCTTGTAATAGAGAAATTTCCACCCAATTCTCTTCCCTTCTCCTCAGCACAAATGAGGTCCAAGAAAGGTACATTAGGAAGGTAATGCAAGGAGGATATTAGGTGGGACTCTAGATGGACATTTACCTTTCCAGGGATTTGATTACTAAGGCCCGTGGCTGAATCAATAAAAATCTTCTTCAAGAGCCACTATAAATTTTTGTTTTTTTTACTGTGGGGAACCATACATAGAAAAGAAAAAAAAAATCTAATAGCATTCGGGGTTTTCATTTCTGGGAGGACCATGACTCAATCTTCATTTCAGTAAATGTTCCACTGTGGGAAATTGAAGTGTTAGTCACTTGTAAAATTCATGTGTTTTAACCAATAAAAAAAAAAAAGTGTTAGTCACCTTTCTTAAGTCTTTAATATATTTTACCGTTACCGATAAAAAAAAAAGTGTTTTAACCAACAAACTTATGAATTATGATAGATCCAACCTACCTAATACAATATCCTCCATGGCAGAGAGCGTTCATCCAACTGATCTCTACTGCTGGATTTTTAAACTATTTATTCTGCACATTTAAAACCATTAAACTAATTTGATGACTTAAATCAACGGTTTCCATAGTTTGAGGGTGCCTGATTTTTTTGCAAAGCCTTAATCTATGATAAAACCTTTCTATCCCTTCTACCATCCATTTTGCACCCACATAGATCCACATTGGAGTATGTGAAGCTTTATTGGAGCTCATATCATCTGTGGCTGTGCTTATAGATATGTATACTGTTCCTTTTGTTTGCTATGAAATTTATGTGATCAGAAATGAGCTCAATCTTGATATGTAGTCTTGAGCTCAGTGAGTTTGAGCTCAGTTCAGTGCAATCTAAGTTTAGTCTGTTTAATGTTGAAGCCAAGTTTGAGTTTGGCTATGGCTGGGTTGGCTTGTCCCTGCTCATGTTTAAATTCCCCGCTGTGGGGTCATAGGCTCCAAAATTTAGAATCACATGACTAACAATTCAAAGTTGAACACTTCAAATTAATATGGTTTGTTGAAGGACTTTAAGCCTATAATGCGGATCGAGTTTGTTGAAGTCTGTTGACATTACATTCTAAATCATGCTGGTATTGGTGCAATGTTACAGACAACATTAGTTAGAAGTCTCCCTTCTTAACTTAGAAGCAATGTACATAGACTACTTAGGCTGCTTGGACCAACTCTTAGCAATAACATTAACAGTAATCTCGCCATCAGTCCTCTCATGATGACAATCGGTCCCCTTAACAAGTCAAACTAGACAGATGAAAGACGTGAAAGACGTGATAACAATGAGATTAGGAAGTCAATATCCTTGCATTAATTACTACTCTGCTGTTCATTGAAGTTCCTTCCACCTAATTTACTTCAAACCTTGTAAAAAAGTTAGTCAAGCTAATTGATTTAAATAAAACTTTTGACTTTCCTACTACTTGTCAAAGATTTGATGAAATGAAAGAAAGGAATTCAAATTCCAATTGTTGAATCAAAGAATCAGGTCGGAGTCAGCAATATATGAGTTGGTGTGAAAGATGGAAGGAACTCAGAAGCTGAAAGTAAAAGAAAAATTAAGCTGTTAAATGGTATTAACCATCATGAAATGGGAGTGTTGATATTGCAGATTGTAACTATTCCTTCCATCTGCTGGGCTTCGTTAAGTCCAAGATCATTATCCATTGGGCCTGCTCCAGCCTATTGACCTGGAAAGTACCATGGTAGTGGTGTAGATCCAGGCCTGTCCAGGTATGGCTGACGGTTTACTAGATGGGAAATGAGTCAAGGCCCAACCCATTTAACAAACTGAGCAATAGATTCATTCCATAGTCCAGCCCATGGGCTAATAAACAACCACAACCTAATACAAATGACACAATAGGGAATGGGAGTGTTCATACTGCACATTGCTCAAGTGGGCGTCCGGAGACTGGGTTATATGTGTGGGCTTTCTTTATCTAGTATAATGCGTTTTGGGTTATCAGTTTGGGCCCAAAAATAAAGCCGTGTGGGTACGCTCGATTGATGGGGGCTCAAAGCGGACAATATTATACTGGATGAGTTGAGTCGTGACAATTGGTATTAGAGCCGAGGACGGCTCTCCTCTGAGGGTGAGGAATTGTAAAGTCCCACACTGCTCAAGTGGGCATCAGGAGATTGGGCTATATGTGTGGGCTCTCCTTATCTAGTATTCGTTTTGGGTTATCAGTATGGGCCTAGAAACAAAGCCGTGCAGGTATACTTAATTGATGGGGCCAAAAGCGGATAATATTATACCGGATGAGTTGGGTCATGACAGGGTGCCCATTCTTGATTGGGCTTGATAATAAGGCCCTGGTTCATTCCAGAACCCTTTCCATGGGCTCTGATAGATCACCCAATTTAAACCAACTCATACTGCATTGAGGTCATGCCTCGTTGGCCTGCAGCCATACTCATTTTAATCATCATCCTTTTGGATGTATACTGCTAGATTTTATTAAGATTTTGATAGAAGTGATCTGATGTTGGGTCTGGTTTCTATAATTACATGTTCTTCCACCACCCAATCCTTTTATGAACTTAGTTACCAGTGCCAGTCAAAGAGATTGGGATAGACGCTTCTAAAATAGTTGGTGGTTGGAGCATCATAGTATTAATGTAAACTAAAGTAGTTAGCATTCTATTCAGTGAGTTGAAAGGTAGCTATACTTCTCTCTTGGTATGTGACCTTGAATTGTAGACCCCTTATTTCCGCTCTGCTTGCTCATGGCGTTTTGTCACCTATCCATCGACGACAAGAAAACAAGACAAGACACCAATCATTCATAACTAGCAAAAAATCTTTTCCTTGGCCTTAGATCACCAGAAACATCAAGTCCTCATCTCATACTATCACAATCTGTTCCAGGAAAAACTTCGGTTAGAATTTTGCAATAAATCTCAAAGTTATTAATTTAGTTGATCTCAAGAGTCAAATAATTACAAGAAAATATTGCAATCTAAATACGAGTACTAAACTAGAAGGTGAAGACACTGTAGCCATGTTTGATCTTCTAGCCTTTCCAACAATCTTTGGGTTGGTTCTCTGTATATTACCTTTGATGTTTGTGTGATGTCTCTGCCTGCAATTATGTAATAGAGAGAGTAACATCAACAAGAAAATTGCTTCCAAAACACAAAACAAGACTAAGTTCTGATCAAATAGGAGAACAGAAACAGGTTGGTCGTGTGGGTGTAGGACTAAGAACATGTGACCCACTATCTCACATCCTTAACAACAGTAAAAAGATCACAACATGCAACATAGTACATAGTAAAGGCACCATTGGTTTTGAAAGAGCTCTAATATAACAACAGTGACCAAAAAGGTTTACATTCTCACTGAAAATAATTCACAAAAAACTTAAATTAAGGTGGGTAAACAAAAATTAAGATGCACCAGACCATTGTCATTGATGGCTCACTTCCATTTGTATGCGACGATGTGTGCCAAATCCACCACCCGCTGTGAGTAGCCCCATTCATTGTCATACCAAGCAATCACCTTAACCATATCATCGCCCATAACCATGGTTAGTGATGAGTCGACGGTAGACGACACATCAGAGCACCTGAAGTCCACTGAGACGAGGGGCTCATCACACACAGAGAGGATGCCGATGAGCTCCTTCTCAGCACTGTCTCTGAAGGCGGCATTCACCTCTTCGGCGAAGGTCTTCTTCGAGACTTGGACGACGAGGTCCACAACAGAAACGTTAGGGGTGGGCACACGAAGGGCGATACCGTTGAGCTTCCCTTTCAGAGTGGGGAGAACAAGGGCCACAGCCTTGGCTGCACCAGTGGAAGTTGGGACGATGTTGAGCGCTGCAGCTCGAGCACGCCTGAGGTCACGGTGGCTGGCGTCCAGGAGCCTTTGGTCTCCAGTGTAAGAGTGAGTTGTGGTCATGGTTCCCTTGATGATTCCTGTAATTGAATTTGCATTGCACGGTTACAGAAAAACAAAACAGAGGTGATGTGTGCAATAGAAAAGTAGAGAATGAAGTTATGAAAGAGAGGTGGTTACCAAACTTCTGATCAAGGACCTTGACAAAGGGGGCCAGGCAATTGGTGGTGCAAGATGCATTGCTGATGATGGGCTCATCATGGCTGTAGGCATCAGCATTTACACCAACAACATAGGTGGGAATGTCACCCTTGCCAGGGGCTGTGATCAGTACTTTCTTTGCCCCTGCCTGTATGTGTTTCCCTGCACCATCTCTGTCCACAAACACACCTGTTCCTTCTATCACCAGGTCAATCCCTAACTCCCTGTGACGTTCAAATTTATGAAATGGAGTTAAAATGACACGATCATGCAGCCTATCATCTGATCTTATCAAAGATCTTTCTCAATTTTATCCGATAATCAATATCATTACACATATCTTTAACATATCTAACCTCTTAACGACTGTTGCATTTACACGACCATGTAGGAATGATTGTAAATAACGACCTATGCAATTACAAACAACAGTCTAAACTAATGTAATAATCACAGTTATCCTCCTCAGAGGCCCAGCTTCAACTGCTGGAGGATATCGTTAAATCTAGAAAAAAGGCCTTTCGACACGAGTCAACAATATGATTAACATTCCCATTTAGTCCTAATCAGTTTAGATATAGGGAGTTTTCATCCTTCCACAACAAATGCATTTGATTTTGTTAGCCAAATTGACAACCATACAGCAGCTGATCAAGGTAGTTGACTGATTTCAAATTCCTCAATATGGTTATGTGTTATCATAAAAAATGCAGGTGGTTATTCAATGGAGAGTTCATGAGCTGGATTGAGAAGACTGAAACCTGTTCGTTTTACATTTTAGCCTTACATTCAGGCCTGAATCCATTCTATAGGCCTGTAATTAAGGCCAATGCCTAGCCCATTTACAAAATACATAGGCGCCTTTATGTTAAATATGTTGGGCACAGCCAGGCCGAGCTGTGTCTCTGAAAAAAAGAATGTTTATGCAAGACCCATTAACCATTGGGCCGGTAAGTTTAGGCATGGTACATTTACCATTCATCCTATTGCACAGTGGGTTGGGCTGGCCTGGCCCATGAGCAGACTCCCTAGTTATTTGTAATTGTATGTGAAGGTCAACCTTTTTTTTTTTTTGGTAAAAGTATGTGAAGTTTAACTGATGACATGAACTTACTTCCATGGGAGGTCCGCCGGGTTCCTATTGGAGACGACCTGGATGATCTTTCCGTCGACAGAGATGGCCTTCTCGCCGGAAGGCTTGACGTCAGCATCAAAGATGCCAAGGGTTGAGTCATACTTGAGGAGGTGGGAGGCCTGCTTCACACCGCCGGTGTCGTTGATGGCGATGACGTCGAGAGGGGAGTCTTTTCTACCATGCCAGCACCTCAAGAAGTTCCTCCCAATCCTTCCAAATCCGTTGATGGCCACCTTCAGCTTGGCCTCTGTCACTCCTCTCCTGTAACCACTACTGCCTCCAACCTTATTCAACCATATGAACACATTCTCAGTCTCAGCAAAGGTTCAATTAGTGCATTAGTCGATCATTTGATTAGGATCATGCATTATTATCTGCCTCAACCGTTACTCTAATCCCTGGGAATGGGCCCTAATGTAAATGACATAGACTAGCTTTCATGCTTGGGTCAAGCTATGGGGTGGCATTTCTTCGAGGAACCTAACCCGCAACTACTTGCACTGTGACCTGCCAACCTAACCGGAACCCAACCTGTTAATTAAGGGTCTAGGTTAAATATTTAACCGGATTAATAAATGGGTCATGTTCAGAAGGATCATATACGTGTAATATTTAACCTGACCTGAAACAGACCCAACCCATTGGTATCCTAGTCAATCCTTATTCATGTGGAGACTGGGGGTATACATTATTAATTATGGGAATATATAGACTAAGGTAACAGATAATCCTTTTAACCCAAAAAGAAGTTCCTGTTGGTGGGTAAAATCAGATTGTTGAGAACCAACTAACCAGCGAGCTTGGTATAAACACTACCCACAATGGGGTCTAAAATGGTTCGTTAGTATGATGTGCATTTCCAACCCTTTGCAAATGAAAAAGGATTTTAGTTTCCTATGAAAAAGGCAGGAAAAAGAGATTTCTTTCTCCCATGCAGTCCACGGAGTGTAGAATCCTCTCGTTATAGAAAAACACCTAAGATCTATTACAAGTGATAGGCCCTACACGGCTACAACTACAAGTGCATCATGTGTCTCATATTTTAAAGCTACTGGCAACAGTATTTAGACTCGGACAGAAATTAATTAGTCTTAATTAGTGTTAGAAAATCATATCCATCCCATATTCTATCTTCTTATGTTTTAAATTGTAAACTGTGTATAATCTTCATTTCTAGCATCCACCAGAGAGTTAGAAATTTTGGTTGGTGTTCTAGTGCTGTTGATGAGCAGAGCTAGTTCATGTGTTCTTTCATTTCCTCAGTGCCTCTTGGCTCTATATTGAGCTAAAAAAGAGCCTATTTACATGTTCATTTGAAAAAGAGGCTAAATAGCTGTTAGAAAAGTATTTCTGCTACCTCTACTAATATCTCTAGATTTGGATAAAAATGGTTAGCAAAGAAAACTTAATGTGGTATTAAAACGAATCGACCTTTCTCGGATAGGATCAGCTCAGAATCTACCCATGAAGCGGCACAACTTGTCTTAAGATCAAGCTCCAAAGTTGCATGTTCCACTTTTTAGAACTTATGTATTATGTTAAATATTTATTAAATATATATAAAAAAAAAACTAGGTTACTCATGCCACCAACCATGAAAATATGGGCATCATAAAAGAGTGAGAACTACCACTATATTGATTGTATCTAAAATACTTAACTGACTTTAATAGAATAAATCACATTATGTAATTTGTGATCAATGAAATCGTAATTCTCACTCAAATTGCAGTGAATTTTAGATGAATGCCGGACCATTTGCATGGATTTCTAAAGAATTGATGAATAAATATTGTTTCACTTTGATATACATAATCAACGGAAAAAAGCTATCAATTTTCATTTTTGCAGGTCTCCTCCTTTAGACTTTATAAATGGATTGAGACTATTAAGCTTCATGCTATCCATAATAAATGGTGATTTAGCCTTTTGTTCCTCCATATATCAATGTCTATTACATATTCACATCACATTAGAATAAGACCCCACATGCAGCCCTTTCATTTTACGATTAGGGTGGACCCACATATGAATGTCTTCATGGTTCATATTGGATGGGAGATTTTTTACACATTGGAATTTAAAAAGGTAGGACGTACATAATTCTTTTCTTAATTTCTAATGGTGGGTCCCATGTTTAATACTACATTTTGTGGCTAAGTGGGACCCATATATGTACAGTACAACATTTATGCATACTCACTCTAGTAGTTATCAACCTATATATACATTTCATGCACTACTGTATTTGTATACTTAAATTTATTACAAAATGCATATACAGTTGTAACTGTAATCAAGAATTTTAGTAGCTATGGAAAAAGGAATTTATGAAATTTAGGATGTATGGAATTCTCTTGCACGAATTCTAGCATGAATGAAATTAGAAATTTAGTAGCATTTCAAAACCCAGCATTTTTCCTTCAGACATCTACCCGACATGAATTCCAAATTTTTATTGTAAAGAAACAAGCCCCTAAGCAAAAGAAAGTTGATTTGGCTCACTTTCGGGCTTGAGGTTGATTTGGGTTCCCATTAATTTACGAAATGAATAGAGTTTAAGCTAAACTAAGCTCGACTTTTATTTTATTTGAGCCTAGCTTGGGCTCAACTCAAGCCTGATTTAATCAATGTTTCTGAACTGACATTGAGCGCCCGAGCTGTAAAGTAGAGATTTAATCAATGCAAGAGCTTACCAGTTTTTGTGTTGTGAGCCCTAGGTGTGCTCTGCAGAGCAATGGCCCATCCATTTTGTGGTTTTTATGGGCTGAGACAGGCCAAGCTGAAACTTATCCAAGCACAGCGTATTTATTTATTGGCCCTAATATTCAGACCAAGATCCAGCCCAAAGACCTAAAAGTCAGGTCCAAGCTAAGCCTATTTACAAAGCATGTTTGCAATTTTTTTTAAGAATATCAGCCAGACTGGGTTTTCAAGGATAGATCGGCCCGGGTGTGGCTCATTTAATAACCATCTAAGAATAAAGTTAGTCCACAGTTGGACCAGGCTGGCCGAACTTTTGTGAGGATGGCCCATTTAATATCCATCTAAGAATATCTACTCTTGGTGAGGCTCGACCAAACTTTTGTGATGTTTTAACTGATGGTCTGATGGAAGATTAGGATCACATGAATATGTGATCAAGGTTGAAGTAATTCAAAAGTGTGGGATCCACTTCATACTTCTTCTTCTTTTTATGAAAAAATTCCAAGTAACTTGGCCCAATCTACACCATAGGAGCTCCATAATTGAGAAAGAACAGTGGGAGTAAATCAAGGTAGCAATAACAAAGAAGAAGAGATTGAAGTGGGTCACTTACCGCAGACGTCTGAAAGGCAATGACAGAGAGAAAATCATCAGAAGACGTTTTTCTCCCGAAAGAAACAGATGCAGAGTTTCTCAACCCCGAGAAATCGGAGAATCCCTTCCCATTTGCCTGAGAATTCTCACACACATACCAAAATCAGTAACAGTGGTAGCAGTAGTAGTAGTAGAAGTAATATAATTGTAAGGCATTCTTGTACAGAGGAGAAGAGAAGCAAAGAGAGAAGAAGAAGAAGAAGAGACCTGAAGGGAAGCATTGGCTACTGAGAGAGTAGCCGAAGAAGCCATGAGGAGATGTCAGAGGTCGTATTGGACGGTGAAAGAGGAAGAGAAGGCGCTAGTGGTTTTGAAGCAAAGTGAGACCAGCAGAAGCGGATAAAAGGAGAGGATGAGATAATGGATAGCCTCTCAATGAACGAATGGCTATAAGATAATCTATGGCTTGGGCTGGCTCTCCCTCCCTCTCTCTCTCTCTCCCCTTCATCTTGTGAACGTGTGGATGTAAGGAAAGATGAGGACATGGAGAAGGAATGGTGGACTTATCATACTTCTGTTGGAAAATGATACTTTGGTGGGTCCATCATAATCGGAGGTTATGGGGATCTACCAAAACTCTCAGTTGGGTCAGCCCAATTCTGTGCACCATGAGCTTCTTCAGCCTTCAAATATAGTGATTTTAAGAGTGAGAAGGATTATACTGCTTCAGAACTTTACATGAGGCCCATCTTTGCTATATATATTGATATGTATGATAATGAAATCTTGTTTTCTGATGATTGAAGATAAATGTAGATTTATTCCTGCAGGTCAAGCGAGTTGGTATTGCATGTTTAATTATAGCCGAATATTCTGCTGCTGAATATTTGCTTGACTTAAAAGGTGATCACTCTCCAACCGTAGAAATTCCCTATTTTTGTCATGCCTCGTATCACTCGCTAAATTAAAGTTCTTCACTGTCTAAAGAAAGGATTCCTCCTCCTTTTTTTTTTCTAAGTTGGGATTCTAGTCATGAATGGTACTCTAAATTTGAAGACCACATAAGGAATGTGTGTGATCCTAAGGTGCTAACATCAGTCTAGTCCTGTCAATGGGCCGGACTTGGGCTTGGGTTATCTAATCCCGTCTTGAATATTAAGCGGGCTTGTCGGGGGTTGTCCAATCCCGGTCTTAAATTGAACGGCCTAAGTTGAATTCAGTTTCGTGCGGGCCCGGGATGGATCAGGGCTTAGCACGATCTTGAATATAAGCTAAATATTTTCTAATTTTTACTCTGTTTTGCAACAATGCTAGTGCACAACTAAATTGTATTTTTTCTTCAATGCTAGTGCACAACTAAATTGTTGAGCTGGGATAACCAAAAACTCTGCGGATATAAAAAATGTATTTTATATTTCTGACTAAATAATATTGGATAGGGCTTAAAAAATAAACATATTAAAGATGAGCATGCATAAAAAATTATATAGCAGAAAAAAAGCATTACTAATCTAACAGTTTAAAAGGTATATATCATCAATAATAAGCTGATTGAAAATGAATGAATCTATTTAAAGAATAAATCAATACAAGGCAGAAAAGCATAATGCAATAAATTTTCTATGCACATTAATCGTCCATGATATGAAACTTATCCATAGTAATCAATACACAATGACAAACTTTGAAAAACACTGACAGTTTACGTTAACGAACTAGTTTGCTAGGTCTGGATCTAGTCGAGGTGTTCAACAATTGGATAGTAGGACCCACAACTTGGTCTAGCTTCATTTTTCTTGCGAGCGGGCCGGGCCGGGCTTGGATGGGCTGGGCTATTCTACCCATTCTCAGTCCCATTTTAACCAAGCTTTAAAATCATTGCCCAAGCCCAGTCTGCTGGGCTCGATTTTCTTTAAAAGCTCTATATTTTCGGGCTTCTGACAGGCCGTGCCGGGTACCCATTTCAACGGGCTCAATTGACAGGCCTAAACACTACTCAACCATGACTAAGTGTGTTGGCAAATTTTTCCAATTTTTATTATGCCTTGTATACTTGCATCACTCTAGTGCACGCACATATAGTTGCTAGAAACCTCTAGTTCAAAAGGGTGTTTGCATTTAGCCTTCTATAAAAAGCGAGCCTATTAGATATTCTCAGCTTTCTATTTCATGGCCATAAAATGATTAGACGTTGTGATTATGGATTAACTTATCATATTATGAGTCATAAATTTTTTCTTTTTTCTTTTTTCTTTTTTCCCAAATGTCTCAATCCCAAAGCTTTCTTGCAACTGGTAGGGCCCCATTGGGTCTAATAACTCCTATCATTTACCTTCTTCTGGTTATAGAAACCAATATAATGTACAAGGTGGAAAGAATCAATAATCCTTTTTACGATTAGGTAGATCGAGTCCTGCTTTATGTGATACATATCCTAGGGTCTATTTGGCGCTTTACTAGATTAATAAAAGTCAAGTTAAGCCTTCATTTTTCAGAGAATGAGTCACATCAATAGCATTTTAATTCAAAATTTTCTCCTTTTTTTTTCAAAAAAAAAGTAAAAAAACTACCTATTTTCATTGCATACCAAACAACTAAAAATAAAATTTCATCGTAAGTTCGTAACCCCATTATATTTTATTCTCTCTTGATTTGATGTTTTACTAAACTTTATTTTACGTGTAAAATCACCAAATGGACCCCTAAAGTACTCATTTGTACATGATCTTGCTCTTTAATCTGGCCCACCAGTGAATGGTGTTATCAGTGAAAGGTTAATACTCCCATATTAGGCAAACCGTCTGGGTCACACCTAAAAATAATAATAATTAAAAAAAATATTTTCAATGTAGCATCATAGAAAATCCCATGAATTCTCCACTCACAAGGACATGGGACCCAGCAATCTCTGTATACAGTATGCACCACCAATTTATGTGGAGTTTATGTGGAGTTCGTCAGCAAGCAAAACATGCATACAAATACATCCCTATCCTCTAAAAATAAGAGAATTTCTCTACAATGTAATGCCTGAGGGTGCACAAAGCTTAATTTATGTGATTGGGGATGAGCATATGGAAATGAAATTGGCCTCCTTTTTTTTATGGCTAGAAACAAAATGCTTCTAATTTGATTACAACCACCAAATCATCTGAAATCTTTTTCGATTGATTAGGACCCACACCAACCATACATTTTAAATCTGCAAACTCTCATGGTACCATCTTGTTGCGTGTAAAGAAGTAGGGTGGGATAGGAAGGTTAGAGGTGGGACAGATGATCATGATCCCACCCAACCAATGATCAGCACAGAAAAAGGTAGGCCCTACAGGAAGAAGTCTCACAGGTTGGTGATTTCTAGCCAAAATTTCTAGAAAGTTAACAATATCGAGCTACCCCTCGATAGACTTGTCCGAGAACTGACCATAAGACAAATTCCCTTTTCATTTCACATGTATTCTTCTTTGATTGTATTTCATGAATGAGTCAATGCAGAAAATAGATAAATTTAAATGATTTTTCTCCGCGAAATAGGAAAACTGAGTCTCCCCCTTTTAGGGATCCCTTTTTGTGGAAGAAAAAACTCACATTTCCTCTTAAGTGGCGTGGCACAAACAAGCCATTGGTGTTTCTATCTCACATGCTACCCGCTAGTGGGATGTGTAGAACGATGGCCCCACCTATTGATAATCTAATTTGTTTAGAATGGATGTCATCTTCTCGAGTGATATATTTTTAAATTTTACTTCAATAAAAGTTAGTCTCACGATAAGATTGAGCATATGAACGAAAACGTGATCAACATAATCTTATACAATATTTGAATCATATGCATTAATCATGTTGGGCATCATGTGCTCACTTTTATAGTGGGACCAACTCCCATTGAAATGAAATTTGAAGATATTTCACTTGGTAATAGCATTTATTTTGAACAAATAGAATTATCAATAAATTAGCCCTGCATACTGCAGTGGAATTCCATACACATTTCACATGCAAAAAGTTTGTGGGAGACACTTAGGGGATCCAGACTCAGTTTTGACTCTTCAACTGTCTGGAATGATCCAGCACCAAAATTCACCACTGAGGGCAGTAGGGAAGCCTCTTGGCCAAAAGGGTTGTCGAGTTTTTGGCTCTTCAATTTTATTTTCCTTTTTAAATCTGAGTTTGGCATCACTTTCATGTTGAAAATCATGGCAAGCTGAAAATCGATTGTATCGAGAATTTCTCTTTCGAGAATGAGGGTTATATGATGGATTTGTTTGGCCGCATCCTATCAAAAATTTTCCCACCACTGAATGAAAATGAGTTTTTATCATGTTCGGAAACTCTTGCCTGTTAATATGACAAGATGTGGGAATCCCTGTGCTTTCCTACCACTCACTGTGGGAAGCATGTAATCACAAATATAGGTGCCATCACTCATGCACTCGTTTCACCCACTTTTTTTTTTTTTTTGTTCTTTTTTAACTCTCAGATAGGGGCTGGGACTCCCATTCACTCCCATGTGTGAAGAGAGAAAACTCGCATATGCAAGAAGTGAGGGGAGACAAGGGTTGATCTCTAGTAATTCGGGTGAGAGGCGGAATTGCTAACAAACTGAGCAACCCCTTGGTTCATACCACTTATTAGGAATTAGGATTCACCTCTCTTAGAGTCTTATGTAAGTTGGGATGGCAAGTGTCAGGTTTGGAATGGGTTGTTCTAATCGGATTCATTCGACTTACTCCTGCAGTGCTCTGCTCCCAATTTATCCCATTTTTATCATTTGTGGCACAAAGTCTGGCCATGAGGCCATGACAAATAGAGGTCTAGTTGAGTTTGATGCTGCTTTTTTTTTTTGTTCATTTTTTTTCCTACTACAAATTATGCACATATGTCCAAGAAGGGGTTGTTTGCCAGATGATAATGGAGAACATAAGCCACAACAACTATGTTGTGTCTTTATCAGAGAATATTTATATGATATTGCTAATAAAAAAACAGCCTCAAACTAAGATAAATTCAAACCAGAAGTTTTGAAAAAGAATACCAAATCAAATCATAACTAAAAGAAACCTCAAAATAGGAATCAAATAAGAAAGGAATTAGAGGAAAGGGCAACTTGAGCAAGCAAGCTTGTGCATTGCGCATGACCTGCACAAGGACCTTGTGTGTGACTTGTGGTTTGGCACAGGCCCCTATTGGACCCTGCATGGCTTGACCGGGCAGGTCTACTGACAAGCTTCAACCGCTTCAAGCACCTAAAAGGAAACAAAAACATTCCGTTTTATGTTTTTTAGTACTCAACATGAATGGATCCTTAAAATAATTGGACATATGCATGCAAGTGCTACTTTTCGAATCATATCTCACCAGCATTTGCGTTGGTCCTCACAAATCAACTTCCAAAGAATTTATTAAAATAAGAGCTATAGAGAGAATAAAGAAATATCTTCAAGGCCAAGATTGAAAAAGGCCTTTTCTATGATAACTATGTTTTTTCACATCATTAAAAGCCAGAAGCCTGGATGGGTTTGAACTTAGACTGTATCTCTTCTTTAAAAAAAAAAACAGTACTACTAGTGTCTGGTTGGGAGAGCATTCAAAAGCTGAAATTTGTAAATGTTCCATTGTAGTGTTTTGTCAATAAACAACTTGGACAAAAGATCCAATCAATTAATAGTAATTAAGCTTTTAGTAGGTGGGGGAAGAACGAACATGGAATCCTAGGTGTCATTACAAGGCCTTCATAAAAATAAACCTAAAGGAAAGAAAAAGTATACATAGAAATGAGAAGAATCTGATCTTTAAATGGTTGGCGAGGCATAAAGAGAGAAGTTGCACGTTGAAGGACCCAGAGGGTTAGATTGAAAAGTTACGTGCCCTTTTAGAGTTTGCAGTGACAGTATGATTCTTGTGGGGTATTGCTTTGACCATGGTAGTCAAGGCCGGCTGAACCATAAGGCCAAGAAAGCAATAGCTTTAGGCCCCAAAAAATAAGGCACAAAAAAAGGCCCCATAATAGCAAATGACATCTTTTAAAATTTCAAAATATAAAACTTGTTAACTGCCATCCCTTTTTTTTTTCTCCCCAAAATATAAGGCCCCATAATAATTTGAGAAGATACTATCAAGATTTTCATGGGGCCTTTAAAGTGTCATTTATGCCTCTTATATTTCCAAATCTGCACCTTATATTTCTATGGCTAGGTCCAATTGATTTTAGCACACCATTATATTTTTAGCAGTCCATGTGTATCAAATCTCAGCCAACTAATTTCCATGTGAGTTTTGGGATAGGCTCAAAATCCTCATGTGGGTTTTGGAGGTGGCTTAATATAGCTTAGCAAAACTTAAATATAAAAATTTAATTAGTAATTTCGCATCATAAAGAAGCAAGAAAAATAAAATTTAAATAAAATATTTATAATAATATTAAAACATAGAAAATGCCTAATTTATGATCGACGCTTTAGGCCTCGAATTGTCTCGAGCTGGCCTTGATGGTAGTAAGTAGTTCAATTTATTAAAAATCTTATCTTTCACTTCTATTCTCCCAAAGCGTATCATATAGTGGGCTGTTGTATGTTTATTATAATGGATTCAGATTTGAAGTAAGATTAAGAAGGTGATTGATCGGTGCTTATAATTCGACTTTGCGCAATTGGTTATGCCAATCAACTGATAGCTCAGTTGGTGGGGCACCTCTCTTTCCATGGAAACATCCTAGAATCAATCCATTGCTATAGCCTTGATGGTGAAAACTTGGGCGTGCGTGTTGGGTGGGTGTGTCAGTGCTTACCTTCCCTAAAAGAAATCAAAGAAGATAAATTTCACATATGAATAGTGCAAATTATTTGAACACATGAAACCTTATTTATGTGTGAATCAAGTCAACTTCAAAAATCTTCCTTCATGAACTGTAAGGCAAACTCTACCAGAGGCCTCCCCTTTTTTCGTTTTCATATAG
The DNA here is from genome assembly GCA_012931725.1 of Litsea cubeba. Lineage (NCBI taxonomy): Eukaryota > Viridiplantae > Streptophyta > Magnoliopsida > Laurales > Lauraceae > Litsea > Litsea cubeba. The sequence continues at coordinate 20,594,392 of CM022946.1, forward strand.
GAGACTTACCTATAATTAAACCAATTCCTTCCTAGACACCTTGGCTCTTTCTATGTGGAATTGATCTTAATTTTTATCCAGTAAATTTTTACTGTTATAGCTATAAAACTTTGAGGACCTAAAATTAAGGATCATATCATGTGATTGTATTGATGCTCTATCGATTTCAAATCCACGTTCAAATCCATCGCCCAGATGCCTTCATTTTCATAGATCTAGTGGACCCACAGGGGATTGAATTTTGTGAGGAGAAAATCCTGCTCAGTTTGTGTCCTCTCCATTTAGAATATCCTTGTCTAATGGGAACAAGGAAGACCTTTCTTTCTCCAGATTCCAATCTTTTTATGTAACGCAACCGTTTCCACCCTACTTCTTCCCCACTAAAAGACTCTGGCCAATAAAAGTGGCGTAGACAAACAACTAAAGGGAAATCCCAGACGCACTAGTTAAAGAAACTGACTTTCAAATGCTTCTTATCTGAAAGAGGTTTTAGTGACATTTCTAGCTTTGAGCCATTGGGCTACAACATACTAGGAACTTGGTATTAACCAGAAATTCCAACTGTGAAATTTAAAAATTGAAAAGTTTTAAATCACAATGACCTAAATAATAGCTATACTTTTTTTGTACTTGTTTTAGTTGTTATGACTGTTTGAAGAACAATGGTTAGTGAAGTAAAATAACTTACATAAAGAATAGTTGTATGCATGGTTCTAAACATGGTGGACCAAGGCGGGCAAGTGGGGGCCACGAGATTTGATGTCCTCCCTTGTCCTCCTTGTTCCACCCCTGAGCATGAACTTGGCATTCATTTTGACCTAATTACTCAGTATATGGTCAATAGGTCCTCTCCTTTGTATGTGCAGGCAGTCTTATCTCTACATGTGTATAGTTGTCGACTCGCCAATGTATGTAGGGTTCACCAGAGTGCCTCCCTCATTATTCACGTGAGTCGAAGGAACAGAACCTCATAGTGGGGCCACCTATTTAAAATCTAATCTGCTACTCAAAATAAATATCCGTCCCTCATACTCGATATCATTAAATTTTAGACCAATATAAGTTAGTTAATTATATTCCTAATTCTAAGCCCAATCTTACCTTGCAACCTACTTCTTTTGGAGTAAAATCTGAGAATATTTTATATATGGGAAGGTGTTCATTTTGAGCTGCTTGAATTCTAAATAGATTGGTCTCATTATCATCTCTCACACTTCCGCTCCTTCCACTCATGGGAAGCATGAGGAAGACAGGAGATCTGGCTTCTGCCATGTGAGTTTGTAGATAAAAAGTATTCACAAAATAGAAGGAGAAAATGTATAGTGTGATGTGTCCCAAATCTGTCCCTTGCCCACACACCTAGTTGTGTTATAATTAGCCATTCGCAGATCAACTAATTTAATAATTTAGCTAATAATTCATAACTTGAGATGTAGCTTAATCAGAGAATTTGATGTAGGTATAATTTGATTCGGAATTCAAGTTCAAAAGATATGAATGATGAATCATCTTTATCCAGCTTATAACTCCATCACTAGGACTGCATATAAAATTTAAACCAAGTAAAACAATTGTTCTTCTTTACATTTACTCTGAGTTATATTTTACTTCAACTAGAGTGGGGCTCATCATCATATTGATCACATGTAAACACATGGTTAAAATAAAGCGAAGTAGACTTCTATAGTTAAGAGGTGATCAATCGTAAGGTGGGGCATGACCAACTGTGACTTGAGTTCGAAATAGACTGGTGACATACATAGGAGTGCGATATTTGTTAGCAGCTTTGATTTTTAGGTAGGCTCCACTAATGAAAATATAAGACTAGTTTTAAGAGAATTCTGTGAGAACCGTTCGCATGCAATTCGAAAATTTAGCTGCAAATTGTCTAAAACGAGTTATCCTAGTTCAAAGGCCTTCTTGGAGAATTAGGTATCTATGCACCAGGAATTTGGAGCTCGAGCAAGTTAACAGTCCTGGATCACATTACAATAAGTTTTAGATCTTTATTTAGTATGAGAACTAGTTATCATCGAGCTTATTGTAATAATATCAATGCTTTATTTCTAAGTTTTTCTTTGCTCATGAAGGCCAACCCTAGACTTCTATATGTTAAATAAGTATCAGCATTGAGGAAATTAATAGTGTCCACCGAAAGCATTCAACAGTTTCCAGATCTATTGAGGAAATCTTAGACAGCATGGAAAAGCACTTTAGTATTGAACACAAAATGTGGTAATTGTGGTTCTCATCACTTTAGTTTATGTAAGTCTATTATTTAAAACTGATACTTTGATACTCCAACTATCAGTATGACCCAATTCAGGCAGGAAACTGCAGAACAGAAGAAGTTATAGTTTGTGGGACTTCCAACAACAGTGGCCCAAATGCAAATACTCCCTCAGTTGAATGATCCAGAGGCCTCACTATGCAAATTGAGTGATCAATCAGAGATCTCAAGTGAGCGATTGTCCATCAATTGAATAAATGAGAGGATTTGTTGTTTCCAATTTTGTTGTTGGACCAGCCTGAGTGGGGCACCTGGGGGCATTTATAATTTTCGAGTTTGCTAACAAGGCCTTTAAACTGCAAATAGTTTGAGATCGCATACTATCAGCCAACTATTCTCAAAAATTTCTGAGTTGAGTCCTGTAAATCCATAAGTTGTGTCTTCTAAAAGTCCTAGCTGCTCAAAAGCAACGCACCCATACAAACTAATTAACACTAGTCCAAATTAGACTGATCAAGAGTAAGAAATGAAGTTTACTTTGGATTCTATTACCATAAGTTTTTACACATGATTAATCTGATAGCGAGCATTACTCCCAGTAAAGTAAAATTTCACCCAAAGTAAATGTAAAGGATAATTATTTTGAGTGGTTTGAATCTTTAATATGGCCCTGGTGATGGGACTTGTTAAATTCATCGAACTGGTCAAACTCAAATCCAGAATGACAAATTAAAATTCGAATCAAATGAACCTGCTCCATCAAATCTAGATCTTGAATTATGAATCGCTGACCTGAACATGAATTAATCAAACTGTGAACAAGATAACTCGAGGCATTTAGGGCTAGCTACAACTAAGTTGTTCTTGCAGACTACAGTATCCTCAGAGAGAAATCATTGGATGGAATTTGGATGCTTTCCCAAAAGTAAGGCCATTTGAAGTTGTACAAACAAGGTAGTAGTCTCATTTTTTAATATGGATATGGGACACATTAGAGCTGTGCAGAACATCTTGGCGTTGAGACAACACAGAGACAAGAGCATAAAGAAGATTAGTAACTCCAAACATGGCCCCACCTTGCTATATATAAAACCCCATACTACTTCAAGAGTTCTCAGCACCAGCTTTCCTCTCTTCCACTGTTCTTACATGTTCTGTTTCTCTTGCTCTGTTCTGCCTGTATCCAACAGGGAAATTCAGCTTACTAACTCTACCAAGAGTCTTTCACCTCCATAAGAAAATCAAAGAGACACATGTCAAAGGAAGGAGACCTGAAGGTGCCATAGCTCAATACACTTCATTTGCTCCAATTCTCTCTCTCTCTCTCTCTCTCTCTCTCTCTCTCTCTCTCTCTCTCTCTCTCTCTCTCTCTCTCTCTCTCTCTCTCTCTCTCTCTCTCATTGATCTAATGGTAAACCTTTTTTACTTTGTCCCAGAAAGTTGACTTGAAGGTCTCAGTGAACTGCTGTGAGGGTTGCAAGAAAAAGGTGAAGAAGGCCTTACAAAGCATTGATGGTAAGAAAATCTTAAGTGTTCTATGTTCGTGTGCATAATGTTATTGTTACCTATGTGGATATGCTTGTAGTAATAGCTAGTTCGTCTCTTCTAATTGCGTGTCTTTGCAGGGCGTTTAAAGACACAAATCGACGTGTCTTTTTTCTAATTCTGGGTCTTTGCAGGAGTATACAAGGTTCAAATCGATTCATATCAGCCAAAAGTCACCATAACTGGCAACGTTGATGCTCAAACTCTCATCAAGAAGTTGACAAAAATCAGCAAGACTGCAGAGGTGTGGCCTAGTGACAGTCAAAAGTCTTCAAAGGATGAAAAGAAGATTGACAATGGTCACAAAGAGGTAGAGATTTGTACAAAAAATGTGAAAGACAAGGCGAAAGACACCGACAATGGAAAGAAACCCGATAATAAGGAATGCAAATGCTCCAACTCTTGCGCCCACTCTAAGAGTAATGGAATTGATATTTGCAACACTGGAGGCAACAACAAAGAAGAGAAAAAGGATGCCCAAGGAGCTGAAATTGGCAAAAACAATAGTGGATCAACTCCAGAAGTTCCGAAGAATGTATTTCCAGTTCCTCAGCCTGGCATTGTACATGAGGCAGGTAGTGTTGGGTCATTTGCTCCATACTGTTACGCAATCGAGCCGTCTACGATCCACCCAATGTATTATCCGGTAGGTGCGTATTTGGCCCCTCCACCAGTTTACTACTATGAATTGCCAGCGTCTCAACCACCAGTGCAGTTGACAGCACCAAGGCTCACAGACTATTTCGATGATGATAACACTGTTGGATGCTCAGTAATGTAAGAGATCTTGTTTCACTTTTATGGCATCTTTAGCTTAGTTTTAAGTAGAACATAGTAGGGAGGTAGTTCCAGTCATGGGTCTTTTTTTGATCTTATGTTCAGGTATAGATGGTTTGAAGGAAGGGAGTGATTGATTTTTGTAGATCCCAGATCTGGGTTTTTCTTCCTTTCTAATGAGAATCAGAACTGCTGTTATGGGAAATTGGTTTGCATTTGTTAGACTTTCAACCGGTTACATAAAGTTAGGACTCAGGAGAATAAAAGCAACTTTCTTTTATGTTTGGACTCCAATTAGACTACCCACTTCCTTCCAATGGCTTAGTGTTTTGTAGATGTTTGAGACACCAATTAACAACTCTTGCATATATGCATCTTTAACTAAACCCCAACTAAATTTACATTTAAATGTTATGTAGTGTTTATTGCGGACAGGGTAGATAACAATCTTCTCTAGCTGTGTAACTGGCCGAAGAAAAATGTGGGCCTGAGCCCAAAACAAAGCTTTTCAAGCCCGTAGCCAGACCAATTAATAATTTGTTCGAGCACAAGTTTAACCATGATATTGCTCCATCTTTTCATTTTCAAGAAAGATTAGGCAGTTCCTAGCTTAATTACCGGAAGTCCAGCCTGTGGGGCCCAACTGAAAGAATGAAAATCATGGGGTATAGGGGTTGGATACATCGACATTCAACCTACCTAACAAAAGATTGGAACGATTTGATCAGAAGAGGTACTTCTAGCCATTAGATAAAGTACAATGCGTGCCTAAATCTGCATCGTCAATTAGATGGCATGCACAATTTGGATGAGTGTCAAATTTGGGTCGGTGATAATTTAGGGGAGAGAGAGTGTTTCTTTGGCTTATCATTACCTTGTGCTTGTTGTGATCGGGTGTGCAGAAGCGTGTGATCAACAAGCAAACAAATCAAGCCACACAAAAGGGAACACAGATTTACGTGGTTCGGTGATTTCACACCTACATCCACGGACAAAGCTCGTCTTCTTCTTCTCCATTATTCGGAGTTTCCCCCAATTAGGGTTACAACCAAAAAGATAATATATAGTTTTAGACAAATACCAAATTACCCTTCAACCCTAATACAAATGGATTGAGCCTAAAAAAAAAGCCTAATATCGACCCAACGCAGGGTCTTCTTCGATTTTGTTCTGCACGCAGAATAGCAACTAGCAGCGTCACTACTTCTTTCCAGCGAGAGAGGCGTGACGACGGCTGGTACAGTATGGTCTCAGGGATTTTCTCCTGTTCCGACGGCGAATGGCGAGGATTCCGATGACATGAGGCCTCTGCGATTTCTGTTTTGAAAATTCGGATCTATGATTTCCGTTTTGGAAATTCAGATCCTCTTCCTCTATAGCGCATGCAACGCCTGGGAACTCTATAACTCAAGTCTTCTTCTCTATCGAAGAACTGCACCAGCGGCTTCTCCACTTCAAACAACGCAAAGTCCGGATCTTCACCTCGTTGTCTTGCTGGTCTCTGGTTCACTGCAACTTCTGGTTTCTTGATTAACACTTAGATCTCCGCCTTCTTTCAGTGTTTGATACTCTGATCTTCTCCTCCGACTCAATAAGAACCGAAAAAACCAAATGCTAGATCCAAAACAGATCTCCTTCTGCAGCACTGCAACCGAGAAATGTTCACTCAGTGAGTTCTCCGATTAACAATCGTAGCCCACCTTCAGATTGACAGCCGATCTTGTCGTAGATCGCGTACCACAACAATGCTTTGATACCAATTTGCTGTGATCGGGTGTGTGGAAGCGTGCGATCAACAAACAAACAAATTAAGCCACACGAAAGGGAACATAGATTTACGTGATTCAGTGATTTCACACCTACATCCACGGACAAAGCCCGTATTCTTCTTCGATCCACTAATCGGAGTTTCCCCCATTAGGGTTACAACAAAAAAAAAAATATAATTTTAGATAAATACCAAATTACACCTCAACCCTAATACAAATGAATTGGACCTACAAAACAATCCAAAATCCAAACCCATCAACCTAACAGTGCTACAGTGGAGTCCGGTATTAATAAGTGAGTGGCGGCTGCAAGAGCTTTGAATGAATGGTAGCCGAAATAGCTTTTCACCCACTCTTAAAGCTACCACACGAGCTCATGGCTAATATGTTATTGCCTTTCTTTCACGAACTTAAAGCATGCATCTTTACTACTTTCTGATGTTGTCTTATTGACGACTGGTCAAATAAAGTAGCAATGTCAACATTATGGGCATTTAAATAAGCATAAGAGAGTATCAGCCGTACATTAATCATTCCTTCAGACAAATTAAATCAATGAACTAATCTTCAACTCATTCAACTTTGCATTTCATTTTCTTGAGGTCTCATGCATTTATTGTTCATGCTTCCTCCTAAGGGTTGTTTGATATATGGCCGGGATGGAATCTTGCCCATGGTCTCCTACCAAAAGGAAAGTTACCTTACTCAAATACAGAATGGGTGAGGAAGCACCGAGTCGCAACAGCGTGAAAGATAATCACTGTTAATAACCGAAAATACCAAAAACTCAAATTTATAGTGAACGACACGACAATATACATCAACAAAAACAACTGATCAACAGCCTCACATCCTTATTTAATCACAATAGACCAGTCTCATCATTTGTAACTGATCATTTAAGATATAATCACAACAGGTCATTCCATTATTAGCTGTAACAAGGAAGGAGCCTATCTTTCCACCAGTGAAATATATGTGTAACTCCAATCTTCCATTATTTAATCATAAAATGATTGTATGCTCCCGCTATGTTGGTGCAATTTGATTTATTAACTTATGTTAAGGTTACCTTTCTGTTCAAACCTGATCATATCAAAAATCACTATTTTTTCTTTCTCTGGTGTAACCAAATTTCATTTCAACAAGAGTGAGGTGGATGAGAATGACATGCAGATAATCATAAAATGATTGTATGCTCCCGCTATGTTGGTGCAATTTTATTTATTAACATTAGAGCCTTTCTGTTCAAACCTGATCATATCAAAAATCACTATTTTTTCTTTCTCTGGTGTAACCAAATTTCATTTCAACAAGAGTGAGGTGGATGAGAATGACATGCAGATAATTGTATGCTCCCGTTATGTTGGTGCAATTTGATTTATTAACTAATGTTACGGTTAGCCTTTCTGTTCAAACCTGATCATATAAAAAATCACCGTTTTTTCTTTCTCTGGTGTGACCAAATTTCATTTCAACAAGAGTGATGTGGATAAGAATGGCATGCAATTCTCAGCTGATTGCCCAAGGGTTGGAAGGGTACAATATGTCTTCTCACTTTTGTGGGCTTTCCTCCTGCTTATGCGTACTCTCTTTTCGTATGTGTGGGCTCTCTCTTGGGTCACAGCCTCCTTAGCTGGATTACCAAAAAAAAAAAAAAAACAAGAGTAAGGTGGAAAATATATTGCTTTGGTGAACGTACAAAATATAACTTTATAATTCATATATAATCAGTGGAGGGCATCACTGTCATTGGATTGCATCCCCACCGAAACATAGTATAGTTGTAGAGAATTAATGGGTTCTCTGTGCAGCCTGAGTGACAAAAATGAAGTTGGATTCAAGCCTGAGGCAATGTTTGGCAAACAAATCCTCACTAATTTTTTTATAAAATAGCAAAAGACTCATGTTTCGCACTTGTAAATCCTTGAGAATTTGGCAAATGAAAATCTTCATTTTTTATAATTTTTAGGTCCAATCTCCTCCAATAAGATTTGGAATCCTCAATCTGGCGTATTTACGCACCCATACCATTTTTTATCAATTATATTTACAAACTGATATCTATGTAAAACCCCCAATTCTACAAATTCTTAGTGAGAAGTATGTATTTCAAGGGAGTGAGGTATCCTCAAATCCGCAAATTCCTCGTGGATTCCTTACCTATTATCAAACCTATGAGTTAGTTCAATGAGATGGTCCCGCTCTCCGTATAATTTAATTTTAGCAAAGAAAAAGGAATCCTAGATTCCTACCCAAGAACTCCAAGTCCTCTTTGCCATGTCCAGGAGAAATAGTTTATTTTTTTTCTATTTTTTCTTTTTTATGAGAAAAATGTGTCACACCAAACAATTAAAAAAATTAGAGCTGTATAAAAAATATGAATAATTTCCCTCATCAAGTACCAGATCATGAGTGATATATGGTCATTTTTTTTTTCTATTTTTTCTTTTTTATGAGAAAAATGTGTCACACCAAACAATTAAAAAAATTAGAGCTGTATAAAAAATATGATTAATTTCCCTCATCAAGTACCAGATCATGAGTGATATATGGTCATGCCATTTTCCTCCACACTTCTTCATTCCATTTACTTCCATCATTTCCTGTAATATATTCTCCTGCCATCTCTCTGATCAAGTACCAGATGAATGATATATGGTCAGGATGGATTGTATGCTTACTGTCCTACTAAAGGGAAGGTGATCTTACCAACTGGGTCAAGCTGATTATGAGTTATATCCATCACTCATTTGGAGTGGAAGAGGATCAAGACATCAAGTAGAAATATATTTTCCCAAAAGCTCAAATATCATGTAAGAGCGCTCTCTCTCTCATCTTGGTCGTGACTATACTCATGTTTGCCATTATTCGATTCTAGCAGTAGAATATTACATTGATTGGTATTTCTTGAAGAACTATGCTTGCATACAGACTACAGAGTAGGAAAGATGAAATGTATGGATTGGAAGATACTTGCAAAAAGGTTTGATCTAATCTCATCTATGCAATGATAATTGGCAGATATTTTACCTTTTTTTCCATGTTTCCAATTAACCAATTGTTATGCATTTTACCTGGCAACAAACTCTACAATGGAAAAAAAAAATGCCCTTTCATTCCTAAGACGCACACCAACTGTTTGAAGAAATGTCTGTGCAATTATGCTAGTACAATGTTCCCTGACTTTTTTTGTTTGTTTGTTTGTTTTGATCGGTAACAGAAACTTTCATTAAGAGAAGAAGATGATACAAAGACGAAAAACAAGATAAAATAAAAATACAAAAAGATAGTCCAAAAGAGAAAGGTGCAAGAGAGCTGTACCCACTCAGCCATATAGTTGGCCGATCTAAGTTTATGACGAAATACTACATCAATGTTGGTATATAAAACCCATATTTTATTAAAAAGGAAATGGTGCTTCTAAGGATTAGTCTTCCAATTAGACGCCCAACCACAGGGGCGGATCTAGGACTCCTTATCTGGGGGGTTGCACTTAAGTTACACTAAAAAAATAGCAACAATGTCTCACCAAAAACTATAAAAATAGCAACAATGTCCCACCAAAAACTATCTATGTACTATATTCATAATTCATTTTCGACAAGCATCATACCAAAAGAGTGATCATTTTTATTATACTACTCAAAATCAACAAAAAAATATCTTCACAATAGATCTTGACAAGTATGACAAAAGACAAATAAAAGTTAAAGCATGACACTAGTGAAACCTTGACTTGCGTGGCTTCTTATCAAATTCATGTATTACCAACTCTATGTCGACTTCATTAGCAAACTCTCTTTTTTTGTAAGACTAGTATTTTTTTTTTTTTTTTGGCTGAAAGCTTGGGTTCAACCGCCCCCCAACACACACACCCCCCCCCCCCCCCCCCCCAACCAACAACATTAGAAGAATCATTCCCCACACACTAAGGAGTCATTAAATTTTGTTCCCTACCTTTTCTGACAGGGTCCTTATTATTTGTGCATATAAACAACAATGAGTTGTATTGAAACATATAAACTAGTGGACAAGTGATTGATCCAACATGCTTTACATTTAATCAGCAAATGAGTTCAGGATTGCTATATTGAAAACTGACTTCTTGTGTCTCTCCTATTCGGAGATGACTGTTAATGCATTGTTTCATTTGAAGTTGGTTGAGAAATTGAACCGAAAGGGTTTGGGGGAATCATCAAATTTTCTAGGCTTCCTTCCAACATTTGAACCACACTTCTCATGGAAGGGCGATCTACTGGGTACCAATGTATGCACCAAATTGCCACGATAGTTAGCTTTTTTGATATCGTAGCATCTTCTTCTTCACTAGATCCGTTATGGAAAGTACACTCGGCTAGTATTTTCCACAGTAGTATTGATGTTCTTCCTTCCTCCTACCATTTCTAGCAACAGCATTCCAAAGCTATAAACATCTGATTTGTGGGAAACATTTCCAAAGTTCCTAGAAAAGACTTCAGGTGCAATGTAGCCCATGGTCCCTTTGGCAGCGGTCATTGATACGGTGCTCTCTTCCTTCGAGCATAACCTGGCAAGCCCAAAGTCTGAAATTTTGGGATTGAAGTTGTGGTCTAGCAAGATATTATGGGGCTTGATATCAAAATGAAGAATCTGTTGGTCGCAACCCTGGTGGAGATATTCTATCCCTTTAGCAATGCCAATGGCAATGCCTCGAAGCTTCTCCCATCCTAAGAAAGAATTATTTTCATCTAATGAGAAAATGAACTTCTCAAGTGATTCATTGGGCATGACTTCATAGATGAGAGCTCTTTCATATCTATCTGCACAAAAGCCCAAAAGTCGAACCACATTAACATGAAATTTGGCCCCATGGTCGTTTTGAACATTATAAGGGAATCAGCAGTTCAGATCATGATTTTGTGGCCTGCATGAATAGAAAATTGAAAAAAAGTGACCAGGTTCAAGGGAAAAGGAAACCATGTGTAAAATCAGTAGGTACATTCAACTATCCAAGATTTTCTCATAAATTTCTAGAGATCCATGAAGAATCAAAGCACCAAATTTTGCCCCATAGTTGTTTAGGATCTTCTAGATAGGATGCACGGTTGGGATCGTGAAATTGGGTCCCATGGAAGTCCCAAATGGTATATCTAATAGGTTGGACTTTTTTTTTTGTAAATATCTCAAAATTTGTGATGAATCAACGACTCCATAGCTGTTTTTGACCTTTAATGAAATCCAATGGTTTTGATCTTATTTTGGGCCCAAAAATTTCTAAAAAAAAGAAAAAAAGAAAGAAAGAAAAGAAAGGATTGCCAAAACATCTCGCTGGGGCTACTAAGCATGCAGTAACCTGCAGTTCTATTTCACTAATACCTTTGTTCTTTATAGTGCATAGTAGGGCATTTTACACGAAGATTACATCTAAGTATTTGATTATAAAAAATAGTTAATAGCAATAACCTTAGTATATGATATATATATATATATATATACTGAGTTGGTTAAAAAGGGATTTTGGAGTTGAAATTGTTACCATGAAAATCGATACATTAACTCTTTTCTAACAGTAAGAAACTGAGCATGCAAAACTATTCCAGGTATGTGTTTTACACAATTCAATCATTGGATATATATATATATATAAACTGCTTTCGTTTAATACCATAATATTTTCATCTGTTAGATTCTGATATGATTGTCATACAATGTAGGCATCGTCAAAACACTACTACAACACTTACAAGGTAAAGTGCCTTTTAAAGCTATTTCGCTTAATGTATTTCTCTATTTTAAAAGATTTTATGATCTAATTATTTCTTCATTTTCTGCATGTTCTTGCTTCTTTTATTTTTTTTTCACAGGCTTACTTATGGCATCCCTACCTATCGTAGGTAAGATTGTAACTAACCTACGACACCAAATATTCTTTTGCCAGGGATCTAAAATATGATTTTCATTTATTTCTTGTGTGAAGGACGTATTATGATAGTAAGAACATCAATAGGGATGTTCTGCCTAGTTGTCTTATTGATCTATAAGCTATGGAGGGAGCATCTGTCCAAAGACGAGAACGTTCAAAAGTTCATTAGTAAATACAAAAGTCAAATTCCTTTGCGCTACTTCTCGGATGTCAAGAAAATGGCCCTGCATTTCAAAGTAAAAATAGAATATACTGTGATAGAGTTCTTAATTGAGCATAAATCCAAGGAAGAGAACATCGAAGACTTCCTAAATAGATACAAGAATCATGTTCCGATGCGTTACTCCTATTCTAATATTAAAAAAAAGAAAAAAAAAAAAGACTAAAGGCTTCAAGGAGAAATTGGGGCATGGAGGCTATGGTTCTGCATACAAAGGAGAGCTCCCAAATGGTCATCTTGTTGCTGTAAAGATGTTGAACAAATCAAAGGGCAATGGCCAAGAATTCATCAATGAAGTTGCCACAATCGGACGGATTCATCATGTTAACGTAGTGCAACTCATTGGGTTCTGCTCAAAAGGGTTAAAAAGGGCTCTCATATATGACTTCATGCCTAATGGATCTTTGGAGAAGTACATATTTTCACAAGAAGGTGAGAGCCCCTTGAGTTGGGAGAAGCTGTATGACATTGCATTAGGAGTTGCAGGAGGGATCGGATATTTGCATCGGGGATGCGACATGCAGATTCTTCACTTTGACATCAAGCCTCACAACATTCTTCTAGATGAAAACTTCACTCCATCAGTTTCAGATTTTGGGCCGGCGAAATTCTACCCCCGGCCGGCTGAGGAGAGCATTGTATCTATTACAGCTGCAAGAGGAACATTTGGATATATGGCTCCCGAACTGTTCTATAGTAATATTGGTAGGGTGTCGTATAAGTCTGATGTTTATAGTTTCGGAATGATGTTGTTGGAAATAGCTGGGAGAAGGAAAAACATAAATGCGAATGCTGAGAATTTGAGCCAAATTTACTTCCCTTAATGGGTATACAACCAACTTAATCAAGGAAAGGACGTTGGAATTCAAAATGCCACGGCCCCAGATGAACAAGAAACAGCAAAGAAGTTGATTACAGTTGCACTGTGGTGCATCCAAATGAGACCCATTGATCGTCCTTCAATGAGCAAAGTCTTAGAGATGTTAGAAGGACGGGTGGAGCTTCTGCAGATGCCACCTAAGCCCTTTTTATCTCCACAGCAGGTGACTGAAGAGCATAATTAATACAGCGTTCTCAAATGGCACATAACTATCAACAATTGATGCATGTCATTATTAAATGGTACGCACTGGGCAAATTACCCTAACTGTATGTGTTCTCTAATTAGTGACTCTTAATATATAATGTCAAAATGTGGTAAGATAATGTGGTGGAGCTGATCAAATGATCTACCATATTATCTGTCAAGACTGTTTTCACTAGATGGTCAGACTATTTTATCTGGTGAGTCCATTTGAAATGAAAAAAATGATAGAATTTTTATTAGGGTCCTCCTTAATTTGGCGGAGTTGATTTCGAATATTACTTTAACGATCGCGAAGGGGCTTTGGGTATAAATGAATTCTCTAATTTTTGTCTTCATGACATTATTTATTAATTGAGAATCATGTATGGGGGATGTTACCCGGTTTAAAGTAAGAAAATCTATTCTTTGGCCTCCTATTCCCTCCTATTGGTTTGTTTGACGTTCCAATTGTTGATGGGGCCGCAGTAGGGAAGCGTCGACCAGCTGGTATTGGAGGAGTGTTTGGAAATTGCAATCTGGACGTTTTATTTATGTTCTCCAAATATGTGGGGGGTTTGTGACTCTAATGAAGCTGAGGTTTTAGCTATTCTGGGAATCTCGTCGTGGTTTTTCGAGGTACTACCATAGCGATCTTATTATGGAGTGATTATTCTAATGCAGTGAGTTGCGTTTTGAACCGAAACACTTATCCATGAAAGTTTCAGATCCTCTTCAATGAAATTCGGGTATTATTCACCACCATTAATGTTACCTTTCAGCATAAGAGTATGTCATCAAACATGATGGCGGATGCTTTAGCCAAGCAAGGTATTGAGAGAGTTTCCCCTTGAGAGGGTTTTATTATGTAGTTGTGGTGTGAGGGGATACATTACTCTTGTTCCTCTGTGTTTCTTTCCCCCTTTTTTTCTTTTCTTCTTGTACTTTATATTTGTATTCTATTCTCTTTTATTATAAGTTACTATTACCGATATAAAAAAATTAGTTGGATATAATTTGTCTCCTCTTGTTCCTAACTTGTCCTACATAGATAAGTAGATTGGCTTTATTTTATAAGGCAAGCCAATATTATCGTCATATTGCTTACGTGGTCGCACTCGCACCGTGATTAATTATATTGCACAAAAGGGCCAACCTGAATTCCATCATTTAGGTGGACCACTGTAGTCACATTATCGAATCGATTTTATAGGAGAGACCAACTAAAGAGAACATTTTTTTTTTTTAATTTTTCTTTTACAAAAACTTGCGGATTTGAATTTTCATAATTTTTTGTGGGTGTTATAGATACCGTCAAGTGTCTATAAATATCTGTTATATTATGAGAGGCGTGCTTAGAATTTATGTACCTAATTCCAATATAGTTGGGACAAGATTTTGATAATGTTGATCATTATAGACGGGATGTATTTGTTATTATTAGGAAGTAGAGTACACTAATAAATTTCTGTACATCAAATGTGTTATTCTCTAATGGGTTGAGACATGGAAAGATTATTGTATTGGTGATTTGGTTATCATTAAGCAGAGTGCTTATAAGGAGAGGTATGAGTTGTTTTTTATACGGAGAAAGAGAACTTCATTATAAAAAAAAAAATACATGGGGTTATAAAAAGCTGCGGGCCCAAAAAAAAGTTAAAAGAATGAGACAAATTAAGCTAGAAGGGCATATCAAATAAGAAGAGGAATCCCACTGATAGTCTGAGAGGCTAATCTTAACATGTTAATATAAGGATCAGCAATCAACATGCATAACTCGAATCTATTTATTTTAGTGTTCAGCAAATAAGATAGTTACAGGATGAAGAAAATCTGACTGACAGATTAGTCGATATCGATCATCCCTGATGGTCGATATTGACTATATGTCAGTCGGATTTCCTCCAATATGTAACTGTCTTATTTGTTGAAAATGATAGGAAGGTCGATATCAACAATATAGGTAAACGACAAAAAAAAAAAAGAAGAAGACAATAACGTAGAATTTGCAGGTCCACCTGTTGATCCTCCGCCCTTGCCTTATCTCACTCTCCTTGGCTCTGCAGCTCCCTGACCCTCATCCCCTCCCTCCCCGAGGCCCAGGCCCAGGCCCTCTTCTTCGTCTCCGCCTACAACATCACCTACGTCTCCCCTCCCATCTTCTCCTCCTCCTCTGACGAAGACAACCCCATGCTCGCTGCCCTCCATTCCTTCGTATCATCCCTCTCCCCACCTCCCCTGACCCCATCCACCGCTCTTGGAGCAACACCAGCAGCAATGTTCTCCCCTGCCCTCACTCCCACTCTACAACAATGAGTCCCTCTGCATTCATAGAACTAAGAGAGAAAAATCCACTTTCTATTTGGGTCTGCAAGCCGAGAGCAACCACTACAGAATGGTCGATATCGACCATATCGCTAAACTACAAAAAAGAGAGAAAAAAAAACAAAGGCACCCAGAGGACCCCTCCCATCTATACAGGACCTCATCAATGCTACGGGTCTTATGGGGTTTTTCCCCGTAGTTTCCTCATTTATTTATGAAGAAATTAGTTAAATATCGTTTTCTCTTATTTGTGCATTTAAGACTACGGGTCCTATATGGGGTACCCCGTAGTTTCCTCATTTATTTATGAAGAAATTAGTTAAATATCATTTTCTCTTACTTGTGCATTTAAGATTTGTCAAAGTCTTCGTCTCCTCACTCCGGTGGAAAGTTCAGTTTATGGTCCACATGAGTTTAATTGGCACTCGTCTTATCTTGACTTGCTTGCTTGACCTAAATAAATGTCAAATTTTGGGTTGATGGCAATTGTGTTGGAATGTGAGGTCCAAAAGACCCCCACACAGTTGCCCGTAAGCCTCAATGGGTTGTTTAGAGATAAGATTAAACCTTATCCCCTTAATCTTGTGCATGTATAGCAAAATTATACATCTTGGTTTAAAAGACCCAGGATATAGAAAAACCCATTGAAAGATATTTGTAGAAAAATCATCAAGGCAGGTGATCTCTAACTCTGCTATAATTCTCTTTTCAATTTTGCACTCTAAGAGCATCTCTTCCAGGGTGGACATGCCACATGGAATTTCTGGCATGGATTTTCACTTCAATAGCCATGTTAAAAATAACATGGCATTTGACATATGAGAGTGAAATGTCAGATTTGGCATGTGAAAAAGTGAGATGCAAAATAATATTTATGGTTATTTTATTCCAATTTTTTTTATTGGAATTGGATTTCGTTCGATCTATTTAATACATTAAAAGAGGTAAAATCCAAAAAATAAATAAAATATTACATTTGGCATATGGGTGGAGATGCCTCTAATTTGGTAGAAATGTGAAATTTCAAAAGGTCAATTTGCCACATCAGCCAGCAAAAAAAATTTGGTATCTCCATTTTCGTATCTCTATTAGAGACGCTCTAAGATTTTTTCAAATCGAAAGGAAGCAGTGTAAGGCCACTTAGATCGGGGAGTACGAGGCATTTCTTTCTTAATTAGGCTGTTTGGCTAGAGAATGTTTGGGAGTTTATCTCTTGAGAAACATCTTTAATTAGATTTACAAATGTTCAAGGACTCTGCCAACACACTTAATTATGGTTGTAATGTTTGCGCCTTTAGTATCACACGCATAGGAAGTGACAGACTGAGGACCAATATTTCTACCGAGATTTTCATCTGGGTCTTAGAGGGGGACCTAAGATTTTCGTGTAAATTCTGGAGGCAAATCTAGGTTTAACGAGATGACTACCTCCGGCCATAACCATGGATGTAGGCATGCCCTTATACCCTAATATCGATCCTTAGGCCCTAAAGTTAGAAGTATCGCTCATAGATCAATGGCTCGTTTTGAAAAAAAAAATTTTAATATCTCTTAATATTACGAAATCTGAAATTTAGATTTTTTTTAGTAAAAAAGGCCACGTCATGAGGATGAACTTTTGAAAGTCTTCAAATGCCTGCGTCATGAGGATGAACTTTTGAAAGTCTTCAAATGCCTGAATTTTTTATCCACTTATCCTTCTAAATTCTAATCGCGTTGAATAAATCACGCGCATTCTCTATTTCTCTCATCATCGTCAACCGTCACCCTCTCTCAAGTCACAAGTCTAAAGTCTACATCCCCCGAGCGTATCCAACACGTAAGTCGGATGTGTGGAAATTCATTGTAGGGCCTATGTATTAATAATTCAAACAGTTGAATATAATTGTGGTCTCCTTTTACTTTAATGAATATCGTAAGACTAAATGCTAATTATGTTATCAGTTATTAGCTTAATTTTTATCGTGGGACCAACTATTGAAGAAAAATTTGAGGATAAATCATTGTAGGAGATGATATTCATTTTAACAATAGGGATTATAAGCAAATGGGCTCCTCATCGGTTGAGTTCCACACCAGGTCATAGAAAGCATGTGAAAGATACTCGGGATCTTGAAAGCATTTTGAAAAATCTGTCGGAGTTTAAAATATCAAAATAATGTTAGAAAAATCCAAAAGGAAAAAGAAAAAGGAAAAGGTTGGAACAACCAGTAAAAAGAGATTATAACAACTTTTTTATTTTGAACTTATCAGTTATTTTAAAAATTTATTTATTTTTATGACAATTTTTTATAGGGCAAGGCTCTTTTAAGCTTAAGCTTAAGATACGATTTCGTAAGCTAACGCTTTTGAGGCCCACCCTTGGTCTATCCAAATGGACCAAACACACAACCCCCCTAAATTGCATATGTCCACCAACTTTTGGTCAAATTCAAATTTACTGGACCGTTGGATCGACTGTTTACCGATCCGAATGGACTGTTGACCATTAAATTTTTGGTACCCAGATGGAGATGATAGAAACCATGGTTCGGGCTGATTTTTTGCAAAGAGGAGGGTCCTAGGAATTCCTCGAAATCCCCCCATCCCCTTGTGGGTCCCCAGGTGGGCCCCACCACACAATTGACCTTACCTCAACTTATCTTATTATAAGCTTTAGCTTAGGAGAGCTGACCCCTTTTCTATATTATCTTGAGGAAAACCTAAAATTATAAATAGCCCAGTATTTTCCAAAGAGGATATTTAAAGAACAACATTTGTTTGTTATGATGCACTTATAAGAAATGAGCATGCAATCCTTCACTCATGATGATGTAAGTCCGTTCATATCTCAATTAATATTTGCCAATTATTAAGGTAACTCTGATTTGAAAATGACTAGAGAGTGATTCCAATTTCCAGTAGTCAAAGGGCTCATAATCTTCCTAAGGTCATATTTGGGTAACGCCTCAGACCTCTCTGCAGGAAAACCCAGGTTTGGAAGAAGAGAGAAAAGGTAACAAATCCTCCAAATCTATAAAAAATCCTTTCTTCTATTGATTCTCCTCCCCGCCCTTCTCGCCCACAATTGAATTATGAAAATCTACGGAGGCAAAGAAGCACCTTAAGTAATACAGTAATTCCTCTTCTAAGAATTCCTCAAAGAGGATCGCATTGTTCTAGGGGAATGAATGAATCCTTTGGATAGAGTATTAGTAGGTGATTTGGAATGGAATGAATGAATGAGTTTAAGGAAATGGAATGGCATGAATAAATAGTGGAGATAAATGTAATGGAAGAGTAATGTTGAGGAGCTCTGTCTTCAGGTTTTGAGGAAATGGAATGAATGAGTGTGCAATGGCTTTATGTTAGTGTAGGCTATGAATGAATCATGGTAGACTACATGGGATGGCTAAAAAAAACATGCAGAAATTTTAATTTATTCGTTTATGCAATTAATTGACATACTCATTGTGAAAGAGAGAACCAGTTCATTACTCATGATATATTGAAAATGAGTTCGTACATTGATCGCTGACTGAAATTTCAGGCAAGGTCTTCATCTTATTCATAATAACAACAACAATCAAATCTATTGGAACAAATAAAGCTATTACATGCTTTAGATTTACTCAGCAAATGAGTTTCTTGCCTCTACCCTATTCGGAGATGACAGTTAATTTTGTGCTATCAAGATCTTCCTCTATCTTTTCACCAGGAGTGGGTTGAGAGGTAGAACCGAAAGGGTTCGGTGGAATCGTCAAATTTTCTATGCTTCCTTCCAACATTTGAACCACACTCTTCATAGAAGGGCGGTCCATTGGGTACCACTGTATGCACCAAAGTGCTATGATAGTTAGCTTCTTTGATATAGCGGCGTCTTGTTCTTCAATAATCCGAAGTCCTAGCTCTTCCCCTTGCTGCAAACGATTATAGATCCATTCTGGAAAGTACACTTGGCTGGTATTTTCAACAGTAGTACTGATATTCTTCCTTCCTCCTACCATTTCTAGCAACATCATTCCAAAGCTGTAAACATCTGATTTGTGGGAAACATTTCCAAAATTCCTAGAAAAGACTTCAGGTGCACTGTAGCCCATGGTCCCTTTAGCAGCTGTCATTGATACGATGCTCTGCTCCTTCGAGTATAACTTGGCAAGCCCAAAGTCTGAAATCTTGGGATTGAAGTTTTGGTCTAGCAAGATATTATGAGGCTTGATATCAAAATGAAGAATGCGTTGGTCGCAGCCCTGGTGAAGATATTCTATCCCTTTACCAATACCAATGGCAATGTCTCGAAGCTTCTCCCATCCTAACAAAGGATTCTTATCATCTAATGAGAAAATGAACTTCTCAAGTGATTCATTGGGCATGAATTCATAGATGAGAGCTCTTTCATATCTTTCTGCACAAAAGCCCAAAAGTCGAACCACATTAACATGATGGATTCTTCCAATGGTACCCACTTCATTGATGAACTCCTCTCCATCGCTTCCGCTGGACTTTTTAAGGATCTTTACAGCAACTAATGTTCCATTAGGAAGCTTCCCTTTGAATACAGTGCCATACCCTCCTTGTCCCAATTTATGTTTAAAATGATCAGTCATTCTTTTAATATCGAGATAAGAGTAGCGTATGGGTTTAAGAGACTTGTAATCTTCTAAGAACTTCTCAACTTTGAGTTGATTCTCCTTTTCCTTCTTCCTATCGGATCTTTTAGACTGGTAGACCTTGATGGCAATGACTGATACTACTATAAGAAAGAAGATGGTGACACTAACACCTGCACATATAAAAAAAAAAAAAATCACTTTTAGTAACATAAGAAAAAATCTAGGCTCTTTTTTTTTTATAAAGGGATTGAACCTCACCTATGATTGCATGCTTAACATGTGTGCCTAGAAAGAAAAAAAAAGGGTAGATTAGTACCATCCACATATATATGAGATTCAATAAAGAAAAAAAATATATTGTTCCAGTTATTTCTCAAGTAAATCAACAGTTTTGAACGAAGTTTTCTTTTTTCTTTCTAATACATAATATGGCCTCTGGTGAGGATTTAAAATTTACCAATTTGGGCGTGTTTGGCTTGGCTCATGGAGTAACTTTGGATAGTAACTGGTCCTTTTTTAAGTCAATTTCTCTTGAAAATGAGTTGTGGAGAAACTAATTGGGAACTTGGGATCTAAACGTTTGGTAGAATATTGGAAGATGATTTTTTTATATAAAAAAGTTCCTCTCGATTTGTATATAGATAGAGAAGGAACTCTCTAGTGAGATGGTAGATGGTGCGGTACATGAGTTAACTTTTTAGGGCTAACCTGGATTTGCACCAACCATGAAGAGGAAGAGGGATTGAAAGATAATGATGGGAACCCGTATGTGCAAAAGACTAGCCCCAGCCATCATGATGGGTCTCCCCTCACCTGAGCACAAGTGCACGGAGGGGAACCACCTAATTGTTTATGGTGACAAAGGCTCAAATCATCATCCCCGAACTCGCACCCCTGCTTGATCTAGACTCACGACCATTTTATTTGGGCTAATGTTGTGGACCCTATCCTGAACTTAAAACAAGTCCAAATTATGGAGAAGGATATCCATTTTTTGTTCAGATTTGGTCTATTGGGCTCTGGGGAATCGATTCCCCTCTCAATGGCAGAGGTAGGATTTTATCTTAATTTTAAAATTTACCATGTCAACATAAAATTGAAAACTTGAAACCATATATGTATTCAATCTAATTAGACTCATAAACTAGTTATTAGAATATCAAGGGAAAATAACTAAATTAATTTTAAGTTATACATATAGATAATTAGCTTAGATATATTTCAATATTAAATGATGTAAATTTCTGTTCTGAACAATATACTTAAACTGGTAATTACATTTTTATGGGATATTTATTTAAGTGTGATCTTCAAGTAGAGAGAGACAGGGATGCGCTTACCTCCACATTCCTCGCATCCATAATAGGCAGGATAATCAGGATAAGAATTAGGAGAGTAGAAACATTCCGTTTGATTAGTGGTATCGTTCTTGTATCTGCACGACGTCCCTCCACATTCCTCGCATCCATCAATTTGCCAGGGCAAGTAAATTGGTACACTAGAGTAGTAACCACCTGGCAACAAAACGGTCTTGATTTGATGGCAGGATCCTCCTCCCAAAGCAGCCGGGTTCAAATTGGATTGCACAAGGAATACGTGATTACTTGTGTTGTCGCTTAAGCAAGGAATCACATCATACCCATTTATTGCGAAATCCTTGGAACAAGACACAAAAGTGAAGTTATCGTAATTTCCATCACTGTAGAAATCATAACCATGGTAGAGAAAGTCAACAGGACCAAAGGAAGATGCTGTGAGGTCGAGACGCAACAGGAGCTCCTCGAAGCACTCGTAGGGGTTGACAATCCTCACGCCATTTGAATAGTAATTTATATCAATAATGGAGAGGTTTTGGCCAGATGGGAGTTGGAGGATGGTGTTGGTACCGTTGCAGATGAGCTCGAAGCCCGGATAGCCACAGCGCTCAGGCTGCCCTCTCAATCGGAATGGAAATCGGATTTCTGGGCCTCCATCACTGCATTTTGAAAGCGTGCAGTTGAGTGCATAACACCTGCTAAGATGGAAAGAGTGGAAGATGACCACGAACAAGAAGAAAAAGAAGAGGGCAGAATCTGAGCCAGAGCTTCTCATTGTGATTGAAAGATTAGAATAAGAAGAAGAGAGAGGGATGCTGGCAATTAGATATTGGATCTGAGTGAAACCTTCTTCCTAGCATTTTCTTTTAAAGTTGGGGACTATGAATGCACAGATTTTTTGAGAAACTTCCGGGTAGAAACCTTAAAAAGAAAAAAAAAAAAACACATTTTTCAGCGATAATTATTTCCTTCCTGAGAAGAACGTTTGTGGCTCTAATTGGCGCATTTAGCCAACTCTCATCTTGACTTGACTGTTGTATGAAATGACATGCCAGGCTTTTTCACAGAGAAACTGCAGAGAAAGCTAGGAGTGCTTTCTAGGAAGCTAAGTATTGTTGACTGTTTGGTTGTGGAGAAGGGTAAGGTGAGACTTGAGAGTGGTGTTTATCCTTAGAATTCCCTTTCCCCTTGGTTGATCTTTTTATATTGCTCATCTCAACTCTCTCTCTCTCTGGGTGAAGATGGGAACCATTTTCTTTCGTCTGGCTTCACTTTCTGTAGTGATGGTATTTCTACAATGCAACGCTGAGATGGGAGAAATCTGCAGCCCTTCTTCCTGTGGGAGTGTCGAGAACGTCAGCTACCCTTTTCGACTGAAAACTGATCCCATAAACTGCGGCCTCCAATCTTTCGAGCTCTCTTGTGAAAGCAATCGGACCATTTTATCTTTGCAGGATTCAAAGAAATTCTACGTAGATACAATCTCATACTACCAAAGAAAACTCCGGATCGTTGATTCCGGCCTTCAGAGAGACAATTGCTCATCTCTACCTCGCTACTTTTTGGATCCGTATGATTTCTCTTACGACCCGTTCTCCTCACCGTCAGAGATTGAGGAGATCACATACGTCAACTGTTCAGCTCCCATGGAAAATCCTTCCTATATAGCTACTGCTCCATGCTTCAACAGCTCCTCTCTCCCATATTTCTATGCGAGGATTGGTTATATGGATTTGACGATGTTTAGGAATGACAACTGTACCATCATATCATCGGCTTCTCTAGCAGCAGAGAAAACTCAAAATCTTACCTACACAGATATTCACAAGGCCTTGCTCATGGGTTTTGATATCTACTGGTACTGGGAACCACCGCCCCCAAGGGCCCCAACTCCTGCATGTGAAAGGCCTTTCGACTCAGCTCACTGTAAGTATCCCTCTCTCTGCGTGTAAATGGTGGGACCCATTCCTCAAATAATTTGCGTTAGCTAGAATGCTAGATACATATAGTTGTGCGTAACGACAAAGGTGTGTGAGTCCGAACTTACGACTCGGACTCGTACATAATGTGGGGAAAAATTTTGACTCTCTGACAGAGTCAATGCAGAGACTCAAGAGTCATATATTTTTAAAATATCTAAAAACAAATTCATTCTTTATAAAATATAAAAATATATTTATTTACATGCATTCATAATAATCAATTAAATTTAACAAGTTTATATATATATAAGAAAAGTACTATAATAAGGAAAAGAAAAAGAGAAAATATCGTATATTACATCATCTGTTAGTTCAAATATCGAATGCAAAAGATTAAATATAGTTGATTTTACTCAAAAAAATTTCAAAATTCAGCCATTTATCGCGAAAGGTCCTCTCAAATTGTGTAGCACTAACGATGTTTCAGTCGCCAATTTTTTATATTTTTTTTATACTTTTTTCTGAGCGACGATAGTGTCACCGTGGGCAACGCATGGGCGACGCTAGCGTCCCTCGTCAGAGCATCTCCTAATGTCTTCTTCTTCCTCTCCTCCTCCTATTTCTCCATCTTGTCCACATGGAAGACTCCCACTTGACCCGCATCCAATCGAATGGTGGGGATGCAGTCTACCAGGAGACCACCATAAAAAGATTGAGATTTTTTGTTTTTGGTTGAGTTATTTCATGACTACTAGTATGTGCTGGTCCCATAACATTCCGTACCGGTCCAACTCAACCGACTTGGGGTTGGATTCTGGTACCTGACTCGTACCTGCCCTCGGTGCCGAATGGAATTCCAATCCATGGATAGCCTGGGTGTTTCAAATGATCCAATCGCCATAGAAGTTGATTTTCGTACTCAATGAAATCAAGGAGCTGTGATTGAAAATTAAAGATGAATTTCACCGTATATTGAGAGGAGAAAAACAGCTGACTTTTTGGCTAAAAACAAGTAGTGGATTGAAGTGATTTGTATGTTGGCGTGATGTTATAAGTTTTCCTCTTCATCTTGAGCTTTTATGTGTTTCCTTTCAGTAGTTACTTTATGTTTCTTGTACCACGTTTTCTTCCCTTTCGTTTGTTTCTCCTTTTGTTTTCCTATTTTATTCCTTTCTTTCTAATGAAAATGTTTCCATTACTGGGAAAGAAGAATTCTACCCCTGCTTTAACCTCTTGTTAGATTTTTAATCTCACTTTATGGGTCTCTTTTTTAATCCCAATCTCTTGATGGTGGTCTCCCAGTAGATTAGATCCCCACCATTCAACTGGATGTGGGTCAGGTGGGAGTCTTCCATGTGGACAAGATGGAGAAATGGGAGGAGGAGAGGAAGAGGAAGACATTAGGAGATGTTCTGACGAGCGACGCTAGCGTCAGCCACGGTGATGCTATCGTCACTTAGAAAAAAGTATAAAAAGATATAAAAATTTGGCGAGAGGACCTTGTTAGTGCTACACAATTTGCGAGGACCTTTCAAGATAAATGATTGAATTTTGAGATTTTTCGAGTAAAATCCTCTTAAATATAAGTTTCAAATACATTTCAATCGTCATTTTTAAATTACTAACTGCAAACTTAATGCATAATTATTTAAAAATAAACTTTAATTGTTTAAAATTAGACTTCCCTATTAAATGGTTCGGAATGCAAACAACTTATTAAAATAAGATGACTCGGTCGAGTCTCTCCTATATTTTACTAGATCCTTTATCAAACAGAGATAACTCGAGAAAGTCAAAAGTCGACTCAAGAATTTTCCAACCATGGTATGAGTAGAGTGTGCGAGCTCAAATTCCAATGTAGAAAAAAAAATGGATCTCATACTTTTTAGACGATCAAGGTTTTAAAAACTTTGACTTATGAGCGACTCGGTCACCGTTGTGTCAAGTTGACTCAACCGAGTTGTATGAGACTAGGCCAAGTTGGACTGAGTCTTTCATGAGACTAATAACCTTTATAAAATTGTAAATAAGAAAAAAGAATTATACTATAACTAAAAATTTGTGTTCTATGAGCATAGAATTTTTACATGCATTGCTTTTTACTTATAAATTGTGAAACTAAGTAGAGAAAGATGCTCACATTTACATTTTAATTAGTCAAATAAATAGTAGCTCCAATCTTGGAATGCTAAATATTCTAAAAGATCTAACTTTGATCTTCCCAAATTCATGCAAAGTGCCCCCTCACAAAGCTTCTCCTAACAAGAAACTTGGGAAAGAAAATGCGAGTTGGGGCTGAAAAAAAGCATAGGACTTGGACTCATAGCGAGGGGGTGTGTTGACTCAATTTGGTCCTACTCAGTCTATGACCATGACTACGATAGATTGTATTCTTGGTTAGTCAAAGGGTGACTCAATTAGGTTCGACTAAGTATAAGACCATGGCTACAATTAAATCATGGACAAGTGATGCTCCCATCTAAATCTTCACCTTAGACTTTTCCCTTCTAACTTGTTTAACATTTCTTCAGAAAACTACGTATTATGATTTTCTAGGAATTTGGTCTTAGGTAGCCTGTTAGTAGGAGTGGCAGAAATACTTTTCAGTATTCTCCTTTGGGTGGAGCCAGTTGGAGCAGCAACACGCACATTTTTTTTAACGGCGTGTTGTTCTTTTTAGAATTCAAACTTGTTACCGGTTGACTCTGATACTATATTAAAATTTTCTTAGCTAACGATGCCTACCAATGCCTTGAAGCCTTACTAGAGGAAGCATAAATTTTTTTCAACAGTCTTAACATCCATTTTTTTAAGGAATCCTCCAAATCTAAGAAACTGTCATTTTTTTGCCACTGACATCATACTGATGTCACAGTGATCATCAAGCTTATGCTATTTAAGGTCGATCTTTATTTGATCGAACCACTAGACTTCTCTATACAGAAATCACCACAAACTTCACTCCAGTAGGATTATATACATTGTTGGATACAAGTGATAAGGAATCCTCAAAGTGGGCCCCATGAGCTGGAACGCATAAGATCAGCATCCAATCTGCTCTTAGGAGAACATACCCCTTTCTTAGATCAGTATAACTGCTGAGAAACAAAAAAAAGTTGACGCAATTGTCTAAACCGTGATGACAGTACAAATTTTTATATTATAAGTATGCTTTACACTCCCTTCTTATTACCAAAAAACACTCAACATAGGTTTTATTTAATCTTTGTTCTTCATAGTAAGTAGTAGGGTATTTTGCAGTAAGATAACATCTAACTATATGATTAAAAATTAATAGCACTGATAACCTTAGTAAATGATATACTGATGGAGGAGAGAGGAAAAAAGGGTTTGGGAATTTCAATAGTTACCATAAAATATCAGTAACAATCACTTTGTTTTCTGAAAATAAGTAATTGAACAGAAATAACCAGCAACTCACAAATGCTCTGTTTTGTACAATTCAATTAGTGAAAAAGATCTTAAATACTTCCATGTAATGAGCATGATATTTTCCTGTGTCTCATTCTAATATGATTGTTTGTTACACAATGTAGGCATCATCAAAACAATACTACAAGGCATATATGGTAAAGTGCCTCTTACAACCATTTCTCCAATGCATTTCTCGGTTAAAAGCATTTAGGTTCTAATTCTTTCTTCGATTTTCACATGGTTTTATGTTTTTCTTCTTCTTCTTCCCCATTTTTTTACAGGCCTGCTCATGAGTTGCCTGCCTGTCTTGGGTAAGAATACAACTAATATTATCAACACCAATAACATTCTAATACCAAGGATTCTAAATGATAGTTTTTATTGGTTTTTTGTGTGAAGGACGTATTATGATAGCAAGAACATCAATAGGGATGTTCTGCCTTGCTGTCTTGTTGATCTATAAGCTATGGAGGGAGCGTCTGTCCAAAGATGAAAATGTCAAAAAGTTTGTAAGTAAATACAAGAGTCACATTCCTATGAACTACTCTTACCATGACGTTAAGAAAACGGCCATCCATTTCAAAGAAAAATTAGAATATTCCGTGAGAGAGTACTTAACTGAGCATCAATCCAAGGATGAGAACATCGAAGACTTCCTAAATAGATACAAGAACCATGTTCCGATGCGTTACTCCTATTCCAATGTTAAGAAAATGACTCACGGCTTCAAGGAGAAATTGGGGCAAGGAGGCTATGGTTCTGTATACAAAGGAGATCTCCCAAATGGTCATCTTGTTGCTGTAAAGATGTTGAACAAATCAAAGGGCGATGGCCAAGAATTCATCAATGAAGTTGCCACAATCGGACGGATTCATCATGTTAACATAGTGCAACTCATTGGATTCTGCTCAAGAGGGTCAAAAAGGGCTCTCATATATGACTTCATGCCTAATGGATCTTTGGAGAAGTATATATTCTCACAACAAGGTGAGAGCCCCTTGAGTTGGGAGAAGCTGTATGACATTGCATTAGGAGTTGCACGAGGGATCAGATATTTGCATCGGGGATGCGACATCCAGATTCTTCACTTTGACATCAAGCCTCACAACATTCTTCTAGATGAAAACTTCACTCCAAAAGTTTCAGATTTCGGGTTGGCGAAATTCTACCCTACAGAAGATAGCATTGTATCTATTACAGCCGGCGCAAGAGGAACATTAGGATATATGGCTCCCGAAATGTTCTATAGAAATATTGGTAAGGTGTCATATAAGTCTGATGTTTATAGTTTTGGAATGATGTTGCTGGAAATAGCTGGGAGAAGGAAAAACATAAATGCGAATGCTGAGAATTTGAGCCAAATTTACTTCCCTTCATGGGTATACAGCCAACTTAACCAAGGAAAGGACATTGGAATTCAAAATGCCACTCCAGATGAAGAAGAAACAGCAAAGAAGTTGATTATAATTGCACTATGGTGCATCCAAATGAAACCAATTCATCGTCCTTCAATGAGCAAAGTCGTGGAGATGTTAGAAGGACGGCTGGAGCTCCTGCAGATGCCACCTAAGCCTTTTTTATCTCCAAATCAGGTGACCGAAGAAGATAATATAGCCACCTCAAGTGGTACATAATTATCAATAATGAATGTTATTATTAAATGGCATTGGGCAAATATCCTTAATGTGTTTCATCATTAGTTAGTGACCTCTTAAATGATTATCTGTTAATGTTTTAATACATGGTAAGATATTTTATCAGGTGAGTTCCCATGTAGATGAGTGGATTTGTTGGATATGTTCCTACATTGATAGGTAGAATATTGGCTTCATTTAAAAGGGCACATCATTATATTGGCCATATACAGGGGATCCCTAAATTTTACTCCAATAACATTTGTCCCACCGTAAAATTGACCTGTTAATTAAAAATTTGATTAACACAACCTTCTGCATTTTTCATTATCACACTTCTTTTTTTTTTTCAAACAATCAGTCTTGGGATACCCCATACATGAGAGGGCACATATTTTGAAGCTGATTTTTAATAGTTAGGCCCCACTATGGAGTTTTAATCCAACTGGGGATTGCTCTGCTCAAAGCCTTTTAGGATCAGGACTCATATAAGAGTGGTGCTACACGGCCCGAGGCTATGCCCGGGGGGGACCGTGCCACAGCCCGGGCACAGCCTTGGGCCGAGTGGACTTTCCCCTCATATAATGCAGTTTTGTCAAGTTTTTTGAAACATTAAGTGGATTTGGTGTAATCAAATTCCTGTTGTATTGTAGAAATATAAGTATATTTGTATTTGTAAATTTTCTGCAACTCAAATGAGTTGTCCTCTTTTGGGCTGATCTATATGCAAAGATTATTTTGCTCATTTGTTTTGGTGACTTGGTTAAGCAAGTGTTACTGTAGAGAAGATGTAAGTTTCCCAAAAGAGAAATATTCCACGAAGAAGAATAACAATACATGGGCTTAAATAGCATGGAGTGGGCTCCATTCGAGGGGAAGTATCGATAATTATTTATGCTGATCTACTAACACCTAAATATTTTGATATGAATGGCTAGCTAAAGAAATTTAAGATGGCATTAGAACCAACCAGCCGGGAGTTCGAATCCCAGGAGGAATGACTCGGCGCTAAAAAAAATAAGTGCAGAGGTTTTGGTAGGAATGGTACTTAGAGCTTACCATCCTTTGTTCAGCCTAGGTTTGGCCAATTGTAAAGCTTGGATGATGATTTCCGGGCAGGACCCATGAAATACTTTTGAGATTCTGCTTAAGGAGATGGAAACAACCTCTTTTAAGACTTGAGTGACTGATAGATAGAGAGAGCTCCATAGGACAGCAGCTTAGCAAATTTTAGGCTCCCCTGATGATTCTTAGGCGCTAGCAGAACGGAGAAGCCACATATATGAATTTCATGAGAGGAGCACTGAAATAGAAGGTGATGACTACTTTGGATTGGACCCAAGAATCTGTTGGTAACTTCTTCTGAAACACATTCCAACTTCCAAATTAATCACACGGCATTGGGTTGTTTCCAAACAAGTGGAAGGCAGGAATGCTGAGTCCCTCTATTTACATGATCACATTATTTAGGTAGGCCCACCTTAAACTTTGATTTGATTATCAGTCAAAGAACATTATTAACATTTGGGAGTCATTTCACAGAATAGACTGCATATATTTTATATGGAAATATTTAATTAAATATATTTAAAAAGCTCAAAACTTGTGTGAACAAGTAACTAAACATATATGTGGTTTGCATTGGAAGAATCTCAAATTCATTTATAGATATTTGCTCACATATTGTTGAAGCATTATATATGGATTTTTTTAAATCAACTATGTTATTAAATGAATTTATATTCCGATGATCACATAAAGGATTTATCATTCACTCAATTCATATGTTTTTATTAATTAATATTTAATTTAATTTTTTTTAATTTAATTATTCAGTTTGCATGAAAGTTAACCTATACATCACACTGGGTTTATGATGGTGCTCTCTTGTTTATCTTTTACTAAGGTGTTCATTTGTAAGGAGTGGCAGAAGGTCTTAGATCGATCACTAGGTGAGCTACTACAGGTGAGCCCCTTAAGTTAGGAGAGATAATAACTAGGGACAACCTGGCCATCCTTGGAGATTTTGACTCCCCAATATACCAATCCTAGTGTGTTAATGGACTGGACCAGCCCAAGCCCGACCCGTGTAAATTTTTGTCTTTGGGATGGGCTCAAACCTTTTATTTAAGTCCGTTTAACAGATGGGCCAGGCCTTGATTAAGTGGTAGAAAGCCCTTAGCCCGGACCATACTGAATATAAAAATATTCATAGGGAGTGAGAGGGGACTCAACATGTTCCATCTCACACATGCATGAGTGGCAAAAACCAGTTGAACAAACTCGGGACTGGCTCGGGCTTACTCGTTTCCAGACCGGCTGGGCTTGGGGTCATCCACTTAAAGCCCGATTTGGGGGTTGGGATTTTATTTTAGAAGTCGGGCCTTGAATGGGTATTCCTCAGCCCTGCCCAACCCAGGCCATGAACACCCCTGCCGATCCACATACATACATAAATCTCGATTATATATATATGAGCCGGCTAAGGGTGTTCATGGGCCAGGTCATGAACATGGGGCTGACCAAATCCCGGTCCAAATTGGGCCGGATTTGGCTGTGTGTTTATAACTGTAGCGTGGGACGAGCCCTTGTTTGGCCTACTAGTTAAATGAGTCAGGCCTGGGCCTTACGTTCATAAAAGGCCAACCTGACAAGAATACTGGGGCCCAATAATTAAACAGGCTAGGCTTGGACAAGCATTGGCCCTGCTTAACCCAGACCTGAGAACATCCCTGGTGATGAAATAAGGGGAAATTGTAGCCAAAAAAAAAAAAAAAAAAGGCTTTAAAAGAAATCTGCTCCCAAAGGTGGATTTTGCAAGGGCTCTTATGTAAACTGAAAGGGTGAGTATCATCCAGAAAAAATAAAAAGAAAAAAGATTGGACCCTCACAATTCATGCCAGCCCTTACAATTGCACTTCTGACCATAAACCATTGGATTGGTTTTAGATGAGCCCCACAAAGCTGCCCTCATTCTTGAGATAGAGACCCACAAATTATTTTTGTAATATCTATAAAAATAAAAAAAAAAAGAAAGAAAGATCAATGAAAACTATAGGAGATTGCACTTGAAACCCAAAAATTTATTCTTGCAATATCTTAGGTTGAAAAACAGCTAAAAGGAAGATGAAAAGGAAACTTCAGCAGATTTCACAGTAGGAGAAGTGGCAAGATATGATTTCTCTTCTGAAGTTGCAGTGAAACCATTTGAAACAAGTGTTTCCAGCCTTCTCTCTGTCTGGACAGGAGGCTCCTGCTGCTGCTCCTCCTTTTTCTTCTTCTTCATCTCCTGCCGTTTCATGACATAGTCCTCGGGAATGAAAATATCCATCTGCTTCAGCTGTTGCAGATTTGGAATGCACTAGATAAAATAACAAGAAAGAGAATGAGAATAAGAAGCAATTGCATCATCATAGGCTTAATCGGCAAGGCTGGTAAGGCTCACAACAATCATTTTTGGCCTTTTTATCCTTCATAATAAATTATACAATGACCCTTGGCATTAAGGGAAGATGCCCTCCTACCGCTCCCGGACGGATAACGGATTCATGCCTCTTCAAAGGGGGTCCCACTTTTTGGACGGTCGTGCTGAGAGCTCTAGTAGAGCGCACTACACACAGGCTCCATTTTGACCACTAGCTTTTAATTTTTAGTCTCATTAGAACCCATATCAACCTATTAAATAGGAAAGTTTTTATTCAATTGTCGTGGCTAATTTTTTACTCTCACTCCACATCAACCTATTTTTGTTTGTGATAGCAAAAGCTTTTTAATTCAACTATAAAGGCTGGCTTTCAATTATGAAATACAATTAGATCATTTTTTTTAAAAACGGCCCAGTCCTTTGGACAGGAGTCAGGACGAATCCCTACGGGCCAAAGGGGAGCCGGATAAATTTCATGTGGCCCCAGTGTGTATTACAATTTTCAAACTCTTAACCTCTAGGAGCAAGCAATGGCCATAGGCCACCTGAGCTACTCCTAGGAGTTACACTCCATGAACCTTATATCAACGGTGGTGCTCATGATTCCCAAAATTAATGACTAGTGCTCCTAGGCATATGCCCCATCAGGGCATAAGGGAGACAGCTGGTGGAGCCCAACTGGAGGCCCTACTGACCACAGCCAATAAGGAGATTGAAAGATCCAAGTGGGCCACATCATATTTGATATTTCAAGTCAATCCATTCATTTTAATCCATTGATCTATGGCCTACAAGTTTAATAATTTTAAATAAAAAAAGAATTCAAACTCGATCTAACAGTCCAATTCATTCTGATCAGTGCAAACCTCATGACGTATGTGGGAGGAGGGTATTTAGATGGTTCATTTGGATTGATCCTATGGTAAAGGCCCACTGGCTGTCTCTCACAGTAACTCCATTCAATCAATCTTGACGGCGGCCTTCAAACTCGCACTCAACATCACATATATTATAATAGAAAGTTTTCATACAATTTTGACTACTATCCATCAATTTTGACTATCAAATTCATTTTTTATTGACATTGGAGCCCACTGTGAAGATTATAATGGAACCGTGCTACAGGCCCGAAAAGTAGCACGGCTCCGTTGGATCCCGGCATGCACTGGGATCCCATGGCTCCCACGGGAGCCGTGCCCGTTTTCGGGGCCCTTTTTCGGCGCCTAGCATTTTTCATTATAATGAGTCGGATACGAAATGGATCAAACTAAACTTGAATCTGTGCAGATAAAAGGCTAAAATATATAACTTGTAACATATTAAAGCAG
Organism: Litsea cubeba; assembly: GCA_012931725.1. NCBI lineage: Eukaryota > Viridiplantae > Streptophyta > Magnoliopsida > Laurales > Lauraceae > Litsea > Litsea cubeba. Next base: position 20,627,877 of record CM022946.1, read on the forward strand.
TTAATTTGGATTGTTAGATCAAGACTCAATTCTGCAATTGATTGTTCATGAGAGATCGTTTGTAGTATTCACGAGAATTCGACAACGAGCACGATAAAACTGTCCCATGAGCACATGATTATAGTAATCCAACCATACTATATCAAAAAAATATATATCCAGCAACATTGGCAATTCTCTACATTCAAGGGGGAAAATGCCACAAATCAAATGGCTAAGATCTTTCCACAGGCGAGTTCATGTTCTGCCCATCTACAGTAGGGCAGTCTTGAACACCAAAACATCCCCTATATGGAAGAACGGCAAGGGTCCATTTGATAGGTAACATTTGTCACTAGCCTTCATCAAACCTGAGAATTCCAAATTCCTAGCAAACATTGTCTCTTTGCAAAATGGCTGCAATAAAGTTTAAATGCTCATATTATAAACTCCAAATGTTTTTTTTTTTTTTTTTTCTTTGATTGGCATTTAAACAATTTCAATGGCAGTCTCTTAACAAAATTTAGTAGGTCTTGAATTCTTTGAGAAGAATTTTTCAGTTTCTTCCTCTCAAAAAAACTAAGGCTTGAGCTCTAATTATTTCTTATGCCATTAAGAGTGAAAGGGTATTTTAGTAACGGAGTATTTATGAGAATGGGCCAAGGTTAAGTAGTTTTTACGAGAGCAAGAATGAGACAGCGATGTTTTAGAGAAAAGGGTGATTTTGGGTCGCATTCAACTATGTAACTTCTATGCATTGTTTCCTTAGCTAGTTTGGCACTTTATTAATATAGTAAAAGTCAAGTAAAGTCTCTATTTTTCAGACAATATGTCACATCAAAAGTGCTTTAATTCAAAGCTCCCTCTATCTTTTTAAAAAAAGTAAAAAAGCAACCACTTTTATCTACTAAAATACAAAAAAAAAAAAAAAAAAAAACTCCACTTTCTTATATAAAAAGTCAAAAAGATTCCATAACAAACAACTAAAAATAAAATATCATCATAACTCATTTATATTTTATTCTTTTTTTTAAATCAATTTTACTTCACTTGACTCTATTAGTAGAGTTGCCAAACTGGCCGGTCATCATTCATAAATCACAATTCATCTACCATACACATGGACAATCATTAAAAAATCCTCCATCCATCCATCTACAACCAGATCAATGACCATATGTTGGACAATCTCTACGTGAAGTGCACGTGCTTTCCACCAAACAGCCTAGAAGGCAAGCTCCACAACTTTGAAATCGTCCATCGTTTCCATTTATCTACAAATCAACAATTCTTCCTTCCAACACAATCCACTTTCATAAGCAAAATCACGGGGCAGCACGTCCCAATCGACCAGCCCGGCCTGAGGTGCCTACCTTAATGATCAATCTAAAGGCTGACACTCACTAAACCCATGATTTAGCAAGAAGCACTCACCCCAAGTTTGACACTTGGGAATTTTAGAGCACATGGGAGTTTTAGAGGCCCTTAGATTGATGATGAAAATCTTAGATCCATTAAATTTTATCAGCCGGTAGGATTAGGACAAATTTAAGCCCTCAAAGCATTACCTCAAGTAATCAGCAAATGGTTCACCAAAAGACTGTAGCCTGTTTTGGATGTGAGGGGAATTGAAGTTAGGTGAGGTGGAGTATCAAATCAAGAAAAAATAAAATATAGGGGGTTATGATAGTTTTTTATTTTTAGTTGCTCGATAAAAAATCTTTTTACCTTTTTGTATGGAAAGATGATTTTTTTTTGTCACTTAGTGGGAATATGAGATTGCTTTTTTACTTTTGAAAAAATGAAATTCTGAATTTGTGTACCTTTGATATGACCACTTTTTTTTTCTTGTCTATATAATGGAGGCTTTACCTCACCTCACTTCAATTCACCTAACATTCAAACACACTAGGCAGGCGATAAGTAGTGTTACAAACGAATATCCGATTCTCCGATTACCCAAAAGTTACGACCCGCAAAAAACCGAGTCTGGAACCTATTTTAGGTTCCGATTCATAAACAGGTCCGGGTCCAGAACCCAATTTAAGTTCCAATTTATAAACTGGTCCGGTTCCGGGTCCATATAAGTTCCAACCCGTGGACTCGGGACCCAGCATATGAGCCTTTGATGTTGCAAATTGTGACTCAAAATCAACTTTTTTCTTGACATTTTTATGTATAATATTAGAGGTAGTAGACTTGATGCATTGTTATAAGTTGAATGATATGCTTATTCTAAGAAAATGAAGAATAAAGAGAAATTAAAATTGATTTTAGAACTAGATTCCAATCATCTAAGTGGACTCGGTTCCGGATCCGAATTGTTCTTATTGGAACCAAGTCCGGAACCAACAAAACAGGTTCCAAGTCAAAACCGGATCCGGAACCGTTATTTAGAAACAAGTCCGGGTCCAAGTCCACTATGGTTCCAATCTGGAACCGTCCCGTTTGCAACCCTAGCGTCAAGGTCATTTCTCTCACGCACTCTTTAAACCCATTTCACTATGGAGAGAGGACCCTACTGGAACAGTAGAGACTCTTATCGGGCTTTCATTGCAATTTGCTCTTTTGAGGCAAATATATCAATAGCAAAACCAGAGGGGCCCTGCTAGGAGCAACGAAGTACCATGTTCTGAAAATGATGTACTTAAGCCCAGCCAAAAACTGAAAAAAAAGAACGCCCAATTTACTAAACCTTGAAGATGAGATGAACAAATGTTGAACAATGATTCGCTAATCATACCATATCAAAGCAAGCCTGCCTCATCCATAGGACAAGTTAGTGCACTATCCAATTCATCATAAAATTGATTATGATAATGCCACACCAGCCAACAGTGAACCTGAATAAATGAGCATGTGTGTGGATGGGCCACATACATGTTTTAATGTTTTAGCCGATGATCGATTTGCAGCTGGGGGCTCTACTTTTGGCCAAATGTTTCTCTGCTCACCGTATTTTCTTTTCTGGTGTTTTACGTGGCCCAGCCCATTAGTATCTTTTTTCCTTCTTTTACCCTCTCCTCTTCCTTCTACCTGCTCCAGGCATCCATATGCCTTGACATAGCTAGTAACCTTTACTAGGTATTTGAAAGGGGTTAAGAGCAATTCAATTTGTATATGGAGTTCCCGACCTTTTAGGAGTGGTAACAGATTCGACCCTCCATCAGGTTTCAACAGCATGGTGCTTCACTTCTTGAATTAGGTCGAACCCTGGATGAAATTGCAGTTACAACTTGGATGAAACAAAATTGGATCTCCCATATGAGGGGCACATGGGTATTCCCCTCACGATTTAGGGATGAATGGCAAATCTACTGTCCTAGACAGTTTTTTCCTTGTCTGGATTTAGTGAGAGTACACAGATAATTGTGTTTTAAGTGCAAGTTGAAACCAGTAAGCAGCAAGAAAATTTCTACAGACCCAAGTGACCTTGAACTAAAATCAAACACAAAGTTCCAAAATTCTCTGTTTACAAATTATGATAATACTTCTTTCATGATAAAAGTCTGTATGCATTTATTCTAGTCGCCAATAACACTGGCAAGTTGGACCTGCATGTGAAGTGGGATCTCCACTAGTTTTACCCACCAACCAATTAAGCATCATATTATGAAATTGAAGTCCTATACAATCAATTTACACCAGATGATTTCAGCAAATACCAAAATGATCAGATGTGAAAACAAAACCAGGTTCCAAATAGAATAGTAACCCATAAGGTCTGGGAAAAGGATTTTTTTTTAGAAAGGTGAAATGCATGCCACCCATCTATATTGATGTTGATGCTGTCGACGTTCTCTGCTTATTTCCAAAGATAATAACAATAACTGTCACATCATCATGATACTTTCTCCTTCTGCCAGCAGGTATCTTCATCAGCTCCTCAGTACTGAATCCTAGAAGCAAAAATGAGGGTAAAATCATGGATGTAAGAACTAGGCAGATAAGGTGCAAACCAATCTCTATCTTCAAAAATGCTGTCGTTAGAATTTGTATAAAAGAAAAAAAAAAAAAAAAAGCCTCTGCAAACTTTTAAATCCACATGGGCAAAGCATTGCAATTCTCAGGATGCAGAGGAGGGAGACTGGTGCAAATTACATTCATTTCAAGTAATGCATATCAAATGAAAATGCAAATTGCATTTATCTCTAGAAATCCATTTCAAGGTGTATAAAAATTAACAACAATCCAGGTCTTTCTCTAATTTAGTAATTTATCCATAACAAGGATACCATTTAATAATAGATATCAGCACCGTGCTCTTAAGGAACTACAAGCTCAAATTCTTCCAAATAAATGTATAGAGATCTTCAGATCAAATGTGGAGTTCTACAAACATCTTACTAGAATCCCATGTACATGTAAATGGGATTTTTCCCACACAGATGGACATTCCAAAGTGGCACTTGCATAAGTCTAACAAATCCTAAGGTAGATGCCACTGCATAACTTCCCTACCTCCAAGTCCCTAGCTGTATAGCCCAACTAGTTAGAGATACCAAATGCACACAACCACAGAAAATTTCCCTACCTCAAATGTTATCAGATAATGCTGGTCAGCTGCTGGGGCACAGTATATAAAACAGCTGAACAGTAGAAAAAATATCAACCATCTATTTGCTCACTGTCCACTTTGTACAGTGTCTAAAAGAAAGGCCCACCTTGGGAACAACTGAGATCTTACACAGAAACCACACCTCCACATACAGCGACATTCGGTTTCCACATCTAAAATTAGTTACTACATGTACATCCCTGGCAAAGCTCAAGGACAAGCACGATGGATTGTGTTCTACACGGATGAAAAGCTTAGAAAGCAAAACAAAGTGAAAGACTTTTGTGCACCAGAATTTCCAATGGCATGAAATGCTTCCAACTATCGAGTGCTTCTAATACTTCCAGATACCAAAGCATGTAAGGTAAAAGTAGTTGAAATAAAAATATCTCATGAAGCCTACCAGCAGTTTCAGCGGCTCTCAGGACAAGCTGCTCAACCAGATGCTTTGAAGGATCGCCAAATGGATTATTTTCAATGAAAAGATGAACAAGCTCCACAACTTCTTCATTACTGAAAAAATCAAACAATCCATCACTCCCTAAAACAACAAAAAGGTCATTCTCTGACACCCTATGGCTCATTGTGTGCGGATTTGTATAAACATATGGTGGATCACACAAATTGCGAACTCGAAGAATGCCCATCAATGCTTCATTCATTTTGCTCTGCAAAAATAAGGATAAAAGGTATCAAATGATTGGAACTCCCAAACAAATAAATATTAAAGCTTAAAACTTAGACTAAAAGGTATACTTGATTGAGTCAACTCAAGAACTTGAACATGGGTTATACTTCTTTTTTTTCTTCTGCACTTTGATACAACTCAAACACCCTACCTAAGTCCCAAACCTTCAACACTACAGCCAGGGATCGAACCCTGGTTATTGCTGTGGAAAGAGAGGTGCGCCACCATTCAGTTAACAATGGATTGGCTAAAAACTTTGTAAATGCAAATTTAAAATAATTCTTCAAAAAGAAATAATTAAAGAATTTGGGAATCCATGAGTGAGGGGTTAGTTTTTGACCAATAAAAGAAATTCAAGGAAAAAAAACCTCAGGACACTACAGATTCGAAAATAGAAAAGAATTCACCAGAAAGAAAAGAAATGACAAGAATTACAAAGATATCGCTTTTATAAGGGGAAAAGACCTCCTCGATTCAACGATATGACTTGAATCAGTTGAGTTTGGTTACTTGTTTTGACAAGTTTCAGAGCTTTCAAGCCAACTCAAAATCTCAATTAATTAACAAGTTTTAAGTTGACTCGCTACCTTTTTCTCTCTTTCAAGCTATGCCAAAGATTCTAAAAAATTTCAGCAACAAATTTGACCGGACCTTTTTTAGGTAGCCAACTCCAAATGCACGGGTTACTTTCAGCTTCCCTTTCACTCTTCCCCCAACAATGACAGAAGGATCATCAGGATGATCAGCCAAAACTTTCCGGCACTCCATCTCATTATCAACTGTATGAGTTTCTGTGAGTTGGATGGCTACTGGCGAACCATTCTCCAAAGCATTGTTTGTTGCCAGTACAGCTCTGCTGTCGCCTAAATTTAAAATGTACAAGTCCTTCCCATGAAGAAGCACAATCAGAACACAAGATCCTACAGAGACTAAATCAGGCCGATCTTCCATTTCCTGTTCAACCATATACATAAAATCACTCTCTGCTTGGGCAAGAGCACGACTAAGGCAATCCATAACTCCAAGACGAAAAGATTCAGATGAAAACTCCCTATCTAAAGAATGTGGAAGGGAAATTATTTTAGTTCCATCATTAGAAGTCTCAAAGTCATTAGCCAAAGCACTTCTGGCATTACCAACTTTCAGAGAACCTTCCGAAGAAACTTTCTTAGATGCCGATTGCTGTTTTGTACGCCATTCTAACAAATGCAGGTAAAACCCTATATTTTCATAAAGGGTTGCCACTAAAAAATCAGCAGCATCTCGCCCATTGAATCCATCAAAAACTCCACAAAATAGCCACCCATTTTCTTCCGAACATACAGCTTGGACCCTGTCTTCCCCTGCAGCTCCACCTGCCATTTGAACATCCATAGCATGGAGAAAGCTTGATGATTCAATCCTTGTTGGAGCACTCATGGGCTTCCACAAACTTCTACAACTTTCAAAAAAGTCAGTCTCTGTTGATAAACTTCCACCCAAGGTAGACATGCTGCTCTGAGATGATGACATGGGATCTAACCTCAAAAGAGAGGGAGAAGACACCATCCTTCTAAATGAATTTGGGGAATCTAGACCAGGAAGTATTTCTTCTCCAATGAGACCATTACAAATGTTTGTGTTTGCCAAGGTAGCATTAGCACTAAGGGCAGCACCAGACAAACAAGAAAATGAGCTGCTTCTCACCCTAATGTTGGAGCCTTGCCACTCAGTCCCAGATGGAAACTCAAATTCATGAGCACTGATAGAGCTGTTCTGGTTAGCAGTGCATTGGTACCCAAAACTAACACTAAGTTCGCCAGAAGGCCCCGGGACAATGCCATTGGGTCCTTGCATCACTTCTGGAAGGAAGGAGACGGTGCAGTTCTCACTTCTTTCTGACCAAGAAATATTTTTTCTTCAACAGGCAACGTGAATCCCATGTTAGAGAAGAAGACAAAGTTTCAGGCATCTAGAGACACACAGAAGGTTAGCCTGCAAAAGCGCAAGACTATTTTAATATTGTCAACATTCTTATGTATACAAATGGCTGAATTTTACATAGATTAATATTATAAAAAATATTAAGATATTACTATGCATGCATCAAAACAATTTCCTTCATCCAGGATCTTTTTCTTTAAAAAGGATAAAGAATAAAAAGTCGGACAACTATTCATATGCCTGGGATATAAATTTATAACTTAAAAAATCATGCCAAACTCACTGATGACACTATTATACTTCATGACGGGATTCTTGGCAAGCACTCGTCATCGGAAAGCCTTTTCCCATCTGTTTAGGGTCAGCATTGTGAGTACTTTCTAGCGAAACCCACTTTATTTAAGCCAAGATTCTTGTCAACCAGTATTAACTAACTAGTAGAACATATCATTATACAGGGAAAGAGTGAGTTTAACAAGGAAATCAATAAATAAAATACTACATAACATTCCTCATGCAATCGCACTTAATAGTTTCCTGACAGCTTTCACCAAATCTGACTGGTTAACAGATAGGCTCCGTCCATAGTTACCTTATTCGACCAATTCATATTTGAGCTTGCCGTCAACAATTCACTTACCCAGACTCAAGAATTTGATGGCATACCTTCATACAATTCCTTCCTTGATTCAGCAAATGTCTAGGTTAGACAAACTCTATTAACTAACTGAAATATAAAGTCAGATACAGTTTACACGGATTCCATTGTTTGTTCGATATTAGATTTGGCCCAAAGTCTAATAAATGCATCTAGAAATTGTTTCTAAGGTGGAATGGTGTAGAAGATACATCTTCTATATACGAATGTAATATGAAAAATGTGCCCGCATTAAGATGTTTAGACTTTAAAGCATTTTAAGGACCTCTTGTGTGATTTCATCAAGCACTAAGCACATCCAACTTAGTTAATATGCCAATATGAAAGGAACATATCCAGCACAAGCACCTCTCCACAAATAGTCAAGATGTGTTGGAGCTCCCATTCAGCATCATCCTCATTTCTGGTAACCAAAGGTAGAGTACTAGCTCCATGCAAAACTAGAGCCAGTTTGGTTTGACAAGTTTTTATGGTTGCATAGCTGCAAACCTGATGCCAGTCATCCACTTAATGTCTGGCGGAGGAAAATTTCAAAGTGGGATAATTGAGTAGGACAACAGAATAAAGGATAAAGGAACAAATGCAATCCCCACATACCCATTGATCATAGGAAAAGCCATCGTATAAGGGACCATAAAGAAGATGCTATTCCTAAGTTAGTTAAGCACATTATCTTGAAACCTCAAATTGGATCACAAATCATTCAAGGAGATGAATAGATTCGTATCATGAATTCTATAAAAAGATCAAGGGATTTTTGGTTTTCTTATGAAAATTTAAAAAATGAGAAATAGAAAATTAAAAAGTAGATATTAATTATCCATTAATTTTCTATTTATAGCAGAGCATTAATTCAGTGACAAATAAGACCAAAAAACTGTCATATGAAGAACATATTGACATAGATTGATATAACATAAATGATATGTATGAATGAATCGTTAAATGTGTTAAAATTATCAAAGATACAATGAAGAAATAAACAAGTTGTAGCAGTTTTATTTCTTCTCTCGAATAAAAATAAATCAAATAAAATTCAAGTCATTAACTTTATGCGGTAGTCATTAACTTTATGTGGTTAGGATGTACGTTAATAAAACAAAAAGAGCACTCATAAAGAAAAAACTGAAAAAAAAAAAAAAAAAAAGCACACACACACACAAATTAATGCAGGACAAGCCCATGTTTACAGTCACATGCTCACTCCTTGTCCATCTCCAAAACCTCCCTAAAATTGAAAAAATCCTTAAGAGGTTTCGTTAATCACTAGATAACCTTTAAAAAACAATAAGAGGGGAAAAGGGGGAAAAGGTAAAATTTTACAAATATTAACCTCTTGATTGTAGTTATTTTCATTCAAACGAATAGCTTGAATCGTAAAATTTGACTAAATAAGTCTCGGATCATAAGATTTAAACCTAAATCCTAAGATTCACCTATAATGGGATTCATTACATAGATATGAATATTTTTCCTTATGATTCAATATGATCGTAGGATTTAGGATATGAAGACTGGGATTGTGACAGCAATGGTTAAGCAAATGGATTAACATTGCTGAGGTACTTTCGCTAAGGGACCCTTTTCTTGTGATTGGTAAGAAAGCTAAAACCTACAACCTCGCTGTATCATTATGGGACCATTGTTAATTAATTCACGTGCATCCTTAGGTAGATGATAAGGCAAATAGCTATCTTAAGCCATTCATGTTGCAGTTCGTATTACCATTCCAAAATCTGAAGAGATCAAATCCATTTTAATGACATGTTTCAATTTTCAATTGTCTAGCTATAAAACTCCAGCAGCCACATTTGAACCCCACAATTTTTTATCAAGTTAGACAATGAAACAAGCATATATAGAGGCTCTGACAGACTTTACATCAGAATGAATGGAGAAGAACTTGTATATTCAGGTGTAAGAAAAAGAGCTCTGACGAGAATTGCAGACATAATAGAAATCCATATGGTTACCCGAATGCAGAGAGCCAAAATTTTGATAAGCAGAAAAGGTGACACTTAGAAAAGGATAGCAAACGGCAGGCAACAAAGAAAATGAAAGGTTGCACCAGTCAAACCAATCCAAAGCTTTAATAGGATCAACATCCAATCAAATACACTAAAAAAAAAAACATAGTTGATACTTGCAGATCAGAGCAATTAAGAGCACTTCCCACCTGTGGCCTTCTTAACAAATGGACCCACAAGTAGTATGCAGCAAAGGAATTTTGAAAGATCCGCTGGTTATATGCAAAACTCTGCACACGACGTGAAGAAGGCCATCCAAACAAAACAAAGAAAACATGAGAAAAATTGGAGAAAAATAATACTGCGGAAATATGAAGCAACAGAAAAAATAATTGGGAAGAGGACCCACTGTTTCCATTCTTTACATGAACTCTCTCAATCGCTTAGGAAGCAACTCTGTCCTCCATATTTATTCGTACTCTCTATCCTGTAAATGTTAACCAAGAGGAGTTACATGCAACCCAAGGATATCACAATTTTTAGTCAATACAAATAGTCTATCAGAAACTTTTTGTCTAGCAATTCATAAGCAGCTTCAATTTATCAATATGTTCAAATCCAGACCAGAAGCTCGAGACGCCATCTCCAATGGAGCTTTTAATACCTAAGAAATAAAGAAGCAGATTCTGGATAGATCAACAAACAAATGACATTGAGGAAACAGACAATGCAAATATAGTCAAAACCAGCAAAATGTTTATAAAATCCAACATGGAGATGCTGTTCAAATCCAAAATCACCTAATCCCACTCCCTAAAAAGAAAAAACATCTATTAATAAAAAGCCTCAAATCGGCTCATACACACCTTCAGTACTCTAATTCAAACCATTATAAACATGGCCATAAATTCAATTTCTACAACAAGAAGAAGTTAATTCATACATGGTTAGGTTTAAACACGGAAAAATCTCTTCACTTCCATCAGTTTCATGGCATATCTAACCCTGAAATCCCTCAAACTGGCCTCATAAAATTATTTTCACCAAATGGATATCTGGGTACTGACCAAAACCAAATTTTCTTTAATAGCTCGAACCCCATCAGGCTCAATTATCTCTCCAAGACCTGATAGCATGCATCAATAATCACATTCCTGCAGAACTTCTCCAAATCCAAATCTCAGTAAACGCCTTTTTTTCCCCTCCATGTGATTGATTCCTTAACCCAACCAAACCCAATGCAATTCACTAAATGTAATTTCAATACACAATAAACCAAATCCTTAAGGAAGAAAAATCACTCTACGGCTGATAATTGCAAGATTCAGAGAGGAAATCAAGTACTAAACACTACACACATGTATCTCAATCTTGTAATCACCACATATCTACAGGAAAAACAAATATTGAATACGTACGTTTTCAATCCAATTATAGTTTGGCCAAATCAAAACCCTAGATCACAATGAAAAAGAAGAGATCTAAGAAAAGATGCAGATAAGCAAATCAAAGAACCAATTTTTTTTTTTTTAAACTTCTTTCGAATCACAGTAGATAGAGAATGAGATTTACTTGCGCAAACGCTCACGCGGAGAAAGAGGAGTCTGGTTAGGGTTTTGAGAATAACAAGAGAAAGAAAGAAAACAATCGCAGTGGTTGACCTATTTAAAGGGCGAAGGAGAGCTGAAGATGAAAAAGGACAGTTGGAGAGATCGCGCGAAAACGCGGCGTTCGCGAAATAGGAAGTGGACAGAGAGACCGACCCGAGCGGAGTCTAATCTAAATAGTAACAAAGAGAATTTTAAACTATTTTAGACGACATTGTCAAAAATAAAAAGTAATGATAGTTATTGAAGGCAGGAGTTGTTAATGATATGTTTCTTAGATTTTTTTTTTTAATTAACCTGTGATTTTGACATTTGACTGGGTTTTTAGTAGAGAGAAGTATAAAAAATTTTACCTTAATTGTTATGTGAACGAAAAAGACCCTCATAGTTACTCTATAATAACAAAGGCATTTCCTACTTGTTTTTCTTTTTGTTTAACCAACGGTAACGTCGCTCATTTTAGTTGAGCGAAGATATTGTCACCCATCTCCAGGGGCAGACTCTGAAATTCTTTCTTGGGAGGCCACTATGTAGAAGAAGGGTTTTGGGAGTTGCCACGTAAAATATGAGCGTCGTTTTCAAAATATACAGTATTTTTTTTTAATTTTTGGGGGGACATACATAAAAAATTATAGAAATTTGGAAAAGTTAAGTGGTTTTTTGAAAATCTCGGGAGTCATGCTCATTGCCAATCCCCCTCTTATTTCGCCAGTGCCTGTTTCTTATTCTTCCTCTTCTACCTCCCGTCTCTCCACTCGATGAAAAGGTTCAAAAAAAAAAAACCAGAAGAAGAAAAGTGTGTGACGACCGGGGAAGAAAACATGAGAAGAAGATAGGGGAAAATAAGAATAAATAAAATAAATAAGAAGAAATGGAAGAGAATGTTGGTTTGTACGTTATAACTATGAGGTATGGGAAAATGGAGAAAGATGAGGGAAAAGAGGAAGAAAGAAGATGAAGAAGAATAGACGAACAAGAATATTATTACTCACGTGCGTTGATATTGTCTTTCAAACAGAAGGAAAAATAGACGGAAGAGCCTACCTAGCCTTTATCGTTACAAATGAACTCTGAGGGCCTTTTTTGGTGCACCAGACATCTAAGGTAATTTGTTCGGTAATATCCTCTTTTATACTATGGTGATATTTTAAAAAAAAATGGCATTTAGACTATGGGTTTTCTTGAAATTGTATAAGAATTACAATGGGGAATAATTTTGATAAAATGTCAAAACGTTAAAAATTCATAGTTTTTATTGGGATATTTTCAGAAAAATATCATAGAATGAAGGTTAATTTCCAAAAGGGAATATTGTTCTCTTGCGAGCCAAAGCATATGCAGGCCAACTCTTTGGGGCTCACTTATGCCCACCTTTTATTAATGCAGGCCATTTCATACTCTCATATTCCTCCCATGATCGCCAATTTCACTCTCATCAAACATTTATCTATCATTTGATTGAATCTCAAAAGAATTCATGGTTTAAAAAGGCTATTAAATCAAGGGTTTGAATGACCAGGTAGAGATAATGGTTTTCAATAGAGAGATCTTTCCATATACCCCACCCCCGCTAATAAGAAAGTATCTAAGTGAATCCCATAAGCTAAACTGCATATAAACAATTTGTTATTTTTCTCATACCAGACCATTGCCCTATTTTATAGAAACCAAATGATAAGAAAATTTTAAAATTAATAGAAATCAGTTTTTATAAAAGTTTGAGTATATTAGTTAGATTTTGACAAGTTCTTCTTGCAGTGTTTTCTATTTTATAAAAAAATTATGATATTTTCAATTCAAAATAGCTTTATATCTCTCCAATCATATAGTTTGCAGTATAACAAAGTTATGCTTCCAAAATATATATATATATATATAATCAAACAAACTCTGATTCGCCATGATAATATTGAGATATCTTTTATAAAAAAAAAATGCCCAACATAGATGAAGGATTGTTGAAAGGCTAACTCTCCAATACACCTATCTTCCGCACTAATATTTACATGATAATTAAATCTATCCACACCAATTACTCTAATTGAATTAGCACCCACCTTGTATTAACAGATGGTAGTAACGATTGGATTTTTACTTGTCGCTAAAAAAATCTTACTCATTGAATTGAAACAGGGAGATTGAGGGTTAAAAATCATTTGCATTGAAGTTTCAACTTCTCATCATCTTAGTTGATTATCATGCATCAAAATACTCCGCCCTTGTCATCAAATTAAATCTTTAATACATACCTATATACACACACATGTATTTGTTTGTATGAAAAATACAAGATCATATTTATTCCTCCTTTTACCTTGTTTAACTATGACTGTTGTAGCATATTTGAAGGTCGTAAAGATCCAAGGTCATTTTGAAAATTAAGTTCTTGCTTATTGAGGCTATTCGTTTACACCAATTTACGTATATTTGTTTACGTTTACTTACACATATGTTGCGTATAAGAAGCATCATACAAGATTTTTTATCAAGTTTCATCACCATCTTCTTGAAAAAGGATAAAAGTAAACCCTCTTGACAATTTCATCCACTTATGAGCTCATCATAGTATCCAACGGCAAGGATTAATCATCAGGTAAGGGCCTCCACCAAAATCAAATGGAATTATGAGGCGGCTCGAAGAGGTCCGTCCGGGCGATGTGGAAAAGGACACATGAATACGAGCGCGGGTCCTGCACGCGCGCGCTCGTGAGTCGGGAGGCGACGTGGCAATAAATAATTGATGCGAAGACAGGACGGGTGCGTGGCCACTCGACCGAGTCGAGTCGGTGGTGTTCTTCACTTCTTCTTGCATCAGTAGCATTGTTGTGGGGCCCTGTGGATTGCATTGCTTTCATCGCCTAGAGAAACCGAGGGAGACGAAGACACGTGTCGTATACTGCGTCAGCAATGGTGGAGCCACATAAATTCGGCGAGTCGTAGGCGACCAGATGGAGAAAAAATTAAAAAATTGAAAATGTGACAGGTCTTTTAATCATGAAACTATAGTCGGAAGGGATGATGAATTGGAAGGGTAAGTAAGAAAGAAAGTCAACAGACAAGAACATACATGATATCCATTTTTCTAATGTTTACAATTTGAACAAGGTGTCCATCAACCAAGGGATGGGGTTTAGTTGAAATCAAAATCAAAATTACTGATTTATTTACAAATATTTAGGTATATGCATAAATAGAGCCCATTTTCTGTTGAAGGGAACTTTGTGGTACCTTATTAGAGTCCATAGATCATTGGAAGGGTGGATGGAGATATCTATATAGGTATGATCAAGATATTAAGATTTAGGTTAATATCATGTTTTAATTTCTTGATCTATGACCCATAAATTTAATAGGTTATATTAATAAAAATTGACCTTTATTCAATCCATTGCACACCCATGGGATCCACTGTTTATGGGGGTTTGGAAATGACTGATCACTGGACACCTCTTATCCTGTGCAACTATCCACAGCTCATTATGCTCATTATGGGGCCCACCAGTCGAGAGGAATGTGGGGATCAAAATATTTGGATGGACCCAACCTTTGCATATATAGGATTTCAGGCCCCTCATATCAAAGTAACCCCTTGATCTGTAGCCCAAAGGTTTAATGGAAGAAAAAGAGAAATTTAACAATCATCCAACGGTCTATAAAAAGATGAGTTTTAACTTAATACTTTTCCTATACTAACACTCTTTCAAAAAGGAAAAATAAATTGCTCATTTGATATCCCATGAACTTGGGCTAATAATTTAGTCTGAATGAGTTTGAGATAAAAACCAATGAGAGTCTGGATTAAGGTAGCACTAATCAGGATAATCTCCATAACGATAGGTTATCGAAATCCAAAGAGTTGTCTTCTATTAACTAATCATAACACAAATCAACCTCATCTAACACCAGCTTATAATTTATCCAAACATCTGCAGGCAGGGCCACCATGTCACGATGGCCCACTCTAAATCAAATAATCCATATATTTCTGTCATTCAGACCCACACCCACAAGTGACAATGAACTCGTCCAAACAGGCGCTCTTCTCAAAAATGTACATCAGTGCATGTGGGCCATCTTTTTCTCACATGCACATTGCCATAAGCAGGACTCTGCCAAGATAATCTTACAATCTGTCATCCCAAAGATAATAGTATTTTTTATTGAGTAATGATCCTTCATTGTACCCCATACGTTGTCATTTCCATTATATTCCATTGATAGATCCAATTTAACAAATCTAACAAACGTTAGCAAGAAAAGGGTGGGAGTCCTTTGCCAATCTCTTAGTTCCTCTTCAGAAGCTCGAAAGAACACATCATTTGCAATAAGTATTTTATCAACTTGCTGTGGCTCCTTATTCTTCAGCAGGCGGCTTTAAACCCACTCCCAAGAGTCAAGACTGAAGAACAAGTGATTTCCTGGGCATCCATCGCCCATAGATTTCTCAGTCCTTGTCATGAAACCTCTACAGTCGACATGTGCATCATATCTGAGGCAGCAACAAAGCAAGATGGGGACTCTTATCGTTTTGTATCGTCTGGAATAAGACATGAGAATTGGGAATGGGTTCACTGTCGTTTGTGGCTTTATAAAGGCTATACTACAGAATTTGACAGGAGCAGCTCTTTTCTTCCTTTTTCTTTCTCTCTTTACAGCAACTTTTCTATGGAAGGAAATGGACGGTGAGTTTTGTTGGTACGCGTAACAACCACAACCATCAGAAGATGTAATCATGAAGTCAAACGAGCACCTAAGCAAGAGGCATTGGCAGCTGGAGCTGGTGGTCCTGAGTTCATATATCTAGTGGATGGATCTTTTGGCCTGTTTTTTTGAAAAGTAAAGAGAGATTTTTGTGGGTTGTAATATTTTCCGAATATAATAGATCCGGGTTTCCAACTTGAACACGTTTGTGTAATGTTGCTTTTCCTCGAAAGGCCTTTTTAAATCACCCCCTTAAAGTGAGAATAATCAGTTGTTTTGTTTTATATTTTTTTTTGGAGAAAATTGTGTTGTATAATTTTTAGAGGAGTTCTTGGCAATAATAAGGGTGGTGTGGTACTTATGGTCTCCAAGCATATTTGTGCATGCGACTGATGTATGCACCCACTCATAATCATATCCATGCACACTACCACGTCTGCTGCTCACGCCGGAAGATAGGCAAGGAAACCGGTCATATGAATAAGTAGTGCAGTGAATCTTTCTGTTGCAATAATCAGGGAAAGTCAGTTGTTATTTTGTTAAGTATTTTCCATTATTCCTATAAGTACGTTCTGTGAGATGTAATCTAGTATAAAGGAATATATCAATTTTCTCCAACTGTCTTTTTCTCTCTATTTTCTCTAAATTCTTATCAATTGGTATCAAAGCCAGTCTATCCATGGACACCCGTGGCAAGACTAACGCTGAGTTTCGAAATGAAGTTCATGAAATTTTGGCCAGGCATGAGTCCAGCTTTGATCAGGTTCATTCCACACTCCAAACAATCATGACCGAACTCCAAGCCATGCGAGTTTCCCATAACTCGAACAAATCTGATTTTGATATCAATCCATTTGCGTCAGGCGGCTCATCTCATCAATTTGGGCACACAGATGGCAATCGGGCCAACAAAACAACTGATCACACACATCATCATCTCAAGCTTAACTTTCCAACGTTTAGCGGAGATGATCCCACCGGATGGCTTTTTAAGGCAGAACAATACTTCGACTTCAAAGGAATCTCGCCGGATCAACGAGTACAGCTTGCTTCCTTCCATTTAGAAGGCATTGCTCTCCAATGGCACCGTTGGATGACAAAATTTAAAGGTCCACTTTCTTGGCCTGAATTTTCTCAAGCCATCTTGCTACGATTTGGACCTACTGATTATGAGGATCCTTCAGAAGCAATATCACGCCTCAAACAGATCACTACTGTGGCAGCCTATCAAGAAGAATTTGAGAAACTGTCCCACCGGGTTGATGGTCTTCCCGAACCTTTCTTGATTAGCTGTTTCATTGACGGCCTTTTTGACGAAATTCGCCTCAACGTGAAGATGAAGCAGCCCAAAACTCTCGCAGACATCATTGGCTTAGCCCGACTTGTGGAAGAGCGGAACCGCTTGCATAAGAAAAGCTCACTCTCCACCATTCCTCCTAAGTTCGGGCCCAACCACGCTGCCGGGCTTTTAGGACCTTCCCCAACACAGAAGACGGTGCCAAATTCAGGCTTGAACCAGCCACCCTCTCGGCGAATCACAAGTCAAGAGGCGAGGGAGCGCCGTGACAAAGGGCTATGTTATTACTATGACGAGAAGTTTGTCACTGGGCACCGCTGCACACGCCCACAACTCTTTATGATTACTGATTGTTGCCCCACCGAAGATATGGACATTTCAGAGGATTCTCCTCTCTCTAATCTGATAGAAAACATGCCAGAAATCTCTTTCCACGCCATGGCCGGAGCTACACATCCGCGCACTTTGCGATTGCAAGGAGTTTTAAAAAATAGGGAGGTCACAGTCTTGATCGACGGCGGAAGTACGCACAATTTCATTGATCAATCCATTGTGTCCAGCTTGGGTTTGCCTGTAGTACGAGATCGAACATTCCAAGTTATGGTGGGCAACCGAGAAACCATAAGTTGCTCAGGAAGATGTCTTTCACTGACACTTGGTATTCAAAACCAACATGTCCAGGCTGACTTTTATGTGCTCCCAGTGGCAGCTTGTCCCATAGTGCTTGGGGTACAATGGTTGGAAACACTCAGACCAGTGGAGATAGACTACAAAAAACAAACTATGAGATTCATTCATCAAGGATAACTGTCACGTCCCCCGAACCCGATTAAAGAAATAACTGAATCCGGAGAGTGAATTTTAGGACTATTTAAAAATTTTGTCCTTTGGGTCCACGGATCGTAGTCCACGGTGAGAATTTAATATTTCCAACCTCATGTGTCACAATAAACATGGAATTCATTGAACTCTAGGCATATGGAATCTCAAACAATGGGTAATAATCTCTTTAAATTAAAATTGCAAGGAAGAGTAACAAAACTAAGAATTAAGTTATTTATTACATTGGCCATCCCAAGATACAAGGCCAATAAAAATATGGAAGTCAATAATAAAAGAATGGTCCAACGAGAGAAATAATGAATAAAGAATAATCTAAAAGAATCCCCATGTATCTCTCTCGTGCCGGGAGTGATGACGCTACTCTACGTCATCGACACGCCACTCTCGTGCCTCCTCTGCTGGTTGGAGATCCTCTGGGATCTCCTCACCTGCCTGCTCCTCGTAGAAGAACTCACCTGATGTGTCTGTACATCAAGGAACAAAGTCAACGACATGTTGAGCAATAGATATACAAAACGTAATAAACACGACATGCATCAAGTGTAGAGTAATGACAAGTATAAGATCATATGAATACAAGAATATGAAGCTAGGCATAAAGCGAGATTAATGAGCAGAAACAATAACAGGAATCCTAGCAATCATCTAACTATAACCACTATCCATGCAAATGCAAGCAAGACAAGCAAGAAGGAGACTCCGAGGATGTCCTATGCCACCTCCCGGGGTACCAGTAACAATCCCCTTGGACTACTGATACCACAGTCCGGCTCCAGTGGGATCCTAGCTCCATGTCCTGGGAATAGCAGCACGGTCCTAGCCCGCTCCCAGCTATTCAACGCCATGGACGCCGTCCTACGCCGACTGCCCACCCCGACAACCGGAGTAACCGATTCGTCATTAAATCCCAAACTGCAGATGGCCATGATATGCAAACAATAATAAAGTGGTTTTGACTCAAGGACAGACAAGACAAGCAAGTCTGGCTAGTTCCAAGTACAAGACAAATTCTTAGGGATTATCTCTTCCAGATCAATACAAGACAAGCCACGTGATAATCCCCTTCGTACTAGCCAGTCATGTTCATCAAACAAGACACGGGTTCCTATGGTACACTCTAAGTCAAGTCCAAATCTTATATTCTACAAGAGTTTATATTTCATAAGTGATTATGTGTTTTATGTCAAGAGAGTGTACAAGGAGAATGTTATCAACGGATACAATCACAAGTCAAGGGGAAATTACAATCCAATCCTAAGTAAGTGGTGTCATCCCTGTATTCAACGTATTCTAACGGAGTACATGTGGAAATTGGATCAATGACGCTTTTAGGATAATTCCTTGGTGTACAATCATGTTGAGCATCATTAAATTCAACTCCATGTGCATTCGGTTATACTACGTGTAATACACGAATGCCTAGACAACCCATCGAATTCACACCAAGCACGTGATTCGATTTCAAACCCATTTATGGTCATGTGATAGTAAGTTAATGGTTTCCAACATCTAAGTCCCAAACCTAGGTCAAACAGTCTCTTTCTTAAGTTACAAGAGTCGGATCATTAATTCAACTAACCACATCACTTTCTGATCTTCGATCGTGATGAAACCAGAACCATTGGATTCTCTATTTCAAGGGCTTTCCAACGGTGTATTATATGTGCAAATCCAACGGGCGGATTGAAAGTTACAAGCCTTTGAAGTTTCAGTGACCATGCACCCTCCGATCGATCGCACCGAAGGTGCGATCGATCGGCACTGAACACCTCACTGTTAGTGCACAGTCCGATCGATCGGACTGAGTGACCGATCGATCGGCACTGGGCACCTCCCAGTTAACTGAGAGTTCTCACAGACCGATCGATCGGACTGAGTGACCGATCGATCGGACTGTGATCGCCCACAGTTAATTTGGGGATTGTTCACTGTCCGATCGATCGCACTGTGCGACCGATCGATCGGACAGCGAACCTGAAGCCCGCAAATGAGTTTCTGCTCCCTTTTTCCTCCGGCCAATCCATGGCTAACCTGCAGAAAACTGAGCCTCCTTGCTCACCAATCATCACAATCATCATTCTCATCATTTCTAACAATTTAAAACATAAAGGGGGTACCAATTTAACAATTAATCTCATTCATTCCATAAACCTAACCTAACATTAAAAATCCCCAAATCAATATCAAAACATGCTTGGAATTAAAGGGGAAATCTATCATAATCATAACTAATCAAATGAAAACAAACATACATGTTTAAAATGCAATGCATATCTACTTGCCTCAACCAGGACGAAGATTGGAAATGGGTGAAATTTGAGGAGAAGCTTTTCTACCCTCAAAATAACAATCTAACCCGTACAAACACAACCTAATACACCAAGGAGAAGAAAGAAGGAAAAAGAATCAAGATCGGACCTAGATCTAACCAAAAGGCATAAGATTGAAAAAGATGAAGGTGGGAGAATGCTTACCAAACTTACACCGAAAGCAAAAGGGGATCGCGAGGATGAACTTTAGCGGATCGGATCTCCGAATAGGGTTTTCTAGGGCTGAGATCTGGCTTGAGAAAGGAAGAAGAAGAAAAGAGAGGCTGCGGTTCTCTCTTTCGTTGCAGAGAATAAAACTGGAATTAGGGTTAAACATCGTTTAAGAAGACGATAGGAGAGGAAAAGACCGAATTGTCCTTTAAGTGGGTCCGGTGAAAGAATGGACCACTTGAAAGGGCTTTGATCGCCGGATCGCGATGAATCAAGAGACAAAAGTCATCAAAACGACGAGACATTTCCAACGAACCCATAAATCACGGCGTTTGGAATATTTCGGAAAAAACACTCAATTTTCCCTAAATTGCAAACTACCCCCTGCTATGATCAAACGAACTCGGAATCAAACGAAACTTCGCAGATACTATTCTAATGCTAAAAGAAACTCGCTCATGATCTAAACCCACTTAAATATCTAAAATACAATTAATTAAAATAATAACAAATTAAATGGGTCAATGGGCCGAGTTTTGGGCCCAACTGACCCAATATGGTCACGGACCTTACAACTCTCACAAATAAAAAGAATATTTGGTCCCCCAAATGCCTAAACATACCTCATCTGGAAATAGATAGGGGTACGTCTTCTGCATCTGCTCCTTCAGCTCCCACGTAGCTTCTTCTGGACTGTGATTCTCCCACTGTACCTTGACCCACTGGATGGTCTTAGTACGCAACACTACCTCCTTAGTGTCGATGATCTGTGCTGGACGCTCCACGTAGGTGACATCTGCCTGAAGCTGAAGTGGCTCGTGCTGCAACACGTGGGTGGGATCTGGAATATACTTCCGAAGCATGGAGACATGAAACACATCGTGCACACCCGCTAACTCTGGCGGTAGCACTAGACGATAAGCCACGTCTCCTATCTTGCTCTTGATCTCAAACGGTCCCACAAACCTCTTGGCAAGCTTCCCTTTTTGCCCAAATCTGACAACACCTCTCATTGGAGACACTTTCAGGAAAACCATATCCCCCACTTGGAATTCTAAAGGTCTCCGCCTCTTGTCTGCATAGCTCTTCTGACGATCACGTGACTCCTTTATTCTCATCTGGACAACTCTGACCTTCTCACTGGAATCAGCAATGTCTGAGGGGCCATGAAAACTTCGAACTCCAACTTCCTCCCAACATGCTGGGGTTCTGCATCTTCTTCCATACAATGCCTCAAATGGTGCCATACCAATACTTGAATGGTAGCTGTTGTTGTAGGCAAACTCACATAGAGGCAAACTCTCATCCCAGCTCTCCTTGAAATCCAAAACACATGCTCGGAGGAGATCCTCCAATGTCTGGATTGTACGCTCTGACTGTCCATTCTGTCTGAGGGTGGTAAGCTGTGCTGAACTTCAACTGAGTTCCCATAGATGACTGGAAAGTAGACCAAAATCGAGAGACAAACTTAGTGTCTCGATCGGACACTATGGACTTAGGCACTCCATGCAACTTGACTATATTGTCCCTGTACATCTTAGTCATCTTATCCATAAACTGACCAGTCTTAAATGGCAAGAAATGGGCTGATTTAGTCAGTCTATCAACAATCACTCAAATAGCATCATTGCCTTTCTTGGTGTTCGGCAATCCCGACACAAAATCCATGGTGATATTCTTCCATTTCCACTGTGGAATTTCCAACGGGTGAAGTAAACCAAGAGGCTTCTTATGCTCTGCCTTAATCTGTTGACAAGTCATACACCTGGAGACAAATTCTGCAATCTCCTTCTTCATTTTCACCCACCAATAGTGATTCTTCAAATTCTGATACATCTTGGTGCTCCCTGGGTGAATAGAATATCGGGTGTGGTGCGCATCTGTCATCAACTCTGACTTGATGTCTTGAACATCTGGCACACACAACTTATCCTTACAGTACAAAACTCCCTCTATCAATCTGAACTCTGGCTTGTCATCCACATGATCAATGATTCTCTGAATTTCTGGATCATCCTTCTGGCATTCCTTGATCCTGTTAACTATTTCTGGCTCCCAAACTCCCATTGTAGCAACTAGGACCTTCTCATTAACTGGCCAGACTTCCACATCCATGTCTCTGAATTGCTCCATCCATCTCCATTCTGGCATTATACATCCACTGAATGCTGCCTTCCTACTGAGAGCATCTGCTACCACATTCACTCTTCCAGGATGGTACTTGATCGGAAAATCATAATCCTTTATGTACTCCATCCATCTCCTCTGCCTGTTATTCAGATCACCCTGTGTAAACAGGTATTTCAGACTCTTATGATCTGTATGCACCTCAAATCTCTCTCCATATAAATAATGCCCGCACAACTTCAATGCAAACACTACTGCTGCTAACTCCAAGTCATGTGTGGCATATTTCTTCTCATGATCTTTCAATTGCCTCGATCCATAGGCTATCACCTTATCATGCTGCATGAGAACACATCCCAAACCTACTCCTGATGCATCTGTGAAAATCACAAATCCTCCCCTTCCAGCGGGTAAGGCAAGTATCGGTGCTGTAGTCAATCTGGTCTTCAGCTCTTGGAAACTCTTTTCACACCCCTCCGTCCATACAAATGGAATATCCTTCCTCGTCAACTTAGTTAATGGAGAAGCTATGGTAGAGAATCCTTTCACAAACCTCCTGTAGTAACCTGCAAATCCAAGGAAACTACGAATCTCCGCTACAATTCTCGGGCTACTCCAATTGACAACTGCTGCAATCTTCTTAGGATCCACTGTCAGTCCTTCCTTAGAGATTATATGGCCCAAAAATGCCACTTGTTCCAACCAAAACTCACATTTGCTCAACTTTGCATATAGTTGGTTATCCCTAAAAAGCTGCAAAGATGTTCTCAACTGATGCTCATGCTCCTCCTTAGTCTTTGAGTACACCAATACATCATCAATGAAGACTACCACAAATTGATCCAAGAAAGGAGCAAATGCCTTATTCATCAAAGCCATAAAAACTGCTGGAGCATTTGTCAATCCAAAAGGCATCACGAGAAACTCAAAATGTCCATATCTTGTCCGGAATGTAGTCTTAGGAACATCCTCCTTCCTGACTCGCAATTGATGATAACCGGAACGCAGATCTATCTTCGAAAAGAATTGGGCTCCCTGCAACTGATCAAATAGCTCATCGATCCTCGGTAACGTCTACTTATTCTTAACAGTCATCTGGTTCAACTGTCTGTAATCAATACACATCCGCATAGTCCCGTCCTTCTTCTTCACAAATATCACCAGAGCTCCCCACGGTGAAACACTAGGCCTGATAAAACCCTTATCCAACAGATCTCCAATCAGAGTTTTCAACTCTTTCAATTCTGCTGGTGCCATCCTATACGGGGCCTTCGAAATAGGTGTTGTCCCTGGCTGCAATTTTATCGTGAAATCCAACTCACGAACAGGCGGCAAACCAGGAATCTCCTCCGGAAACACATCCGGGAATTCTCGCACCACTGGAATCTCATCAACAGACTTGGACTCCTTGTCTTCCGCAATAAATGCGATAAAACCTTCGCAACCGCTCCTAATCAATCGCTCTGCCTTCAATGCAGAAATCATCCGAGTGGAGATGGGCTTTTCAGCTCCAATAAACTCAACACTATGATCTGCACTCTGCAACTTCACAGTCTTGTTAAAACAATCTAACACTGCTCGGTTCTTGGCTAACCAATCCATACCGAGTATCACATCAAACTCCGCCATTGGTAATATGATCAAACTCACGGTCAGCTTAACTTCCCCAATCTGAATACTACACTTAGGGTAGATAACATTACTGCAAAATATTCAAGGTTAGTTCCTATATGCCCTAAACTATCATCACAATGCTAGAAACAAAACTAAAAGATCAACCTACTAACTAACGAAATCCTCACACGCGTCCTATGGTTTCTACAATTTTTTTTTACCCTGAGAAACCAACCACTGCTCTGATACCATCCTGTCACGTCCCCCGAACCCGATTAAAGAAATAACCGGATCCGGAGAGTGAATTTTAGGACTATTTAAAAATTTTGTCCTTTGGGTCCACGGATCGTAGTCCGCGGTGAGGATTTAATATTTCTAACCTCATGTGTCACAATAAACATGGAGTTCATTGAACTCTAGGCATATGGAATCTCAAGCAATGGGTAATAATCTCTTTAAATTAAAATTGCAAGGAAGAGTAACAAAACTAAGAATTAAGTTATTTATTACATTGGCCATCCCAAGATACAAGGCCAATAAAAATATGGAAGTCAATAATAAAAGAATGGTCCAACGAGAGAAATAATGAATAAAGAATAATCTAAAAGAATCCCCATGTATCTCTCTCGTCCCGGGAGTGATGACGCTTCTCTACGTCATCGGCACGCCACTCTCGTGCCTCCTCTGCTGGTTGGAGATCCTCTGGGATCTCCTCACCTGCCTGCTCCTCGTAGAAGAACTCACCTAATGTGTCTGTACATCAAGGAACAAAGTCAACGACATGTTGAGCAATAGATATACAAAACGTAATAAACACGACATGCATCAAGTGTAGAGTAATGACAAGTATAAGATCATATGAATACAAGAATACGAAGCTAGGCATAAAGCGAGATTAATGAGCAGAAACAATAACAGGAATCCTAGCAATCATCTAACTATAACCACTATCCATGCAAATGCAAGCAAGACAAGCAAGAGGGAGACTCCGAGGATGTCCTATGCCACCTCCCGGGGTACTAGTAACAATCCCCTTGGACTACTGATACCACAGTCCGGCTCCAGTGGGATCCTAGCTCCCTGTCCTGGGAATAGCAGCACGGTCCTAGCCCGCTCCCAGCTATTCAACGCCATGGACGCCGTCCTACGCCGACTGCCCACCCCGACAACCGGAGTAACCGATTCGTCATTAAATCCCAAACTGCAGATGGCCATGATATGCAAACAATA
Organism: Litsea cubeba; assembly: GCA_012931725.1. NCBI lineage: Eukaryota > Viridiplantae > Streptophyta > Magnoliopsida > Laurales > Lauraceae > Litsea > Litsea cubeba. The sequence continues at coordinate 20,653,549 of CM022946.1, forward strand.
ATAAAGTGGTTTTGACTCAACGACAGACAAGACAAGCAAGTCTGGCTAGTTCCAAGTACAAGACAAATTCTTAGGGATTATCTCTTCCAGATCAATACAAGACAAGCCACGTGATAATCCCCTTCCAGTACTAGCCAGTCATGTTCATCAAACAAGACACGGGTTCCTATGGTACACTCTAAGTCAAGTCCAAATCTTATATTCTACAAGAGTTTATATTTCATAAGTGATTATGTGTTTTATGTCAAGAGAGTGTACAAGGAGAATGTTATCAACGGATACAATCACAAGTCAAGGGGAAATTACAATCCAATCCTAAGTAAGTGGTGTCATCCCTGTATTCAACGTATTCTAACGGAGTACATGTGGAAATTGGATCAATGACGCTTTTAGGATAATTCCTTGGTGTACAATCATGTTGAGCATCATTAAATTCAACTCCATGTGCATTCGGTTATACTACGTGTAATACACGAATGCCTAGACAACCCATCGAATTCACACCAAGCACGTGATTCGATTTCAAACCCATTTATGGTCATGTGATAGTAAGTTAATGGTTTCCAACATCTAAGTCCCAAACCTAGGTCAAACAGTCTCTTTCTTAAGTTACAAGAGTTGAATCATTAATTCAACTAATCACATCACTTTCCGATCTCCGATCGTGATGAACCAGAACCATTGGATTCTCTATTTCAAGGGCTTTCCAACGGTGTATTATATGTGCAAATCCAATGGGCAGATTGAAAGTTACAAGCCTTTGAAGTTTCAGTGACCATGCACCCTCCGATCGATCGCACCGAAGGTGCGATCGATCGGCACTGAACACCTCATTGTTAGTGCACAGTCCGATCGATCGGACTGAGTGACCGATCGATCGGCACTGGGCACCTCCCAGTTAACTGAGAGTTCTCACAGACCGATCGATCGGACTGAGTGACCGATCGATCGGACTGTGATCGCCCACAGTTAATTTGGGGACTGTTCACTGTCCGATCGATCGCACTGTGCGACCGATCGATCGGACAGCGAACCTGAAGCCCGCAAATGAGTTTTTGCTCCCTTTTTCCTCCGGCCAATCCATGGCTAACCTGCAGAAAACTGAGCCTCCTTGCTCACCAATCATCACAATCATCATTCTCATCATTTCTAACAATTTAAAACATAAAGGGGGTACCAATTTAACAATTAATCTCATTCATTCCATAAACCTAACCTAACATTAAAAATCCCCAAATCAATATCAAAACATGCTTGGAATTAAAGGGGAAATCTATCATAATCATAACTAATCAAATGAAAACAAACATACATGTTTAAAATGCAATGCATATCTACTTGCCTCAACCAGGACGAAGATTGGAAATGGGTGAAATTTGAGGAGAAGCTTTTCTACCCTCAAAATAACAATCTAACCCGTACAAACACAACCTAATACACCAAGGAGAAGAAAGAAGGAAAAAGAATCAAGATCGGACCTAGATCTAACCAAAAGGCATAAGACTGAAAAAGATGAAGGTGGGAGAATGCTTACCAAACTTACACCGAAAGTAAGAGGGGATCGCGAGGATGAACTTTAGCGGAACGGATCTCCGAATAGGGTTTTCTAGGGCTGAGATCTGGCTTGAGAAAGGAAGAAGAAGAAGATGGGCTGCGGTTCTCTCTTTCGTTGCAGAGAATAAAACTGGAATTAGGGTTAAACATCGTTTAAGAAGACGATAGGAGAGGAAAAGACCGAATTGTCCTTTAAGTGGGTCCGGTGAAAGAATGGACCACTTGAAAGGTTTCTGATCGCCGGATCGCGATGAATCAAGAGACAAAAGTCATCAGAACGACGAGACCTTTCCAACGAACCCAAAAATCACGGCGTTTGGAATATTTTGGAAAAACACTCAATTTTCCCTAAATTGCAAACTACCCCCTGCTATGATCAAACGAACTCGGAATCAAACGAAACTTCGCAGATACTATTCTAATGCTAAAATAAACTCGCTCATGATCTAAACCTACTTAAATATCTAAAATTTAATTAATTAAAATAATAACAAATTAAATGGGTCAATAGGCCGAGTTTTGGGCCCAACTGACCCAATAAGGTCACGGACCTTACAACAACCCTGCTCATTCCAAGGCTTAGACAAATCTGGATTGGAGCCCCTGGGTGACACAGAATTACTTCACATATCAGGTATGGGCTATTTTTTGCAGATAACTTCAGTTACCGTGAATCAAAGTTCCAATCAGGCGCCCATGCCATCAGACCTGTCATCACTTCTTACCCAATATGCTGAGGTGTTCACTGTTCCAACTGGTCTTCCTCCCCAACGGCCACATGATCACCGCATACCCCTCCTAGCGGAACACCAACCGGTCAATGTTCGACCCTACCGCTACCCACATTATCAGAAGGCGGAAATCGAACGGATGGTTCGGGAATTTTTGGCATCAGGAATTATTCGGCTGAGCACAAGTCCTTTTTCTTCTCCTGTACTTTTAGTTAAGAAATCTGATGGAACCTGGCACTTTTGTGTTGACTATCGAGCCCTCAACAGCGCCACAGTCAAAGATCGATTTCCCATCCCTATCATTGACGAGTTATTAGATGAGTTGTATGGGGCTGTTTATTTCTCCAAGCTCGATCTTCGTTCTGGCTATCATCAAATCAAAGTGTGGGAGGAGGATATTCACAAAACGGCGTTCCGCACACATGAAGGGCACTACGAATTTGTCGTAATGCCATTTGGCCTTACTAATGCACCTTCGACATTCCAAAGCTTGATGAACGACCTGTTTCGGCCTTATCTCCGGGTATTTGTTTTGGTTTTTTTTTATGACATTATGGTTTACAGCAGGTCTGGGCAGAACATCTACAACACCTTGGTACCGTCTTGGACATTCTCCAAAAAAATAAATTGGTAGCTAAACAGTCCAAGTGCCAATTTGGTGTAACTCAGGCGGAATATCTTGGCCATGTGATATCGAGCAAGGGTGTCGGAGTGGATCCCATCAAAACTCAAGCAGTCCTCCAATGGCCGACTCCTACGACAGTAAAGTCTCTTCGTGGGTTCCTTGGCCTTGCCGGCTATTACCGCAAATTCATCAGTGGTTTTGGAAGCATTGCCGCACCACTAAGTCGTTTACTATCCAAAGATGGTTTTCAGTGGAATCGGGACGCAGCTACAGCTTTTGACAAGCTTAAACTCGCCCTTTCGTCCCCTCCTGTATTACGTCTTCCGGATTTCAGCTGCCCCTTTGTGGTAGAGTGTGACGCTTGTGGCACAGGTTTGGGGGCTATTTTATCACAAGACAATCATCCCATTGCTTTTTACAGTGAGGCCTTAAAAGGGTCTGCCTTGCACCTCTCCACTTACGATAAAGAAATGCTTGCCATTGTGAAAGCTATCTGGAAGTGGCGACCCTATCTCTTGGGTAAACCTTTCATCGTAAGGACGGATCAGCGGAGTTTAAAGTTCTTATTAGAGCAACGGATTTCCACTCCGACACAGTTGCGTTGGTTGCCTAAAATTCTTGGCTATGACTATGTGATCCAATATAAACGAGGGGCTGAAAATGGGGGTGCCGATGCTCTCTCACGTGTAGCCGAGCTTGAGTTCCAATCCATCTCTCTATCCATGGCTGATTGGTGGGCCACGTTGCAACTTGAGTGCCAACAAGACCCATACTATCACCAGTTGAAGTCCCCCTCCAAGTCTAACTCTCAAGCATATACCATACGAGATGGTGTTTGGTTTAAACATGGCAAGGTATTGTTAAGTCCAACTTCCAAGCTAATACCTCAAGTTCTCTCTGATTTTCATTCCTCCCCTACTGGCGGCCACTTTGGATATCACAAAACTATTAGCCGTATCTGTTCTAATTTTTGCTGTCCTGGGTTGCGTTCTATGGTGAAAGAGCTGATTCGGAATTGCGACATTTGTCAATGTTGTAAGTATGAGACCTTATAACCAGCTGGCCTTCTCCATCCATTACCCATTCCGGATCGTATTTGGACTGACATCTCCATGGATTTGGTAGAGGGGCTGCCACCTTCGATCGGTTACACGGTGGTCTTCGTGGTGGTGGATCGCCTTTCCAAGTATGCCCACTTTATTTCTCTCAAACATCCCTTCACTGCAGTTTCAGTTGCTAAAGCTTTCTTGAATCACGTGGTGCGACTTCATGGTATGCCCTCTTCAATTATAAGTGACAGAGATAAAGTTTTTGTTAGCACTTTTTGGAAAACCTTGTTTCAGCTTCAAGGCACACAGCTCAAAAGGAGTTCAAGTTATCATCCGGAGACAGATGGTCAAACGGAGGTCGTCAATCGCACGCTCGAGCAATATCTTCGGTGTTTCACTTATGCCCAGCCACGCAAATGGGCGGACTGGCTTGCCTGGGCCGAGTATAGTTATAATACCACTGTCCATTCCGCTACAAAGGTCTCCCCATTTGAGGCAGTTTATGGGATACCCCCCCCCCCTCACCTCACTTCGTATGTTTCTGGTACATCGAAAGTAGCAGCCGTAGATGATTTCCTACGCACTCGTGAAACAATTCTCAAAGAGTTACGCCATAACCTGCTGGGTGCTCAAAATCGCATGAAGACTATGGCGGACAAGCACCGCCGTGATGTGGTCTTCGACGTCGGGGATTATCTATTTCTGCGGTTACAGCCTTATCGTCAAGCCACAGTGGTTAGTCTGACTTCCCAGAAGTTGGCTCCACGTTTTTTTGGCCCTTTCCAAGTGTTGGCTCGCATTGGTTCCGTGGCATACCAGTTGGATTTACCTCCAGGTTCTCAAGTCCATAATGTCTTCCATGTTAGCCTGCTTAAGAAATATGTGGGTCCTTCAATTCCTGTTAGTTCCGACATCCCAGCAGTTTCAAATATGTCGGACATTCCTTGCATTCCACAACCAGAGGCCATCCTTGCCAGCAGGATCATTCACAAAGGCAAATACCGTCCTCGCAAGGAGGTTTTAGTTCAATGGTCCGGAGCTCCTCCTGAAGACGCCACGTGGGAAAACTCTTGGCGTTTCTCTCGGATGTACCCTGGGTTTGTCCTTGAGGACAAGGACGTTTAAAAGGGGGGAGGAGTGATGTGTGCACCCACTCATAATCATATCCATGCACACTACCACGTCTGCTGCTCACGCTGGAAGATAGGCAAGGGAACCGGTCATATGAATAAGTAGTGCAGTGAATCTTTCTGTTGCAATAATCAGGGAAAGTCAGTTGTTATTTTGTTAAGTATTTTCCATTATTCCTATAAGTACGTTCTGTGAGATGTAATCTAGTATGAAGGAATATATCAATTTTCTCCAACTGTCTTTTTCTCTCTATTTTCTCTAAATTCTTATCAGCGACTCTAGTAAAGCAGAAGGGATAGCAATTTTGGAAGGTCTTAAAGTGTTCTCAACAAGATATATAGAGTGGTGTGTTGTGATAGGAAATTAATATTTCAATGTGATTGCTCCGATGTTTAACCAGAACACTAATTCTTAGAAACTTCAATACCTCTTCGATGAAATTAGAGAGCTATCAACTCTCATAAATGTTTCCTTCCGTCATGAGATTACATCCGCCAACTCCACAGCGGATGTGCTAGCAAAGCAAGAAGTTGATGGGTTAATTCCTTGGGTGGATATGATTTTGTAATTGGAGTTGTGGCTGTTGCTTTTCTCTTGCACCTTCCAACTTCTTTTTTAGCTTTCTATTTTGGAGTGTTTTGTTTCTACTACTTCTCCTAATGAAATGTTTATTACCGGTCAAAAGTTTTTTTTAAACAAAATCACATGTTATAACAGTAAGTGGAAAAGAATGGTCTTCTGCACATGATTCTTTTCTATGGTTTAGCGGCACGACACTTTTCTGAGCATAAAAATAGGGACTATTTTTCTTCATGAAAATTCATAACTAGAAGGAAGGTCGAATCTGTTTTTTTCACAATACTATAGAAACAGAAAATACTGTTTGAGCCAAGCTCAGATAAGTTGGGACATATATATATATATCCACCTGGGGACCCACATGGGGGGGGGGGGGGGGGGATTTCAAGGACTCTCTGTGACCCTCCTTCCTACAAAAAATCAGCTCCAATCGTGGTTTTTATCATCTCCATCTGGGCACCAAAAGTTTAATGCTCAACGGTCCATTCGGATTGATACACAGTCGATCCAACGGTCTAGTAAATTTGGATTTGACCAAAAGTTTGGTGGGCATGTGCAATTTATGAGGGTCGTGTGTTTGGTCCATTTGGATGGACCAAGGATGGGCCCCAGAAGCGTTAGCTTATGGAATCTTATCCTAAGCTTAAGCTTAGGAGGCCCTATATATAAAATATAAATAGGATGAGTTGAGATCAAGCTCAGGTCAAACCAAATAGCTGGATCCATTATGAGCTACGCTTGTGAACTTATTGAGCGAACTTTGAGATCGGCTTGGTTTGCAAATGAGGCAAGCTTGAGAGAAGTCGAGCCAAGATAGCTTAATAGTTGGATCGGATAATATGAAGATGGGCAACACGGGTCATTCGAATATTGTTGGGATCGGTGATGTCTGCATTTAAACAAATGTTGGTTGCACAATAACGCTGAAAGATGTGCGACATATTCATGATCTGTGGTTGAATATGATTTCCGGGACTTCATTAGACTGTGCAGGTTATTAAAGTAATTTCGGAAATGGCATGTGGAAGCTCGCTAAAGGGTCTCTTGTTACAAATTTGTCTGTGCTGCTGTTTGCATCTGATTTTTTCTACAAATACGATGCAAGTCTAATCCGTTACTGCAGCAATTGGAATTGTAGGGTTTTGATTCAATCCACCAGGCAATCTCCAAAACCCAAGTCTTCTTTCTTTTATTGGTGTTTCTCATAAGACTCAATGTTCGTTACATAAATATGATAGTTTTTTTCTTCTATAGAACTCCATGTCTTTTTATTTTTTATCAATTAGTTGTTTATTTGGATTCCTTCGTGTAGAATTATTCTTAACATTATCAAATAAGCATGTTCAAAACCTCAATCGCATATCTACTCCCACAAATCCACCACATCAAGGGTCTGTAGTGAGATTTCAAAATTCAATTTGATCAGAAGAACCACCGCTGCCTCTGTACTGCGTACCTATTTATGCGCATATATTGCAGTGACATTAGGCTTGATTCCATATATCCATGCCAGATTCATTGTAAAAAATCATTCTCGGTATGTCTATTTGTCAATCCTTTATTGATAAAATGTTTAGTTCAATTGTGAACTAGGGATGTCGTTCTGAGAATGCATATCTGCAAGATATGTTTTGTTTTCCAGCCACGGTCCGGTGCGTGCTTAAATATTACATATTTCATATATTTTATGGGATGTAATATGAGTAATTGTTGTAGGGAGTAAGGCAATTTGCTGTATTGATATTTTTGGGCAAAGGTCTTTTAGTTTCTAATGGAAAGGCTGCCACATGAGTCATTGAGTATATCTTTTTAATCAATCAGTAATTGGGTGCGGACTCTTTGCCAATTCAACCCAATGAATAATTGAAATTAACGTTTCAACCTTATTTTTTTTGTCTTGGTTTCTCATGGGTTTTTCTGTTTCTTCTAAACACGCTTCTTATTTCTACATACATTTTTTTAATGTATTTTTTGGTGTTTAATGAATTTTATTTTTTTCCTTTTATCATAGTCATGTTTTATTTTTCTTCAAAGTCTGATGGATTCTTTTTTAGTTTCCGTGCCAACAGGTTTTCATGGATTTATGGTTTTTCTTTTTCTTTTTTTTCTTTTTTATATTTTTAGTCGTTGGTTTCCGTGGGTTTATTTGTTTCTTCTAAGCCGTTCTTATTATTAGATTGTGTAAATTTGTCTTCATGTTGTATTTTGTGGTATTCTTATCAATTTTATTTTTTATTAAGGATTTATTCTTCTTGATTCGAAAAGAATGTATAAAGTAAAATGCTCAACTAATTAAAGTGACCTCATTTTAAAATTAACCAACTATATTTCCCAATTATTATGATGGGTTATAATTCTGACTGCAGTTTTTACCATCTCAATATAATTTAGACTCAGTATTATTTAAACGTAATATTATTTTTAGTATTTTAAATTATATTGCCCATGCTAAGCTTGGACATGTTTTGCTAGTGCATTAATGAGGAAAAACAAATATGATCAATGTAACCTCTTCATTTACATGTGTAAATAAGTGCAAACAAATGACCCCATGCGGTCTAGTCAAAACATATGATGATAAAAGATTACTAACCACTAGCATATAAATGCTCTGCTGGAACCCAACCAAAAGTTAGGAGGAACCCAAACCCAACCCGAATTAGCAGGTTGTGTTTGAGTCAGACCGGCAGGTCGCGGAGTGAAATGAGTTGCTTGGGTTGGGCCAGCTCACAGGTATAGACCTAACTGAACTTGACCCATTTATTATTCGGGTTGAAAATGAATGTCAATAGAATGACACAACCACACTCGGGAATAAAAAGGGTCTGGCTGGAGTCCCCGGGTTGGATTGCGGTCAAATGAGGAGTTGCTACCCTTCCTGTACTAGATCAATTCTTATAATAGATTTTTTATTTTTTAACGTATAAAACTATGAAACTGCACGTCAATAATTGTCATAATTTTGTGTATCAAATTCTATTAGTATAAACATGTAAACATGGCTGGTTCAAGGCAGCCAAAAAATGAATAAAGAAAAAAAAAGGGGGGGGGGGGGGGGGGGGGGGGGGGGGTTACTATTGCACAAAGAGTGAAGGTGCAAGTGCAGCTTTTCCTCCACTCTTAGGAGAGGAAAAGTTGCAAATGCCTCTTTACCACCGTATCAATTAGTGGTAAAGCCTCAAGCGCTACTTTTCCTCCTATATGAGAGGAGGAAAAGTGGCAAATGCATCTTTACCACTGTACTAATCAGCGGTAAAGCTTTAAGCGCAAGTTTTCCTCCCTACTTAGCGGAGGAAAAGCTGCAAATGGCCCGACTAAGTGTTGGGCCCATAGTAACCTCAACCTAAAAAAGACCCTGGTTCGATAAGGGTCGAATCCTTGCTTCAAAATTGTATCGATATAGGCTTCCAACCATTACTTGACCTTGGTACATTCCAATGAACAATTTTGACTTTAGCATCGTTGGATTTGGGAAGATGCGCACTCAGACTGATTGGGACGGGATTAAGCCCATTCTTGACTTGCAAGTTGCAACTAGGGCTATTAATGGACCCTGGTGACCTGGCATGGATTTTGGGCTAGACTCGTAACTGGGTCAACTGGGTCTTGGTCCATTGTTTAGGCCTAGTTAACAATGTGTTTAAGTCCAATGGATCCACAGCCGAACCTTGTACATCTTTATACAAAAATTTGTTCTATATATGCTCTCCGCCTTTCGGCTTAATTCCCAAAAATCCGCATAGTTTTGAGGATTATCTTTAAGTCCTTTAATTGTTTAATTTATAAAAGTGGAGTCCTTTTACTCAAACTTCTTTTGGCAAGTGATACAAATACCCTCTATGTTAAAAAAAAGTTCAATCTTTCGAGGATTTTCTTTATTCTTTTTCTCTTAAAAACCCGATTTCTAATTGTACTATTATAAAATTGCTTGGTAGGCTAGTTAGGAGGTGTCGATTCCTAGCTTGATGTGCCAGCCTTACCCAAATTTGATCATGCAATTCAGGATTTGGGCTGACACACCAATGAGCACATAAGCAAATTGGTATTTTTTTTTTTAACCCGGGCGTAGTATGACCATTAGAGGATGGGTTGGGATTGATGTTGAGTCCATTCTTAGTATGCAATCTGCCATCCTCACCCCAACATGAATTAGCTCAACCAGAACCTTGCCCATTTATTAATAGAAATTGGAGATGTTGGCCCAAATTGAACCTCAAAAGTAGAAGCAAAGGATGCAAGCCAAGCCTGACCAGGCTCAAACTCAAGCTTGTACCTAGGCATACGAAGTTAGAGGAGCTCAGCTCAAGCTCAAGCCAAAGCTTAAGAAGCCAAACTTGAGCTCAGCTTGATTTCTTCTCCCAAATATTATTGTCAGTAGTGTGCATATATTATACATAAAACTTATATATATATAGGGGAGTATTCCTATGCATCTATCCCTCACCATAGGTGAGGGACACTCCCCTTTTTGGGAAGTTTCAAGTACATAGAGAGTATTCTTATGTACTTGAAAAGTCACTTTTGTACTTCAAACCTCCCAAAAAGGGGAGTGTCACTCACCCTATAGTGAGGGATAGATGCACTTGAATATTTTCCATATATATTTAAATGCATTTTATCACATTGGCTCAACGTAAAAATAATGTTACATCTGCAGCTCTCATGCGAGACATCATTCTTATCCCCGTTTTTAAGCAAGTGGGATCCATAAAGCCAATCCAACCACCTTACACTCAGTAATCCCCCCCCCCCCCCCTTTCTACAATTGAGTTAGCATAAGCCCAAATCTTTTGCTTATTAAATTGTTACTCGCCGTTAGATTGAAAATCTAAATAAATTCTAAAATCGCGTTACATTTGAGGGCCATAGATTACGGGGTGGGGTCATGATGATCTAATGGAGTTTAAATTTTGCAGACATGAAAGGTTTTATCAAGGTCTTTTGACTCTCCACCTCACTCATGATTAGTGTCTCACCTGGTGGGCCCCATAACGGAATCCACACGGAAGGTCAATGTGAGACATTTGCACCAAAGCATGGCCTTATATATGGCACATTTAATGTATTTTTTGGTGTTTAATGAATTTTTTTTTCCCTTTTATCATAGTCGTGTTTTATTTTTCTTCAAAGTCTGATGGATTCTTTTTTAGTTTCCATGCCAACAGTTTTTCATGGATTTATTTTTTTTTATTTTTTTAGTTATTGGGTTTCCATGGGTTTATTTGATTTTTCTAAGCCGTTTTTATTATTGAATTGTCTATTAACATTTGTTTTCACGTTGTATTTTGTGGTATTCTTATCAATCTTATTTTTTATTATGGATTTATTCTTCTAATTCGAAAAGAATGTATGAAGTAAAATGTTCAACTAATTTGAAAAAAAATAAAATTAACTTAATTTAAAATTAACCAACTATATTTCCCAATTATTATGATGGCCTTGATGAGTTTTAATTCTGACTGCAGTTTTTACCATCTCAATATAATTTAGACTCAGTATTATTTAAACGTAATATTATTTTTAGTATTTTAAATTATATTGCCCTTGCTAAGCTTGGACATGTTTTGCTAGTGCATTAATGAGGGAAAACAAATATGATCAATGTAACCTCTTCATTTACATGTGTAAATAAGTGCAAACAAATGACCCCTTGCGGTCTAGTCAAAACATATGATGATAAAGATTACTAACCACTAGCATATAAATGCTTTATTGGAATCCAACCAAAAGTTGGAGGAACCCAAACCCAACCCGAATTAGCAGGTTGTGTTTGAGTCAGACCGGCAGGTCGCAGAGTGAAATGAGTTGTTTGGGTTCGGCCAGCTCATAGGTATAGACCTAACTAAACATGACCCATTTATTATTCGGGTTAGAAATGTCAATAGAATGACACAATCACACTCAGGAATAAAAAAGGTCTGGCTGGAGTCCCCGGGTTGGATTGAGGTCAAATGAGGAGTTGCTACCCTTCCTTTACTAGATCAATTCGTATAATAGATTTTTTTATTTTCTAACATATAAAACTATGGAACTGCATGTCAACAATTGTCATGATTTTGTGTATCAAATTCTATTAGTATAAACATGTAAACAGGGCTGGTTCAAAGCACCCAAAAAGTGAATAAATAAAAAAAGGGGGTTTTACCGTTGCACAAAGAGTAAAGGTGCAAGTGCAGGTATCAGTCAGTGGTAAAGTCTCAAACGCTACTTTTCCTCCTCTATGAGAGGAGAAAAGTGGCAAATGGCCCGACTAAGTGTTGGGCCCATAGTTACCTCAACCTGAAAAGGACCCTGGTTCGATAAGTGTTGAATCCTTGTTTTAAAATTGTATCGATATGGTTTTCCATCCATTACTTGACCTTAGTACATTCCAATAAACAATTTTGACTTTAGCATTGTTGGATTTGGGAAGATGCGGACTCAAACTGATTGGGACGGGATTAAGCCCATTCATAGCCCTAGAAAATGACTTGCAAGTTGCAACTAGGGCTGTCAATGGACCCTGGTGACCTGGCATGGATTTTGGGCTAGACTCGTAACTGGGTCAACTGGGTCTTGGTCCATTGTTTAGGCCTAGTTAGCAATGTGTTTAAGTCCAATGGATCCACAGCCGAACCTTGTACATCTTTATACAAAAATTTGTTCTATATATGCTCTCCGCCTTTCGGCTTAATTCCCAAAAATTCCCATAGTTTTGGGGATTATCTTTAAGTCCTTTACTTGTTTAATTTATAAAAGTGGAGTCCTTCTACTCAAACTTCTTTTGGCAAATGATACAAATACCATCTATGTTAAAAAAAGTTCAATCTTTCAAGGATTTTCTTTATTCTTTTTCTCTTAAAAAACCGATACATATTATAAAATTGCTTGGTAGGCTAGTTAGGAGGCGTCGATTCCTAGCCTGATGTGCTAGCCTGGCCCAAATTTGATCCTGCAATTCAGGATTTGGTCTGACACACCAATGAGCACATAAGCAAATTAGTGTTTTTTTAACCCGGGCATAGAATGACCATTAGAGTATGAGTTGGGATTGATGTTGAGTCCATTCTTAGTATGCAATCTTCCATCCTCACCCCAACATGAACTAGCTCAACAAGAACCTTGCCCATTTATTAATAGAAATTGGAGATGTTGGCCCAAATTGAACCTCAAAAGTAGAAGCAAAATATGCAAGCCAAGCCTGACCAGGCTCAAACTCAAGCTCGTACCTAGGCATACGAAGTTAGAGGAGCTCGGCTCAAGCTCAAGCCAAAGCTTAAGAAGCCAAACTTGAGCTCAGCTTGATTTATTCTCCCAAATATTATTGTCAGTAGTGTGCATATATTATACATAAAACTTATATATATATATATATTTAAATGCATTTTATCACATGGGCTCCACATGAAAATAATGTTACATCTGCAGTTCTCATGCGAGACATCATTCGGATCCCTGTTTTTAAGCAAGTGGGATCCATAAAGCCAATCCAACCCCCTAACACTCACTATCCCCGGCCCCACCACCCCCCTCTTTCTACAATTGAGTTAGCACGAGCCCAAATCTTTTGCATGTTAAATTGTTACTCGCTATTAGATTGAAAATCTAAATAAATGACGCATTCTAAAATTGTGTTACATTTGAGGGCCATAGATTACGGGGTGGGGTTATGATGATCTAATGGAGTTTAAATTTTGCAGACATGAAAGGTTCTATCAAGATCTTTTGACTCTCCACCTCACTCATGATTAGCGTCGCACCTGGTGGGCCCCATAACGGAATCCGCACGGAAGGTCAATGTGAGACATTTGCACCAAAGCAAGGCCTTATATATGGGACATTGAATGTATTTTTTTGGTGTTTAATGAATTTTCTTTTTTCCCTTTTATCATAGTCATGTTTTATTTTTCTTCAAAGTCTGATGGATTCTTTTTTTAGTTTCCATGCCGACAGGTTTTCATGGATTTATGATTTTTCTTTTTTTATTTTTTATTTTTTTAGTCATTGGGTTTCCATGGTTTATTTGATTCTTCTAAGCCGTTTTTATTATTGGATTGTCTATTAACATTTGTTTTCTTGTTGTATTTTGTGGTATTCTTATCAATTTTATTTTTTATTAAGGATTTATTCTTCTGATTCGAAAAGAATGTATGAAGTAAAATGTTCAACTAATTTGAAACAAATTAAAGTGATCTCATTTTAAAATTAACCAACTATATTTCCCAATTATTATGATGGGTTTTAATTCTGATTGCAATTTTTACCATCTTAATATAATTTAGACTAAGTATTATTTAAACGTAATATTCTTTTTAGTATTTTAAATTATATAGCCCTTGCTAAGCGCTGGCATGTTTTGCTAGTGCATTAATGAGGGAAAACAAATATGATCAATGTAACCACATCATTTACATGTGTAAATAAGTGCAAACAAATGAGTACCCCTTGCGGTCTAGTCAAAACATATGATGATAAAAGATTACTAACCACTAGCATATAAATGCTCTATTGGAATCCAACCAAAAGTTAGGAGGAACCCAAACCCAAACCCGAATTAGCGCGGAGTGCAATGAGTTGCTTGGGTTGGGCCAGCTCACAGGTATAGACCCAACTGAACCTGACCCATTTATTATTAGGGTTGGAAATGTCAATAGAATGACACAATCACACTCAAGAATAAAAAGGGTCTCGCTGGAGTCCCCGGGTTGGATTGAGGTCAAATGAGGAGTTGCTATCCTTCCTTTACTAGATCAATTCTTATAACAAATTTTTTATTTTTTAACGTATAAAAACTATGAAACTTGAAGGTTTTTTAGGACCCACTAGAATGAATTACTAGTTCTAATTTAACCAATCAATGCAGCGGAAATAAACCAATCAGACAGAACTAGCAAATAAATCTACCAATCACACACCACAAGAAGGCAGACACAAATTTTACCGTGGAAACCCTTTCCGGGAGTAAAACCACGAACTAGAAATCAAGAGTTCACGAACAGTTTACAAGATATACTCACAAGCTCCTGTACCTCAGTCTGTACCTCGACCTCAGGACTGTAGTTGTTCTTGCACAGAATCCACTAACACGACTTCCACCGTGCACCGTTCTCCTTACTTGATCTCCTCGCACCTTGTCCACCAAGATGATCAATCTTCTACAAGAGAGTAGAAGCAACAAAACCTTCTAGAGCAGTCCTTCAGAACAATCTCTCAATGGCTCTAGAGAAACAAGAGAATCTCTCTTAGGGTATTCTAATCTCAGATCAAGAGAGATAATTAACTTCTTGTGTTTCTTGTGTGTCTTCTTTGGGTTGAGAGAATCACCCAATTTATAGGCCCAAATTCGTGCTTAAGACTCCTTAAAAATAATCCCATCAGGAAAGAAGTCTTTTTGCAACTCTTGAAAAGAGTTCTGAACGAACTTGTAATCTTGCGCCCAGCTCGCTATAGCGAGCATTAGTCTCGCTATAGCGAGACCTGCTACTGTCTCAAGTTCTGTCAGCATAATATTCTAACAATCTCCCCCTTTTGGCAATTCTTGGACAAAATCCCTAGTAAAAATACAATTCGATCTACCCAAAATTAAAACCCAAAATACATTGAATTTTAAAATAAAAAAAATTCAGCACTGTAGATCTTGTATTGCATTTACTTGCTTGAACGTTCAGATCTTGAATTGCCTTGGCTTGTAAAGCTCCCCCTAGCTCCATTCTTCTCCCCCTATTTTTGTCCATAATTGACAAACAAATATTATCATGCAGGTTCTGTCAACCTGGATGCAGTAGCTCCCCCTCAATATTGACTCCCCCTCAATATGATCTTCGTATCAGCACTGGGGTGGGGGCTTGATCTTGCAGATCAGGGGTGATGAAGCTTAGGCACACACACTTGTAAATTAAAATATTTCAGCAAAGTGTGTACCAATACAGAAGAGAGGTCTTCTTTCTTGACCCAGACAGCTTTGGTATTCTTCTTTGTTAGCTCAGCCTTCTGCGTTTTCCATTGCTTCTTATTCGGTAAACTTCGCAGCTTGTTGCAATGGGGTCGAATGTGTCCTTTAATTCCACAGTGATGACAAGTGGGAGTTCGTTCAGGGCGTAACACATTCTGTTTCTTTGGAGCTTTCTTTGCAACACTAACAACCGAATTAGTAATAACTGAATTTTAACAAAATAATTTTTACCTTTGGCATTTGAAGTGGATGCTCCGTCAGCGTAGCCAATACCATGCTTATCAGTGTTTGCCTTTTGACTACACAGGATGTCATCTAATTTTCTCGATCCAGTGTTCATCCTATTCAATGAAGCTTTAGCAGTGTCTAACTCAGATAGAACCATCTTGAGTTTTCCATTCAGATCAGAATTCTCTGCTGTCAAAGTCTTCATATCAGAATCAAGTAAGTCACACTTTTGTGATTCTGCAGTCAATTTGTCAGCCAACTTGTTATTTTCATCCTCCAATTTTTGTACTTTTGCAAGTGAACCTGCAAGTTCAGCTTTTAAGGAGGAATTCTGCTCTTCAGACATTTGCCAATTAATAGCAACTTTTTCATTCACTTTAACCATCTTCATGGTTTTCTTGAAAAGTGTTTCATATTCACCTTTCCAATCTGGTTCTTCCTCTGACTCATTATCATGATCAGTCTCAACTTCAGAAGAAACATGGGAAGCAACAGAACTACAAGTTGCCATAAAAGCAATAAACTTCCCCTTGCCAGTGTCAGACTTGTCAGACTCAGGATTTTCATCATTCTCATCAGAAGTGTCATCTTCCCAAGTAGTATTCAAGGCTTTCTTTTTAGATTTTTTGTTTCCGCAATCATTAGCAATGTGTCCATAGCCTTGACACTCATGACATTGAATCCCTTTAAAAGATTTCTTCTTTCCAGAATTTTTAGGGATCTTCACATTGGTTTTCTGTCCCTTCATAAAAAGCTTAAATTGCTTCATGAATTGTACAGCAACTTGGGGATCAATTTCCTCTGAATCGGAATCTGAATCTGAATCACTTGCAGCTTTCTTATATGATTCATTGGATGCTTTCTTGAATGATTCTTTCAACGCTTTCAAAGCAATACCTTGAGATTTTGTCGTCCCATTAGACCTAAGGTTTGCTTCAAAAGTTTGTAGATTGCCAACCAACTCATCAACTTTGAGTGTATTCAAATTTTTATTTTCCTCTATGGCCACAACCTTTCCATCAAACCTTTCTGGGAGAGACCTCAAATCTTTTTAACAATTCTGTTTTCAGGAATTGGTTCTCCCAAAGTAAAGGTATCATTCACAATTGCATTCAGCTTCGAATTGAAATCATCAAAAGTTTCATCATCTTCCATCTTTATGGTTTCGAAGGCTGTACACAATTTTTTGGAGTTTCGACTGTTTAACAGTGTCAGTCCCTTCATGTACAGTCTGTAGAATATCCCAAGCTTCTTTTGCAGTAGTACATGTAGAAATTCTACGAAACTCAGACATATTAACTCCATTATAAATAGCATTCAAAGCCCTAGAGTTACAAGTGGCAGCCAACTCTTCTTCCTTATTCCACTGATCTTCAGGTTTGGGACCAGTTACCCCATTAGCAGTAATAGTGGGCAAGGAATAGCCATTCTCAATAGATTTCCAAACTTTCAGATCTATGGCTCTCAAAAAGGCAATCATCCTGGCTTTCCAATAAGCATAATTGCTACCATCCAACAGAGGAGGCTTATTGGTTGAAGTGCCTTCGCGGTAGATATCCATTCTAGCAATATTTGGATCAACACAATAAAATAGTGTAACCTGCTCTGATACCACGTGAAGGTTTTTTAGGACCCACTAGAATGAATTACTAGTTATAATTTAACCAATCAATGCAGCGGAAATAAACCAATCAGACAGAACTAGCAAATAAATCTACCAATCACACACCACAAGAAGGCAGACACAAATTTTACCGTGGAAACCCTTTCCGGGAGTAAAACCACGAACTAGAAATCAAGAGTTCACGAACAGTTTACAAGATATACTCACAAGCTCCTGTACCTCAGTCTGTACCTCGACCTCAGGACTGTAGTTGTTCTTGCACAGAATCCACTAACACGACTTCCACCGTGCACCGTTCTCCTTACTTGATCTCCTCGCACCTTGTCCACCAAGATGATCAATCTTCTACAAGAGAGTAGAAGCAACAAAACCTTCTAGAGCAGTCCTTCAGAACAATCTCTCAATGGCTCTAGAGAAACAAGAGAATCTCTCTTAGGGTATTCTAATCTCAGATCAAGAGAGATAATTAACTTCTTGTGTATCTTGTGTGTCTTCTTTGGGTTGAGAGAATCACCCAATTTATAGGCCCAAATTCGTGCTTAAGACTCCTTAAAAATAATCCCATCAGGAAAGAAGTCTTTTTGCAACTCTTGAAAAGAGTTCTGAACGAACTTGTAATCTTGCGCCCAGCTCGCTATAGCGAGCATTAGTCTCGCTATAGCGAGACCTGCTACTGTCTCGAGTTCTGTCAGCATAATATTCTAACAAAACTGCACATCAACAATTGTCATAATTTTGTGTATCAAATTCTATTAGTATAAACATGTAAACAGGGCTGGTTCAAGGCAGCCAAAAAGTGAATAAAAAAAAAAAGGGGGTTTTACTGTTGCACAAAGAGTGAAGGTGCAAGTGCAGCTTTTCCTCCACTCTTAGGAGAGGAAAAGTTGCAAATGCCTCTTTACCGCCGTATTAATTAGTGGCGAAGCCTCAAGGGCTACTTTTCCTCCTCTATGAGAGGAGGAAAAGTGGCAAATGCATCTTTACCGCCGTACTAATCAGCGGTAAAGCTTTAAGCGCAAGTTTTCCTCCCTACTTATCGGAGGAAAAGCTGCAAATGGCCCGACTAAGTGTTGGGCCCATAGTAACCTCAACCTAAAAAGGACCCTGGTTTGAATCCTTGCTTTAAAATTGTATTGATATAGGCTTCCAACCATTACTTGACCTTGGAACATTCCAATGAATAATTTTGACTTTAGCATTGTTGGATTTGGGAAGATGCGGACTCAGACTGATTGGGACGGGATTAAGCCCATTCATAGCCCTAGAAAATGACTTGCAAGTTGCAACTAGGGCTGTCAATGGACCCTGGTAACCTGGCATGGATTTTGGGCTAGACTCGTAACTACGTCAACTGGGTCTTGGTTCATTGTTTAGGCCTAGTTAACAATGTGTTTAAGTCCAATGGATCCACAGCCGAACCTTGTACATCTTTATACAGAAATTTGTTTTATGATCTCTGCCTTTCGGCTTAATTCCCAAGATTTCTAATTGTACGTATTATAAAATGGCTTGGTAGGCTAGTTAGGAGGTCGATTCCTAGCCTGAAGTGCCAGCCTGACCCAAATTGATTATGCAATTCAGGATTTGGGTTGACACCAATGAGCACATAAGCAAATTGGTGTTTTTTTTTATCCCAGGTAGAATGTCGACCATTAGGAATCGACCTCTTCCAATATCTTCACAGTTTTCTATTAATTCTCCCATCATCTCCTATTTTTTTTCCTAAAACCTCTCACTTAAATTATTACCCACACTTAAATTGTTCGAGTTGTTGAAAAGTCCAGTACACTTAAATTGTTACCAACACTTAAATTGTTCGAGTGGTTTGGGAAGTTTTGTAATGAACTGGAGGTCCTGATCCTAAACCATTTGGATTAGTTAGTGGTATTGTGTATTTGGAGTTTTACTAATGATCAACTGTACGAGGGTCTACCGAAAAACCATTGCAGGTACTACTAGCTCTCTCATCCTCGCTTGAACGACTCTGATTACAATCTCTTCAAACCGAAACTCTTCCATCCACTAAACTCACCCCAGTCCAAGTGGGTCCACAATAAGATTTATCACTTTTAAATTATGTATCAATTGACTAAAGGAACAAGCTGAATTGGATATGAGATACTGGAACCGTGATTGAGAGTGGTTTTGATTACAGAGAGAATTCAAATCATATGGGGTCCTTTGTTTTTTTTTTTTTTATTCCACATATGATATGTATGTGGGCCGGGCTCAAATTATATGATGGGGCCATTGAATAGTTGTGATCATCTATAAAAAGGTTTTTTTTTTTTTTTTTTTTTTGCCAAATGATGGTGCAAAACACAGAATTTTGAGGCCTTCTTTTGTCTTTCTAATTGAATATTGTAAAAACTTGGCGTATTTCTTATTAGAATTTCTAACAAAAAGTGTGTTTTTCTACTGGAAAATCCAACAAGAATTTGGCGTGGTGGGAAATCTACGACATGATGTGATGACTTATAATTGCAAATGCTATGTTTTTTTCACTAGAATTTTAAATTTTCAGCCACCTAAAAGGTCTCGTATGACCTTTTGGAATTCCCGTAATTCCACATCATTTACTTTTTGATGAAATTTCTGAGTTCGTAAATAAAGAAGAGCAAGAATTTCAAAATTATCCAAAACAGTCAACTCTTTTAAATTCGGAGAAACCAGCCCACAAAGACTAACCAAGATCCAAAAAATGATAGACCAACTCCTCAAACATGAGGTTGGTTGACCTATTTTATAAACAGGTCAAATATGGGTTACACTTCAACCCATATCCACACATGATCAACCCAACCTATTTCTTTTCTGCAGAAAGTTGCCTCCTTTTCCATGGAAATTGTCATACACAAACACGCGTTACAATCCACTGGAATAAGAGATAAACACGCCAAAGTAATATTTTATTACATAAAATAAAAGAGAGAGAGTTGCAGAATCAATAGCATCTCACCTTTTAACCCTTTTCCTTGCAGAAAGCAAAGTATCAAAACGATTCTGTGCTTGAACCCACGATCTAATCCTCTCTTGATCAAGATTTTCCCTTCAAGACGCTTCGCTCCTAACCCTAACCCGATCTGGAGTTATATATTGTTGCGTCCGTAGTGGAAAGCGGCACTTCTCTTTCAAAAAGGAAGATTTTGATAAACCCTAGGCGAAGTGATCCAAGGCTAATATCTGTTTTGTTCAATCTACCAACTGTTCGACCAAAGGCTTCAACGAATCTTTAGCTCCAACATCGATGAAAGCTCCCAGGTATGCATCAGATAATCGATTTTTACAGACCCTATACTTAGTTTTTTTTTCTTTCCTTCACATCGTTGGATATGAAATGCATTCCAGATTATAGCAAGTGAGATTGAAGTATAAATTTGAAGTGGGGGTGGTGATTCTTATTGTACATAGTATAAATTTGAAGTGGGAGCGTTTCTTCACCTCCATTTCCTCAATCTTTTCCCTACATCCAATGCAGGTTCTAGATGAAAGCTTGTGATTGTGTTAAAAGCTTACATGTAAGGGTAAATTTGTTAGTGTGTTGTAAATTAGTTAATGGGTCCCTTTTAGTCAAAATTATGAGTGCTCACCACATCAGGTGCCTTTCTTTTTAGGAAAATCACCTGTAATGTAAACCCATACTCTATGCATATCTTTACATGTTGCCATCTTAAGGTCAATTTTTTGAAATTGCTGATTGTGTTGGAAAGCTAACTTAAAAACCTTAAGTGAAGGATAGTTTGATAGGTGTTGCTATTGACATGTTTCAATAATTTTTAGGGAACCCTTCATTGTATTGCCTAGTTCACCATCTTACAATGCTTGCAATACCTCTAATCCTTTAATTTCTGTTCCCTTTGATGGAGCACATTGCTTAAGAACTTAGAAGTCTTAGGAATTTGGTATCAATGAAACAAACAGCCCTAAAAGAATGTTATTAACTATACAGTAAAAGGGATGTATACTTGAAATCCCCATAGATCACAGAATATTGACCCAACAAAACTAAAAGGAACAGATAGCTGGAAGCACTCAAGGCAAGAAAGAAGAAACCCTAGTAAAAAGACATCTACAAGGGAAAAGGGGAAATCATTTCCTGAAGTCAAGATTGCTCTTGCTATCCCATTCTTGGCCAAAGAATCAGCAATTTTGTTATATGTAGGAATATGAGTGGTCAGCTATATAATGAGTTAAAAAGCATGTTACAAATGGATGTGTGTGAAGGTTATGACGATTAAAAATTGTTTGCAGGAGAGGGAGCTGTTGAAGTTTTGTGAAAATCAGTGAGTTTTGTGCATAGAAACTTTGCTACAGTGTGTTACAACTTGAAATGGCTAAGACATCAACTAAGAGAACATTGTCAGTGTATCTTTACATTCCAAATATCATCGGTAAGCCTTTTTTTTTTATGAGGACATCCATACAGCATCATTGTTGCTTCTTCTAATAGCATACATGGTGACAAATCATATGATTATGCACAAAATCAGGCACTCTAATTAACTTAGGGGGATGCATATGATATGTGACATGCGAACACACTCATACATGCATGTGATTGTTATGCTTTAAACTTCTCAAATTTCCCTCCACATTCGCCAATTTCTGACGTTCAAAATTCTTTTATACGTTGTCTTTTCACATTTTATTCCTCAGAATACTTCATTTAGGTCATGATTCTTGGCCCCGTCCATTTTAGGACACCTGCAGTAGCTAGTGATTGATTGTCAGTGTTGAAAGAGAAACTATTCTGAAGATTCTGGTGAGATCGTATTTATTGACGGAATATACATCACCTTCTACTGTTCACAAAGAAAGAAGAAACTCCTTTTTAATTGGCTAAAAGCGTTTCTGGTCAAATGCCTTTTCCATTGAGAGATTCTTGCTTTGAAGCTGGTGGACAAAAGCATTTCTGTTTTGTTTTGGACCTTGAGATTAACTCATTCAATTCTCTATCCTAAAGAAAATTATTTTGATTTTGCTGGTACTTATGATTAACTATGCCCTCATATTTGTTCAGCGTATTATTTATGCATTGATGTTTTTTCTTTTTTTGAAAATTCATTTGTTTTTGGGATACAGGGTACATAAGAGTTCTCATGAATTGTGTTGCATTTGCTTGTTGCTTTTCTGACAAAAAGCTCTTTGCCGTTCTTTACTTTGTTAGGTAATATTCATCACTTCCATATATGTATATATATTTAATTCAGTTTCAGTTGTGAGTGTATACTGATTAGATCTATGTTTTTCAGCTTTGTGTGTGATGGGTTAGATGGTTGGTTGGCACGGAAGTTCAATCAAGGTACAATTTCATCTAGATCCATTAGTTTTGTAGATTAACCTGTACACTTCTCTTTCTTTCTTTGTTTCATTGTTTTTTTCAGACATGTGGTAGTTCATATCAAAAGTTTAAGGGTTGCAACATCAAGTTAGTTGATTCAATCCTTTTAGAAACTAATGCAACCTTATGTTTTACTGTTTTTATCCATTCTTCTTTAATCCATTTCCATAAGCCTTCTTACATTCCTTGAAAAGCGCAACCGAAGCAAATGACTAAAAATAAATAAGCGCAACAAAAATTTAGCTTTGTGGGACAATAATAGGAGCTACTTGTCCCAGGTTTCAATAAATTTGGGTTTTAGGGCTCTTAGTGGGTTATTTTTCTTGATAAGAATCAAATGGTTCCTAAATGGTATGATTGTACTGAGATAGGATATGGGAATGACTAAATAATGTAGAAGTAATTCATATGAAGCAACAAGATTTTTTTTTTCAGGTCTTCCACTCCTGAATTTTTTGCTTGCGATTTTAGTAGATGCCAATTCTGGAGAAAACCTAACCCTGCACCCCCCCCACCCCCCCCATAGTGCAACCAATAACTAATAGGAGTTTTCTTCTCCATCTATAAAGGCAAGCAGCTGGTGTGAATCAAAATCTGTATAGACAGACAAAAGAAGAGAAGGGTGAATTTGACAACCAGAGGACTGTTTTTGCTTCCTGTTCTTTGATCTCATGTCCAGTTTAAGTGATAATTGATAAATAAAATAGAATATTCCAACTCATCACAAGCCCCGTCACAATTTACACAGAGGGCAGAGAATTCTGAACAATGTGTAGTCTAAACGAAGATAACTAAAGATTTCAAAATGAAAAAGGAATACATACTCTATCAGCAGTTACCACTGGTTATATGCACCAAATATTTTTGAGCTTTATGCTTCACCCTACTTGGCCTACTATGCTTTGTGTGTTTGGGTGAAACACCAAATCCTTGTCTCCTCTGGCAAAATCCATGACCATGAAGACATGGTGTTTGCTTATCTAGGAGTTCGGGCTAGCTAGAAACAAATTTAGTGGAGACAGAATATAGAATATAGAACGAGTATTGCAGAGGTAGAGCTGTCCTTATACAGGTAATCTGTTTGATTAACTTGACTCAGATTTGATCTTCATTATACCTACTACTTATGGGCCATGATTGGTGGTGTTTGCTTATTTGAAGTAAGAAACTTGCAATAAAATGTAGTAGACATATTAAATAGAATATAAAAAAAAAGTCAGTATTGCATAGGTAGACCTGTGCTTCCCTGTTTTCTTAATTTGACTAAGATTCTGAGAGAAGGGTTTTTCATAATTACTACATTATGTGAGACAGATGTGACTTCTTATTTTGAAACTTTCTCGACTTTTAATGATATTATAAAAATGCAACAAAAATGAGAATAAGAACATGCTAGCTTCTATGTCAACTCCCATTTGACATCAAATTCCAGAAACCAACTATAGAACATAAACAATAGGATACCGGCACCTTCCCCGTTGAATACTTTATTCAATTTCCTTTCCACTTTATACTCAGAATATGATAGTCCATCCCCTGTAATGTGTATTTTCTACTTGTCTAAAATAAGTAAATAACCTTAGAATAGAAAGCTTTTTATCAAAATGGATAATTTCTAGATGACTTCAATATTCTGTCACCTCTGCTGTTTTGCATAAGGAGCACAAGCAATCAGTAAAAAGAGAATCGGATTATTTTGACGTAGTCAATCCCAGAGGAGAGATCTCTCCATGGATTAACTCATTATGTTAGGTTAAGAAGTTATTTACCAATGTGAGAAATGGGAAGTGAGGTTCTCACAATTAATCTAAAACCAACTTTGCCTCTATGGATTGTTACAGTCCGACTAGCCAATACATCCCAAAGATTAAGCTGTTAGGAAGCGGTAAACCAATCTACTTAACACCTCCCTTGAATGAGACGCCGTTCAAATTTGCAACCCACGCATGCCTACTCAGGCGATGCGTGCCTTCCAACATGACCTGGGGGAATAATGCCTCCCCGGAGTTCAAACTCGCAACCTATCGTTAGCTCTGATACCCATGTTAAGTCCCACTAGCCAATACATCCCAAAAGCTTAAGCTGTTAGGAAGTCGAAAAACAATCTACTTAACATTGGATTGATGTCATTCTTACTTTATCCTTTGTTTATGTAGTCAAACCCTGAAGAGAGATCTTTTAGTGGATTAACCCATGATGTTAGGTTAAGAAGTCATTTACCAATGTGAGAGATGGGAAGCAAGGTTTTTTCATTTAATCTAAAATCAACTTTGCCTCAGTCTTACTTTATCCTTTGATTTTGGGCATTTATAAGTTTGCAAAAAGAGGCCATAACTCACAGCTCAAATTGTATCTCTCTTGCAAAAATGGAATGTTTCATTTCTATGAGACACTTATTTGTGAATTTGATTGATACAAATTGTTATTTTAATTGAAATACCTTACCTATAGCATTTGACTCGTCTGTCTCACTGATCCAGTATCAACTTTCGGAGCTGTTTTGGACATGGTGACGGACAGGTTGCCTTCCATCTAAATATCTGGGCATGGTTTTACATAAATGCACACAAACTCCAGTTTTCTTTTTAGATTCCACCCTTCCCCAATCCCATTTCTTCCTCCTCAAGAATTTTACTTTTGTTTTGCACATGGGATGGACCCTTCTTACTAACTCAATATGGATACGCACTGCATTACACAGGGTTAGCACAGCTTGTCTGCTGGTAATCCTCTCGCAGTTTTACAGGTAAATGTTGTGCTGAGTGCTGATGTTCATATTATTTGTGGTGAGTTTTTTTTTTTTTGCAATTGATATGTTGACAATTTTTGTATGATCCACTTCTCAGACCTGCAATGGTTTTCTTGTCTTTGCTCGCATTGGATATTGCTAGCCACTGGCTACAAATGTACAGGTATTGTTTTATCTACCGGTGGCCTTTACCTCTTTTTCTATTTTGGGCCTCACGGAAAGTCCATATGAACACATTCACTGGATCTTGAAATTGTTAAATGAGAAAAGTATGGCTAACAGAATTTATTTTATTGGGATTCGAAAAGCATGGGAAGTTGTATGGTGCCCTGCGACTCCTTCTGCCCACTCTTTTAGCTATCCTTTTATAAGGTTTTCAATTACCGTACAGTGTATGATTGATTAAGAGGAATAAGATAAAACTGGTCATAGTTCCTACCATTCAAGAGAAAAAAAGAAAGAAAAAAATGGTGATAGTTCCTTATATTAATGATGTTTTAAGGTTTTGCATATTGTCGTTATATGTTCATGAAATTGGGAGCGTAGAGAATATTTATTGTTGCAATAGATTGTGGAGAATCAAGATACTATGCCTATCTCAGTTATTAAAATGTGTTTGTTTGCTACAAAGTTTTCCCAAATATATCCCAAGGAAAACCGAAAATTCAAAATTTCTCAAAAGATTCTATTTTAAAGAGCAAGATTTATCACTTTAGGATAACCAACCTAGAAAATCTTTGTAAAAACGTTCTACCATGCACTAAAACAAAGGTTAGTATTTACAATTGAAAATCTTATCTTGCCCCATCCAAATTGTAACGGTATTAATGGCCCATAACTAACCACTTACATTTCAAATGAAGAATGAATTCTGCAAATGCACTCACTCTTTTTTTATTATACTAGGTTTACTTACATGACTGTGTAAAATACTATTTCTCTACTCTGCTGCTGCAGTACGTTCCTTGCAGGTAAGGCTAGTCACAAGGACGTAAAAGACAGCACTAACTGGCTTTTAAAGGCATATTATGGAAATCGGCTTTTCATGTGTTACTGCTGTGTGGCATCTGAGGCAAGCAATTCTTTGAATATGATCCTTTCAATTTACTTCTCTCATCAACTACTTCTGTGAACCTTGTGTGATGGTTTTTTTTTTTCTAGGTTCTATATATCATCCTTTTCCTACTTGCTGGGAATGAACCAGAAAGTGTAATTAATGTAAGCCTTATTTTTTTTGTTACATTCCATATTTGTTCATGTGTCTATGGTGAAAGTCTTTTCCAGCAGAATCTCAATTTTTGGTTTTCCATGGCAGGTTCTTGTTAATGCAGTAAAACAGGGTTCACTTCTTTCTCTTCCAGCTGTTCTTTCACTATTTGGATGGGCAATCAAGCAAGCAATCAATGTTATACAGGTATGATCTTCCTTTGTTTAAAAAAAGTGCTAAAGTCTTTTTTTTTTTGGATGTCATGATTTTTAATCCCAATAGCATGAAGAAACTTTTTTTGGATTTAGTGAAATGATCAAAATGTTCTTTCTAAAATCTAAATGCGGAAACTGTTTTTTTCTTAAATGAAGTATATTTGATATATAGTTATCATTCAAACATAAGGATAAATCTGAAGAAGTGCAACCTATTCGAGGATTTTGCCCAAGATAGACCATAATGGCGAAATATAATTCATGTAGCTGATCCAACATATAGTTTGGACAAGACTTTGATGAGTTATTAGTCAAACAAATAAAAATGATATATAGTTGCAAGCAATGCTTCGAAATGTACTAAAACCATAATTCATAAGTTAAAACCCTAAGACTCCTAGTATCCTATATTTTTTTTTTTTAATTTGAAATTATGTAAAAATCTTTTAATTATGATATCAATAAAATATTCTTGTATTACATTTTAATGCGTGCATGATATTACAATGTCAATGATACATCATCTTTTATTGGTTATAATGTTTTTAACATTTGACTTCAGTGTTGATGGTTTTTTCTCTGTTTTTTCTTTCATTCTTCTCTGTTTTTTTTTTTTTTTTTCCTTTTCTGGTCGGGGTCTGAAACTGGCAAGACGTATCCCACATATGTCATTCCTGGGACCTATCCCCTAGCGGGTTTAGACCTTAAATTGTACATGCAAATTAAGGCAAACCAAGCTTTTCTTGTTGTAAATGATGGAAGATATTGTTCTCGTTTAATTTTGAAACAGCATGTTGCATATTTAGAGGGTGCTCGTTGTCTCGTGGCGGCAAGAGGTTACAGATTTGAGCCTGAAGTAAAAGCAGTTAAAAATAACAGAAAGTTACAAATTCAAGCTACAGCTTGCCTTTTGAGGAAAAACATAAGGAAAAGGTCCAAAAACTAGTCATATTGTTTATGGTTTTAACCATCAACTTTTTAATAAATCACACGTTTTGAATCATCACCAAAAGATCCCAAGGCTCTTGGAGGAAGGGATTCAAGCATTAGATTATTATGGTTGTCTATAAGTTTTGGTTTGAATTATGTGGAATTTGATCCATTAAAAAACTGGATCTTTAAAAGGATGGTTTCTTGTCCCGCATCACAGCATAAATTGGTGCCAAAGTGAAATTTTTTCTTTTGAGGTACCTTGGCTTCCCCACTTCAGGGTAGATCGTAGACATCATCATCCATACGTGCCCCAGTTGTCGGAAATATTGCCAAATGAGCTTCTTGGAAAAATTGAGTATTTCATGCAACAATGGGGTTATTCTCATGAAACCCACTGTGTCTGATCTTCTTGGCTTCTTTTATTGTCTTACTCATTTAGAAAAGATGATGCGGCTTGTGAGACTAACTCAAGAGAGTGAAGGATTAGGGATTGATGACATTTATGGAAAATTGTGGTGGATATTCGAGAATGGAATTGGTTTGGTGGGAGCTAATTTGCACTCTAAATTGGATAAAGGGATGAGGTCCCAGACAACCTTGAGCATGCAGGAATGTATAGGAGAAAATTCCCAGGGGACCAAAGTATGGAAAGAAGTTGGTCTCTAGACAACATCTAAAGTATAATGAGTTGATATTCTTGGAGTAGCAATTCTTTAAAATTCTGAACATTTTCCAACTTTTCTTTTAAGAAAGAACTTTGATAATCCTAGACTGAGTTTTACTTTGGTTCATACATTTTCTAAACTGTGTTTCTGAACTATGGTTCATGGAGTCATTTATTTTGAACTGATGAATGTATTTCGAGTTTGTTTGGATCTTATTAGTTGGTATTCATCTCTTTGATGATCAGTGAGCTTGCCAACCACTGGTCGTCTAATGATTAAGTTTTTTTATCTCGACATTAAGGAGAAAAAGGTGACTTGTATATGAGTACGCCCTTCTATTAGAAACCAGCTCATTTTATAATGATACCTATAGATAGATGAATAGATTTGAGCTTGTTCCTGTACTTTTCTCTTCATTTAAAATTCTAATCAGGTCTATTTTATTGTTTCTTTCTTTTCAGATGAAAACAGCTGCGGATGTTTGTGTGCTCTATGATATGAACAGAAAGGAGAAACCTTGAAGTTTATTGGCAAAAAACTGGGATTTCCAATTCATGTATTCATATTTTACTCTTTTATCATAGGAAAGAATGAAAAATCAGTATTTTAAAGCTGTGACACGTTTCTTATAATTACTCTTTTTTTTAGAAATTATTGATAAATTGTGATATTTGTTTCATTAGCAATTGAGGTAAGGACACATTTGGAGAATGCCCTAATTTAAAATTGTGTTTTAAATCTAGAGTTATCTTAACTGTATGAATATTTTTGATTCAATCTCAATGCGGCATTAGATTTCATCCATATTTATAAATTAATCTAAGATTTGAGGTGGATGGTGCCGATGAACGGTATGAATACCTTTTATTCAAACTCTACTACATTAGATTTCATCCTTATTTATAGATGAATCTATAGCCAAGATTAAACCATTCCAATTTTAGAAACTTTATCCACAATATTAGAGAAGACAAACATCTACTCGTTTCTACACATTTCTGTATAATTCCATATAGTCATGCACTTCCCATCACTCATAGACTCTCATGATTCCCATGTGACTTTAGTTAATGTCCACCCCCACATCGTGCATCTCATTGCCGCGTCTGTGTGTGGCATGGGCCATTAGCGCCTTTCGATTTAGCCTATATGGCCAGGCCAGGCCCGGCCCTGCCCTGCCTAGGGTGCCATGGTCAGTAGCATGACACGGCTCAGCACGTTTAGGCCCGGCCCGGTAGCCTGGTCAATGGGATGGATTATGGGAATTATTTTTTCCAATATCGTATTAATTCATGAGTAATAAGTAATAACTTATGGGTATTAGCATTAATTCATATGGATAATGGATGTAAATTATCTTTTCCAAGATGGTAATCAATGTCATTACCCTCTCAAATTGGTATTAGCATTAGGAAGCTACTCTGTCCTCCAACCCAATGGAATTATTACTTACCACTAAAAGGTGGAGCATGGGTAGATACTTTTACTAATCCACATGTAGCATTAAATATAAATTTTGACATTTAGAAAAAGGAAAAAAAAATGTCTGTGGGCCAGCACAGCCCAGCCCAACTCAACCCGTGGAGGCCCAGGTTGTGCCTGTGGGCCGTGTTGGGCTAAGCCCCGGCCAACCTGGGCTCGACGAGACACGACTGGGTTGAGCTCTAGACAGCCGGCACGACCCGTTTTACACTACTATTTACCCGACTCACAAACCCAACATGTATCAAACCTGTCGATCACAAGTCACATATATATCTGATCCACAATAAAAGTTTGACCACAACCGTTTAACCCATACATCAAAATCGATTTAAACAGTGTGATGATTTAATGGATTTAATGGTTTACTATTTTGTACTGGGTATTTTTTGGCAGTTTTTTATTTTTATTTTTAGTTTGTGTGTTTTTTCATACAACGAAACTCAAATGTGGCTGTAATATTGAAATGGATTAGACAAAATAAAAAAATAAATAAAGTAAGGTGAAGTTAAATAGGCCCTAATAGTCAAATTTCAACTCTATCCAATTTGGATTAGCCTGGCCCGATAGATGAAGTAATCAGCCACGTATACTTCATTTCACTTCAACTCTACATACTTCCATATTCTTGAATAAAAGTGAATTCTACTCCAAGCTTTAACTTCACAATAAACATTCAAATATAATGAAGTGAAATAATACTCCACGTTAACTTCAACTTACTTATCATCCACTTCACTCCTCATCTAAAATCCACTTCATTTTACTCCACTCCACATTTATCCAAACAGGAGTGATCAAATAGACTATAATTCCAGGCTGGCTTTGCCTTTAGAGTGATCAGGCTAAATATTATCCATCCCTTGACATGTTTCAATCTTTGCCTTTGGCTTGCTGGCTTCCTTGCTTCCAGCAGCAATTCCATAAAAATTAAGTGTGGTGAGATTCTCTTTTTTTTTACTAGTTGTAAACAACTTAAATTTTTTTCATACCGTCACATGAAAATGGCCTACTACTATTTTTTTTTTTTTGTAATGTAAATATGTAATCGCATGAGAAAATGTCTATCCACATTTTCATGCAAATTCTAGAATCACAAAAGATGTAGTTCATATTAGAAAACTGATGATCTGATTGCGGCCACAATACCTACAATCAGCTAGTTCACATTCCGCATGCCAACCATGTTGTTAGCTCCCTAACAATCTCCCATAACTAATTTGTCTATTGGCTGATGGTCTGCTAGCGGACCGTCGCTAACATGAATTGCATTCGATCAGAAACAATGACAGTAGCAGTTCAGACATCCGCCCATTTCAAAAAGTGTTTTACCCTTGGAGCAATGACACATCTGGTGAGGAATTACATGCCAAGTACATCTCAGCAAAACTCAATGAGCCAGAAGTACCTGCAACTCAGATCATCATACAGTATAAAGCAAAACGATTGCATGATTCTACACATTTCAAAATTTGTATTGATAAAGATGAGCAGAACAGAGCCGTCTTTGTGGATATTCTTTTATTTACTCAGACTACAAATTATATAAGCAACATAAGTAGGAATTTGAAAAACCAAATATGTGATAAATCAACACAAAAATGCGTCTCTTCACCACCCGAATTGCCATCTACATCGGAGTTGAGTGCAAAACCTGATACATTTCTGCTCCCTTATCATACCAACTTCGAAGATAGATGCCGACTCGCTAATCAGATTTATTACTGACTGCAATTCCAGTTCTCAACAGTAACTGAAGTGGTAGTAGCTCGGGGTATATATAGGACCTAAAAAAACAGTTGAATAGGGTGAGTTGACAGCAAGCTCCTTACACTAAGCAGTTAAAAACAAAGAACAAAAGCAACCTCATATTAGAAGTGACTGCACATACACTATGTCCCCATTTGTTTAGCAGAGTTCAGGGAGTTTGTCTGAATTTTCAAGGAAGACTAAATGCCCACGAGAATCTACACAAAATGGTTGCTACTTGCTTGTTTAAAAGAAAAGGTGTTCCTAAAATAACATCCTGTTGCAATCCTACTGCTAGAAGGAATGAAGTTCAAACACATTTTCCATTTTTTTCCATTTTTTAAATGTACCATTTTTACAAATAAGGGCATTTAAAAGTTTATAATTAACAATCGTTCTGTTACAAATTACAGTTCTCATTATATAGTTAATTTTTAAAAGAATATTGTAGGGATTAATCCTTCCTATCTATTAAGCTAGTAACTTCTGTACTAAGCAATTTAATTTTATCGTTGTTAAGGTATACCACTCAGAAACTGATATTTAGTTATTGCATTGACAAATTCTCAAGAGACTTGGGTTTTAATCCATTTAAAACCTCATAGCTAGAAAATGGTTCTACCTGTTTTTTATTGTTCTGTTTAACCTTCGTATTAGCTTTCTCATATATTTGCTTTGCACTTCTGAGTCTGGACATATCATCCATCATCCAAGTCTTCATTTTCTGAGTGAAAACACAATTGCAAGCTTTGTATTCTTCTGATTTAAAGAAGGATAGCGACTCACTATTTTGTGTTTTCTTTAAAACACTTACTTGCATAATGTTCCTTTTGTTTAAATACATAGCAAGCTAGGATCTTTGGACTATGATTTCTTTTGATATTAGAAGTATTTCTTTTACCTCTTTTGGATCTCTTACTGTAGAATTTGTTTGATTATAATCTTTATATTACTTAACTTTCAAGGTTTTCTTTTAGGACTTTGGAGGATGTATAAATGGTTCATAGACAATTAGAGAATTTGGCCAAGGATAGACAGGAATAACAAACAAAAATTCATGTAGCTGACCAAATAAAGAAAACTCACAAAAGAAACCCAACTACAAACTCAAATTTCCTTACAAGACCTGATTTACAATTAAGAGGAAAACCCTATATGTCGACGTGAGAGATGGACTTCAAAATGACTTTAGTCCAAAGAGATAAGATTCCATACTTCAAACACAAGTTGAACCATTGCTGAAAGCACCTTGACTCCAACAGGAAAGTGACGTGTGCTTGGAGATGTGGAGTTAATCATTGCTTGTTGGAGAAAACCTTAATTTCTGAAGATGGCAAATTTTGCCATGGAATTTTTACTACATTACAGGTCTATGCCATAGCGATCTTCATCAGTCTTCTTTAAGAATCTGAATTTGAAGATAATGCTTCTTCTTAAAAATTTTTTTATCTTCAATGGGTTCTCAAGGATCTTCAATTTGTTCTCAAAGGATTCGCCATATGAGATGTCCACATTTTCTTAAGCGGCTATTTTTACATCTGCTCTGTTAGAATATTATTTTAGTAGGCCAAAAATTGATGTTGACAAGATGATAGGTAAAAAGTCCATCAAAGTCCTTGTCAGGCTGATAGTGACCACCTGTTGAAAAAAGCTCATGAAAACCGTATGGAAACAGTAAACAGTGCAAACAATGTTGACAGATCTTGAGACAGTAGCAGGTCTCGCTATAGCGAGACTAATGCTCGCTATAGCGAGCTGGGCGCAGGTTTACAAGTTCGTTCAGAACTCTTTTCAAGAGTTGCAAAGGGACTTCTTTCCTGATGAGATTATTTTTAAGGAGTCTTAAGCACGAACTTAGGCCTATAAATTGGGTGTTTCTCTCAACCCAAAGGTGACACACAAGAAGTTAATTATCTTTCTTGATCTGAGATTAGAAGATCATAAGAGAGATTCTCTTGTTTCTCTAGAGCCATTGAGAGATCGTTCTGAAGGCTGCTCTAGAAGGTTGCTGTTGCTTCTGCTTTTCGAAGGAGAAGATTGTTCATCTTGTGCTGGCAAGGTGCGAGGAGATCAAGAAAGGAGAACGGGGCACGTGGATTTCGTGTCAGTGGATTCTTTGCAAGAATAACTATAGTCCTGAGGTCGAGGTACAGACTGAGGTACAGGAGCTAGTGAGTATATCTTGTAACTGTTCGTGAACTCTTGATTTCTGGTTCGTGGTTTTACTCCCGGAAAGGGTTTCCACGGTAAAATTTGTGTCTGCCTTCTTGTGGTGTGTGATTGGTAGATTTATTTGCTAGTTCTATCTGATTGGTTTATTTCCGCTGCATTGATTGGTTAAATTAGAACTAGTAATTCATTCTAGTGGGTCCTAAAAAAACCTTCAAGTGGTATCAGAGCGGGTTACACTATTTTATTGTGTTGATCCATAATTGCTAGAATGGATATCTACCGCGAAGGCACTTCAACCAATAAGCCTCCTCTGTTGGATGGTAGCAATTATGCTTATTGGAAAGCCAGGATGATTGCCTTCTTGAGAGCCATAGATCTGAAAGTTTGGAAATCTGTTGAGAATGGCTATTCCTCTCCCACTATTACTGCTGATGGGGTAACTGGTCCCAAACCTGAAGATAAGTGGACTAAGGAAGAAGAGTTGGCTGCCACTTGTAACTCTAGGGCTTTGAATGCTATTTATAATGGAGTTAATATGTCTGAGTTTCGTAGAATTTCTACATGCACTACTGCAAAAGAAGCTTGGGATATTCTACAGACTGTGCATGAAGGGACTGACACTGTCAAACAGTCGAAACTTCAGAAATTGTATACAGCCTTCGAAACCATAAAGATGGAAGATGATGAAATTTTTGATGATTTTAATTCGAAGCTGAATGCAATTGTGAATGATACCTTTACTTTGGGAGAACCAATTCCTGAAAACAGAATTGTTAAAAAGATTTTGAGGTCTCTCCCAGAAAGGTTTGATGGAAAGGTTGTGGCCATAGAAGAAAATAAAAATTTGAATACACTCAAAGTTGATGAGTTGGTTGGCAACCTCCAAACTTTTGAAGCAAATCTTAGGTCTAATGGAACGACAAAAACTCAAGGAATTGCTTTGAAAGCGTTGAAAGAATCATTCAAGAAAGCATCCAATGAATCATATAAGAAAGCTGCAAGTGATTCAGATTCAGATTCAGATTCCGAGGAAATTGATCCCCAAGTTGCTGTACAGTTCATGAAGCACTTTAAGCTTTTTATGAAGGGACAGAAAACCAATGTGAAGATCCCTAAAAATCCTGGAAAGAAGAAATCTTTTAAAGGGATTCAATGTTATGAGTGTCAAGGCTATGGACACATTGCTAATGATTGTGGAAACAAAAAATCTAAAAAGAAGGCCTTGAATACTACTTGGGAAGATGACACTTCTGATGAGAGTGATGAAAATCCTGAGTCTGACAAGTCTGACACTGGCAAGGGGAAGTTTATTGCTTTTATGGCAACTTGTAGTTCTGTTGCTTCCCATGTTTCTTCTGAAGCTGAGACTGATCATGATAATGAGTCAGAGGAAGAACCAGATTGGAAAGGTGAATATGAAACACTTTTCAAGAAAACCATGAAGATGGTTAAAGTGAATGAAAAAGTTGCTATTAATTGGCAAATGTCTGAAGAGCAGAATTCCTCCTTGAAAGCTGAACTTGCAGATTCACTTGCAAAAGTACAAAAATTGGAGGATGAAAATAACAAGTTGGCTGACAGATTGACTGCAGAATCACAAAAGTGTGACTTACTTGATTCTGATATGAAGACCTTGAAAGCAGAGAATTCTGATCTGAATGGAAGACTCAAGATGGTTCTATCTGAGTTAGACACTGCTAAAGCTTCATTGAATAGGATGAACACTGGGTCGAGAAAATTAGATGACATCCTGTGCAGTCAAAAGGCAAACACTGATAAGCATGGTATTGGCTACGCTGATGGAACATCCACTTCAACTGCCAAAGGTAAAAATTGTTTTGTTAAAAATTCAGTTATTACTAATCCAGTTGTTAGTGTTGCAAAGAAAGCTCCAAAGAAGCAGAATGTGTTACGTCCTGAACGAACCCCCACTTGTCATCATTGTGGAATTAAAGGACACATTCGACCCCATTGCAACAAGCTGCGACGTTTACCGAATAAAAAGCAATGGACAACGCAGAAGGCTGAGCTGAAAAAGAAGAATACCAAAGCTGTCTGGGTCAAGAAAGAAGACCTCTCTTCTGTCTTGGTACACACTTTGCTGAAATATTTAAATTTACAAGTGTGTGTGCCTAAACTTCATCACCCCTGATCTGCAAGATCAAGCCCCCACCCCAGTGCTGATACGAAGATCTTTCTGAGGGGGAGTCAATATTGAGGGGGAGCTATTGCATCCAGGTTGACAGAAGCTGCATGATAATATTTGTTTGTCAATTATGGACAAAAATAGGGGGAGAAGAATGGAGCTAGGGGGAGCTTTACAAGCCAAGGCAATTCAAATTCAAGATCTGAAAGTTCAAGCAAGCAAAGGCAATACAAGATCTACAGTGCTGAATTTTTTTTTGTTTTCAATGTATTTTGGGTTTTAATTTTGGGTAGATCGAATTGTATTTTTTTTAGGGATTTTGTCCAAGAATTGCCAAAAGGGGGAGATTGTTAGAATATTATTTTAGTAGGCCAAAAATTGATGTTGACAAGATGATAGGTAAAAAGTCCATCAAAGTCCTTGTCAGGCTGATAGTGACCACCTGTTGAAAAAAGCTCATGAAAACCGTATGGAAACAGTAAACAGTGCAAACAATGTTGACAGATCTTGAGACAGTAGCAGGTCTCGCTATAGCGAGACTAATGCTCGCTATAGCGAGCTGGGCGCAGGTTTACAAGTTCGTTCAGAACTCTTTTCAAGAGTTGCAAAGGGACTTCTTTCCTGATGAGATTATTTTTAAGGAGTCTTAAGCACGAACTTAGGCCTATAAATTGGGTGTTTCTCTCAACCCAAAGGTGACACACAAGAAGTTAATTATCTTTCTTGATCTGAGATTAGAAGATCATAAGAGAGATTCTCTTGTTTCTCTAGAGCCATTGAGAGATCGTTCTGAAGGCTGCTCTAGAAGGTTGCTGTTGCTTCTGCTTTTCGAAGGAGAAGATTGTTCATCTTGTGCTGGCAAGGTGCGAGGAGATCAAGTAAGGAGAACGGGGCACGTGGATTTCGTGTCAGTGGATTCTTTGCAAGAATAACTATAGTCCTGAGGTCGAGGTACAGACTGAGGTACATGAGCTAGTGAGTATATCTTGTAACTGTTCGTGAACTCTTGATTTCTGGTTCGTGGTTTTACTCCCGGAAAGGGTTTCCACGGTAAAATTTGTGTCTGCCTTCTTGTGGTGTGTGATTGGTAGATTTATTTGCTAGTTCTATCTGATTGGTTTATTTCCGCTGCAATGATTGGTTAAATTAGAACTAGTAGTATTCCATTCTAGTGGGTCCTAAAAAAACCTTCATGCTCTTTCAACCTTTTAAACAAGGTGTCTTTTGAAAATTGATTTAATAGTCTCAAGCCTTTTCTTTGCTTCAATTGCTGATTATAGTCTGAAAGGATCCCACCATTTTAGAAATGTATATCTTGACAAAATGTAGGAGTGGAGAGAATCTAAGGAATTTCATAAACACAAGAACTACATAGTGACGTCTCTATAATCATGGAGATCCATATTGAATCTTTGTTCTTTTTTAAAATTTTCAAATAGTTGCTCTGCTTCAGCCAGGAGAATTCAGAATTGTATTATGAACTCCAAATATGTTCCACCAATTATCAAAGAACCAGTTGGGGATTAATTTAGGATTTTGTCGTTCAAGTCTTGAGAACCAAGGTATTTAAATATATAATATTTTGGATGAGAAGTATTACTTCCCACGTCTTTTGATGGTCCCAATAGTTAAATGAGACAAAACCATCATGACTAGAAGTTTTTTGAGATTTTAACCAATGTCGGTTCCTTTCACAGGGTGAAATAGCTCTTAGAATCTTTAATTTTGAGAATGTGGGGCCATTTTTACCTTCTCATCATGACTACAAAGTTTTTGAGATTTTAACAAATGATTGACTCCGCATTTCCAAGGAGATACATCGCTATCTGGTTGAAGTTAAGGTGCTTTAGAAAAGTGTCTAAAGCACTTGAGTAAAAGCATTTGAAGACAGACGAAGAAAAGCGCTGCAGTTCCCGATTCAACTTGTATTGAAGTCTGGAATCTTATCTATTCCAAGAGATATTGTACAGGAAAAGCTCAAAGACTAATGAAAGATGATTTAATGATGAATCCTTTGATAATCAAAAGCAATCATCAAAAAGAAAAAAAACTACTTTAAACAATTGACGGGCCACTGATGAACTGGTAAAATTGAACCATCTTCTTGCAAATGCAAAAACAACAATTCAGACATATACTAAAGAGACTTGGATAAAGAATTCCTATTAGGAAGTGGATATGAAGACGCAGCTATGATATGGATCATTATTAGGATTAAATATTTCTTACCCTAAAGTGTGATTAAAAATCACCACCATCCCTAAATAACAGAAATCTCATCCAGTTTCGTATGGTTGATCATTGATCAAGTAGACTGATGCACATTGAGGGCAAGTTCTTCTCAGATGGGCCCATCAAGATGAGCCCATGTCCATGGGGCAGGGCCTAGTTGCATCCATGCAATTTCAGAGTATGTTCCTCTAGAAGACTTGTAATCTCAAGAAGTTATTTGTTAGGAATTAGGATATTTTAGTATTTCTCCCACGGAAAAAAACCTCGGACTCGGGACCCGACTCGGTCGTGCCAAGTCTGAGTTGACTTGACCTAATTGCATGCATGAGACTCGAGCGAGTCAGGCCAATTCCCAATTTAAAATAAAAATAGTTGTTGGGAGTTGCATGGCCAAGTCACATAGGACTCGCCCAGTTTTTTAATCCATGCTTTTTTTCCTTAACAAGGATTCATCTAATTATCAATTACTCTCTCTTTCTCTCTCATTGTAGATTCTAAGAGAAACCCAATTATAATATATTAAGCAAGGAGGTTTTGGATTCTATTTTAACCGGCGGTTATAATTTTGACCACAAGTTATTCAGTTTTCACAACTTCTCTCCACACTCATGCAACTACCTACTTTATCTCATCATAATCAAAACCACTTGTAACCACTCCCCACTTTCATTTTATTGCAAAAGCTCCATTTCAATCCAAGTTTTGCATTTCCCTTTCTACTCAAATTCTCCTTTCTGCCACTAGCTCTTGAATTGCATATTAAGGTATTCTCATAACTTTCCCATTCTTCAGTTTTTTTCCTCTAAAATCTATGAATTTTTTAATGCGAATATTTAAATTGCAATGTTGGCCATATTCGTGCTCAATATTACAGACACCAAGGTAGGCTTGGAGGTAGCTTATTTCAAGCTTGAAGCTTGAGATTCTACCATCATATTGATTCTATAGTGTATTGGCACTAACCATTGCAAGTCTATATCAAAATCATAGTATGAGTACTAGGATTTAGAATAAACCTAGACTCAAATTGAACCTAACCTATTTACCCAACATTTAAGACCTAGGCCTATTTTGCAAGTCTAACGTTAGACCCTTTCACAAATAGACCGTCTGGCATGTCGAGTCCGTTTTTATTTTCATTTAAAAAAAAATTTGTGATATGGTAAAAAGTTATATGGGCAAAATTGTTGTGTAGTAAAGGTAGTAAAAGCAAGCTTGTTGTATAGTAATAGTATAGGAAAACTTATCATATATGGTAAAAGGTTAAATGGGTAAACTCATACCCAAAAAAATAATTGTATTACTACCTTACACTAATTACTTTACATATTGATGTTTGATTGAAAAGGCCACACTTTTATTACTTTTTGAAAAAGAAGAAAAGGTCTCAATGCTGCTTATTCAATCATAGATTCACATAACCTCTTTCAAAGAGTCTAAAGCGCTCAAAACATCCTTTTGAATTGGTTTTACGTCAAATAGACTATTTCTAGACTTGCCAAATGACACCATCGGCTAGCCTTCCTATAGTTAGTGTTATAGACGCAAATTAAGGTCAAAAGACTTGACTTGCATGAGCTCATTCAATCATAAATTCACCCATACTCTTTCAAACGGTCTAAAGAGCTCAAACATTTGTTTGAATCAGTTTTAAGTCAAATAGTCATGTTGAGTCAAAGACCTCAGGGAGGGATACAGAGATGCACGTGTCAAAAAAGAAAAAAAAAATGAATTAAACAAATGCTAGTACAAAAACATAATGCTAGTGCTCTTATCTATGATGCCCGGATACAGACACGGGTACAAGCGTCCGATACGTCAACTTCAAAATTTTAGGATACAGATACGACATTTTTAGAAATATATAAATATAAATATTTAATTGGGATTTTATTTTAAATTAAATATATATTTTGCTGGAGCTATCAATCTAGAGTAAAGAGATTTTTATTTTTTCCTTTTTTTTTTTATTATAGCTGGGCTGAGCTTGACTCGATCTGAAGCCCACAAGATGGGCCCTGCCTCACTTGAAATTGGAGTGGGGAATACATGGGCCTTGGCTCACTTTTAAATAAGAGTGGGAGACACGGTTTGAAATAGTAGTGGACACACTTGAACAAACCCACGTGACAGAGAGATGAGGGGAAAAACGAAAAAAAAGCATTTGTCTCCTCTCTGGCCGAGCGATAAGAGAGATGAGGGGAGAGAGGAGGGGAGAGAGAAGACAGCAGGCAGCAAGTGACAATGATGGTGGAGGCGGCGACGATGATGATGTGGCGACGTCGGTGCAGGTACGCCCTTCCCCCTACCCCCTTTTCCTCTTCTATTCTCTCTCTTTTTTTTCCTCTTCTCTGTGTCTGGGTGATGGAGGCAATACGGAACTGGGTGATGGAGGCAAAACGGAAGGGGTTCGGCAAAGGGGGGTGGGGTTGTGGGTGGTCGGGAAGACGAATTTCCGCTATTTTTTATTTTTTTTTATAAAATACAACACAACCGTATCCCCATTTTTTTGCACCGTATCCCTACCGTATCTTGCAGTATCCTGTACCCGTATCGTGTCTACATGGGTTACCATGGGTGAGTTGTCGTATTTGGGTATCATAGGCTCCTATTAGTTATTCAAAAGAAAAGGCCATCTAACATTGAGAGATACAATTAGATATCAACAAGCATCATCAACATATACTAATTTGATAACTAATCAAAGATGAATTATCATAAACGAATGCAACTATCACAAGCATATTGCTAGCACTCTCATTAGTTATTCAGTAGAAGTTGACATCGAGACATATCAACAAGAGTATCGTAAACATATCCTAATGATAACTAATCAAAGATGAGCTATTATAAACAAATGCAAATATCATAAACATGTTGGTAGCCCTCTATTAGTCATTCAGAAGAAGAGGCCACCTTAGATTGAGGCACACTGTTTGATATCAACAACCATCATTATGTGGGGCGACCATACCAATGTTGTAAAAAATCGCTAGGCGGTGGGCATGGACTAGGGATTAATTCCCGCCTAGCGCCTAGGCGCCGCCTAGGCGGTGACCGCCGACTAGCGCCTAGGCCGATTTTTGCAACAGTGGACCATACGTACCACTCTTAACATAGTTGTCAATTTCGTTTTGGTCCTCATTTTGGTCTCGCCTCCAAAATGAAATATTTTGGTGTTTTTGAAATTTCAGCGGAATTTTTCAGATAACTTTTCAGAAAATATATAAAAATTATATAATTGTATATATGAAAAATCTAAAATAAATAAAAGGGGGCAAATGTTAAAAAATCAGATTTTTATATGAAGAGTATAAAAGAAATAAGAGGGGGGCAAGTGAAAAATGGAAGGAGGATGTTTAAGAAAAAATAAATAAAATGGTGCAAACCACAAAAGAAAAAAGCTCTTTTAAAAGGGTGTCTTTGCCCTATTTCCTAATCCTTGTAGAAGAATTGAGAAAGGGCTCTTCGGCTTCTCATCCCAGCAATTGGAGAAGAAGAAGAGAGAGGGGCTGTCTCTTGGCCATTCGCAATTGGAGAAGAAGAAGAAAGAAAGGAGATCGAACGGTGGCGGTGAGTGGCATTAGTGAGAACAAGAAGAAGAAGAAGATGCCGATGGCGAAACTTTGGGAGGTGATCGAACGGCGGTGGAAGGCGACGACGGTAGGTTCCCTCCCTCCCTCCTCTAACGAGCCCTAGCTATTCGTTCTTTAAAAAAAAACACCGAAAAAAAAAGATTTTACAAACCAATTGTTTTGTTTCGGGCACTTCGACCGGAACCCCTGAATTCCGGCCGAGATCATAGATTTCGGACGAAAAGTAACAAGATTCAAAATGAAAAGTTAAGAATTTGTTTCGTTACGGCCGCTTGGTCGAAATGAAATTGATAAAGATGGCTCTAATCAAAATGATATAGTTGGATGAATCATCCCATTGGTCAATCCAACTATCCAACAATTAATGTTACTCCAATATTCATGGAAGCCATATATTCCCAGGAAAGGCCGCGGGCACCCAATGGTTTGCCTCGGTAAAAAAAAAAAAGAGTATAAAAATACCAAAAAAAGTTAAAAACAAAAAATATATCAAGAAAAAAGAAAATTCCAATAACTTAAGCTAAATGTGACTGGTAAAAGATGGAACACTGCATCAAGAATGAAGCACCCAACAGATTAATGATAAGTCGGTGTTAAACCTTCCAATATAATTCTTAAGTTAATTCACAAAATGTGCCCACACCAACGTAGAAGAAAATAAACAAAGTACTACATCCTATCTTCTTATTCTTCTTTTGAATGCCAACTTTCATTAAAACAAAAACAAGCAGTAAAAGAGGTAGAGTACTGACAAGCTAACAAGAGAACAACCAAACACTACATCCTATCTTCTTCCAAAGCAGTTGGGAAGAAAGCACATCAAAACTCTCTCCCCTTGATTGACGCTAGCATGTGGGCCCCACCTCCTTGCTTGAGCAGTTTTAGATGAAACGGAAAGAACTTGTATGCGTATCTCCTTTTCCTTAGCCAATACGACTTTTCATCCCTCTCTTCCCCAACCACAACGATTATTCATCAAGAACCCCCCCCCCCCCCCCCCCCCCAAAAAAAAAAAAAAAAAAACAAAAAAAACTCTATTTCATCATCATTTCTCGTTCCCTCTCCCTCAGCCCCCCCCTTTCTATATTTAAGCACCAACCAAGGTAGGGTTTCTAGCTTATTTTGTTGGCTTTTGATGTCAATAGAAAAGTGTGTCACTGATTTTTTTTTTCCTTAGGGCATATAGAATAGGGGAAGTTGACATATTGTTAGGTATTTTTGTATTGGCTAATTCATGTTAGACAAAACTTTAGGAGTCTTTGTGTTGTATGTTTTATTTAGAAAAGGTCTCCAAAAATAGAAGAGGGAAGGACTCCAAGAAGAAAAGACTGAATGGTTTAGAAGAAGAAAGCTGGAAGAAAAGAGTTCTGAATTTTCGTATCTCATCCAGCAAGGAGTCCGCTCGAGCGCTCTCACCTTCGCTCGAGCGATCGCGAGACAGAGCCTCATCCGCTCGAGCGGTTGAAGAGTTCGCTCGAGCGACCGCGAGACAGAGCCTCATCTGCTCGAGCGGTTGAAGAGTTCGCTCGAGCGAACAGTGCGCAGAAAACGGGAAAGTCTCTATTTTGATACGAATTTGTTTCCTTTTGAGACTGTTTTCCCAATCTGAGTCCTACTTGTGTTCTAAGTATTAGGCACGAAATTGGGGCTATATATAGGGTGTTACTCTCAACCCTATGCATACACCACAA
Source organism: Litsea cubeba (assembly GCA_012931725.1). Taxonomy (NCBI): domain Eukaryota; kingdom Viridiplantae; phylum Streptophyta; class Magnoliopsida; order Laurales; family Lauraceae; genus Litsea; species Litsea cubeba. Next base: position 20,697,179 of record CM022946.1, read on the forward strand.
CTCTCATTAATCTGAGTTAGAGATCATATGAGAGAGTTTATTCTCTAGAAGAAAGAGTTTATTCTCTAGAGCCATTGAGAGATCGTTCTGAAGGCTGCACTAGAAGGTTGTTGCTGCTTCTACTTTTCGAAGGAGAAGATTGTTCATCTTGTGCTTGCAAGGTGCGAGGAGATCAAGTAAGGAGAACGGGGCACGTGGATTTCGTGTCAGTGGATTCTTTGCAAGAATAACTATAGTCCTGAGGTCGAGGTACAGACTGAGGTACAGGAGCTAGTGAGTACATCTTGTAACTGTTCGTGAACTCTTGATTTCTGGTTCGTGGTTTTTCTCCCTGGATAGGGTTTCCACGCTATATTTTGTGTCTGCCTTCTTGTGGTGATTGCTTGGTAGATATAATTGCTAGTTCGTCTGATTGTTTATTTCCGCTGTGCATTGATTGTTAATTTGAGAACTAGTAGTAATCCATTCTAGTAGCCCATAAATTTGGACTTTCACATTTTTGGACTGCTCTTAAAAAAATGTCGATTGACGTGTTTGTAATTGGTTTATTTTATTTCAAGAAACGAAATCACTGGGGATTTATTACTGGGGCTTCTTTCTTTATTTAAATAAAAAACCATCAACAGATATAAGACCTCACTCAGAAGATTTTTGCCCAGCATTCCCAACATTTCTTATGCAAATCATCTTTTTAATAGAATTGAAGAATAATTTAAAATCAAGGATTGAGATAATCTGATAGGTTTTTGGGTTTTTTTTCCCTATATGTTTGGTTAGTGGTTTGCAACATATTTCAAGTTTTTTTTAACTATAAAAATATTTATGATATTATTAGTAAAATATACAACTAATCACTTTAGTTTGTGATGGGTTATTGGTGGTTAGTTTAATTTATTAATCGATTTGCATTAGACTAACCTATGTAGCGCACGGGTTTATGCTGATCATCAGAATTTCTCACTATGATTACGAAAAAGAAATTGTAGTAGTGGGGTATTCCCAAATTCCTCATTTATGTTTAATATAGTTCCCAAATTGTAAAAAATCACTAGTAAAATTACCCATGCTTAGCACGGATATGGCAAACATTACAATTTAAATATTCATGTAAAAAAATTCATAGATTTTTTAGAATGAAAGCAAAAGAAAAAAAAATTATGAGTGTATTTATATAATCGAAGAATTGGTATCATAGAATGAAAAAAAGAGAATTAGAGTAGAATGGGAATGAATATCAGTGGTTATGATAAAGTTTTTGAGAAATAAAAGAAAAGAAAAGTGGAGAGCAGTTATGAGTGGTTTTGATAAAGAGATAAAGAAGGTAGTTGATGTAACCTCCGGTCAAAATCATAGCTGATGGTCAAAATTGGATCCAAAACCTCCTAGCTTAATATATTATAATTGTAAGAGAGAAAAAGCGAAAGGTGGCAGCTGCATTGAGTACTACTATCACCTTAAACGGAAATTTTCAAAATGCCATGTGCATAGAAGTTAAATAAAGACTAAAATACACTTACACAACGAGCTGCAGATTAGGAAGAACCAAAAAAATGCATCCAATCATTGAGCAGCATTTGCATACATTGAAATGCCCCTGTACTCACCTCATCATTCTACACCTGGGAGAAAAGAACAGATTGAAATGAACAGTAAGGCATGTGATCGCATACATACTGACACAATGAAACAAAAGATAGCAATGGTTATAGATACTATGATGATGATGATCCCCATCAAAGTGGCCTCTTATTAATGAAAATTCATCATTATGTTTGCAAGCATCCAATCAATCCAAACAATTTGGTGTATTGGATTGTTATACATCACATTGTGCATTTGGGACATCACAATTGAGAAACATTAGGCCAAGTACTCTTTCATAAAACTTTCAATTGCAAATGAATATCAATGAAGCCAACCAAATATGATGGCAAATTTAACCACGCTGTCCAAATCCATAAAAAAATGACTTCTTGTGATTGGAGTACCATACAAATGCACCATAAACATTGCTGATGCCATTAGTTTCACACATAAAAACTGAAATGTGCTCGAATTTGGGACAGTAATTGTGGGATCCATCTAGAATACACCTTGGGTTCTTTTTATTATTATTATCATCTTTTTCAGATTGTTGAATTTAGTGAAAGCAATTGCTGCCATTTTTTTTGAGCAAAAAGACTATCCATAGTTCATGATCATAACTGCCCTTCAATTGTCAAATACCTTAAAGAACAGCACACAGCCTTACATTTAATTACACCCATTGCCACACAACCCATTTTTCAGATTGTTGAGTTTAGTGAAAGCAATTGCTGCCAGTTTTTTGAGCAAAAAGACTATCCATAGTCCATGATCATAACTGCCCTTCAATTGCCAAATACCTTAAAGAACAGCACACAGCCTTACATTTAATTACACTCATTGCCACACAACCCATCTTGTACATACAGACAAAACCCAAAACTCAAAATCCCCAATCAGAAAAAGAAAAGAAAAAAAAAAAGCCCAAGAAAGTGAGGGCAGAAGAGGAAGAAGCAGAGTCTCCTCCACAAGCAACCATACGAGAATTTTAGAAATACAGAGGATTATCTTCTGTATAGTAGTGATTCCCATGATACTTTAGAAGAAGACAGTAGTATCATCATCATCATGACTATATTAAGATATGGGTTTCATATATTTGTTTACTTATTGCGCCTCTACGGTGGAGTTGGAGACAGCAGGACGCGGAGGGGGCGGTGGAGATGAATGGCCGTTAGAATTTACCCTGTGAAGCCTGCATTTGAAGGATCCCGCATGCGTTGCTGGAGCGCAGACGCATGTCTTGGTCCCCTGAGCAGCTGAGCAGGAAGATTCATTGGACGACCATGAGCGTTTGAGTTTTCCAAAAGATGGGTTCTTGCCATGCTCCTTGCATTGCTCTGGACCAGAGACAAAGGTGGAAGCCATTTTTTCAAGACCCAACAGCTACAGGAAGATTTCAAAAGACAAAGATTGCCTGCAAAAAATAGAAAGAAGAAGAAGAAGAAGAAGAAGAAGAAGGTGAGCCAGTGTCAGCAGTTAACTATAACATACCAGAAAAAAACCGGAATCAAACCGCGTGAGCAGCTGAAAATGTACTACTCAAGCATAAAATACACTAGGGTTTCTATTTTTTTTTTTTTTTGCTTTCATTTTCAATTTTCTTTTCGTTCAGTTGGATGGTTTTGAAGATCATGGAGCACGGTTTTGAGTGGTTGCGGGAACCACAGTATCATTATCCGGAAACAAACAAGCAACGACTCAGTCGCACGTATGTTGCATGGTCCGGATCAATATACAGGATGCAGAGGCTGTCAGCCGAAAAGAAAACGACGCGTGGCATCATCATGGCAGTACACGTGGCCTCTAAATCCCGGAAACAAAGGGATGCACACAAAGTGGTCTCAATTTGTTAGTGTCCTGTCTTAAACCATAAATAAATCAAGACCTAAAAGGATGATTCTTGATCAGATTTCAAGCTCCGGTCAAGCCGATGGGCCCCACAAACATGCCATATGTCACTTCTCCCCTAAATACCTCGAGATAAGGGAAAAAATTCAAGTCAGGTCAAGCCGGTGGGCCCACAAACATGCCATATGTCACTTCGGCTCGAGATAAGGGAAAAAAATTCAAGTTAGGTCAAGCCAATGATGAACCCTACAAACATGCCACCTGTCACTTCTCTAAATAGCCCTTTAGATAAGGAGAAAAAACCTGCTACCGACAAAGGGGGTAAAACTGAAATGAAATATGTAATCCATTCAATCTAAAACAGTAACCGTCCGGTAGGCTCCGTCACCGAGATCTAGATCCAGGTGGTCGGATTCTCATGGACACAGACACACGACTGATATCGTCCTGTCCCGTCACAACCGAGTCACGAGTGGAAAAAAAAAAAAAACGGAAGAAAGATATTAGAATATTACGACTCGGACGAATTAGATCTGCTTCGTCCAACACGATCGAATCATGGCTCTTAACTCAGTACTCTTTATACACAAAAGTAAACAACAACAGCCACAACAAAAGTAAAAGAAAACAAAATAAGAGAGAAATCATTTCACTTTTCACATAGAGATGGCCGAGCGCTGACAACTCAACCGAGTCAATCGACTCGTCCGTTTGACTCGGACGGGTTGATGCAAATACAGCGCCATTTCTTTCCTCCAAAAGGTCAAAAAAAAAAAAAAACACATAAAATAAAGCACCACTCAACTGAGTCAAACGATTCACGAGCCGGGTCATCGTTTTCTCTCTTTTTTTTTTAATCCACTTAAATAAAGAATAAAATACAACAAATGACAAATAAAACAAGAAATTGAAAATTTAGATCTGGAATTAAACAACAGAAAATGAACCTCAAAAACCCCAAAAATAAGGAAATAATAATATTTATATTTATAATATAAAAATGAGAGACGAAGAGGAAGGAGAAGAAGCTAAACCTTCGCACCCGGCGTCCAGTAGCCAAAGCGGCAAACTGCGTTTCACTAGGCGGCACTTGTATTTATAGAGGAAAAACTAACGCCGTTACAATGCTCAAACGGCAGAACGGGCAGCCGGGCAAGACGGGCAGTTCGGGCAGTGCCCCAGATTCTTCTACTTTAATTAAAGCAGGGACCCACCTCCACCACGACCCCCACCACCACCTCACCATCCGCGGACCGGATAAACTGATTTTAAAAAGTTAGAAAAAAGTGAAACGGATCGAGATTTATTTAACGTAGAAGAGTTATATGCATTTCCTGCGTGGCCCACTTTGATTCAATTCATCAATATCTCAATCTCTGTGAAGTGTATCAATCTTAGATCGACGGTTGGACTGGAGTGATGTGGTGACGTGAGAAAATATTGTACGGTTGGTATGTTAGGCGGTCCCAATAATCCAATGAAGTCGGGTGAAACCCAATGAAAGGGATAGTGGATCCGTTCTTTATAATGCCTTATAATATTGAGATTGAATAGAAGACTATTGGGAAGGATTGTGAGAATTTTTATTTAAATGAATTTTAAAAAAATTAATTAATGGGGACAAAAATAAAATTTAAATGCATAATTTCAAACTAGCACCAGTTCAATAACTCGTGTTTAGTCCGATATCTCTATACACTGTAAAATAAATAATCACATATTAAGAAAAAAAAATTACACACTGCAAAATAAATAACCACATGTTAAGAAAAAAATTACATATTTTCATAGAACAAGTTGAATAAAATAAAAATAAAGAAATTAGAGCAAAAATGATATAATTACATAAAAATAACTGAAATATGATTAGTTTGATAGAAAAATTAATGAATAGTTACATGAGTAGTTAACCAACTGTTAAAATTAAAGCCAAAGTTTTTTAATTTAATATATTATAATTTGAATTTATCCAATTTTAAAAATTCTTACAAATTATTTATACTGTCCACCCAAAAAATAAGGTGTCACATCATATCCAATTTTCAAATTAAATGAAGATAAAAGGTTAGTTTTACTTTTACTGACGACACATGAACTGCTGTGCGTTAAAGTTACGGCAGCACAAATGGGGCAAAGGACATTTAAATTTGTACGACAGTATGTGGTGAGGATAATGTTCAGATTTTTTTTTATTTATATAATTTTCAAAAAAAAAAAAATGGTAAAAATAATGTTCAAAGTTCAAAGTTGGTGCCCCAACATTTCTCAGTTCGCACCCATTATCGGTACATGTGGATTTACATAAATTTTGGAACTGCTCTTAGCCGTTCAATGTTACCCCCTATATATAATTTTAGTCAGCCAGGTTTAAAGTAAAAACAGTGTGTCCAGTCTCCAGTGTCTCTTCTGTGTAACTTTTGAACCAATATACAGTGGATGGGTGTTTGTTTTACGCCCACTGTTTTTGAAAGACGCGTGCTAACTTTAACCTGCCATGTAATTAAACAATCCTGCAGGACCCAGTTCGATCCTTGAATTACAACTTTGTTTGATTTGGTCATTTCTAAGAAAATAAATCAATAAAAGTGGCATGATTTATCACTCTTAAGCATCACATTTACAACTTCATATGAATTTTAACCATGAAATGAAAATGATTAATCACTACCAATTCTCACATTAAATGAGATGACTATAAATGCCATTAATTATTCCTTTTTTTTTTTTGGCCTACTTGTTTACGTTATAGTTGATTTCTAAGAATTTTAAGAAATGCAAGCTTTTTTTTTTATATAGATGTGGCTTTAATTGAAGAAACAAAAAATAAGAAATGACCATGAAATAATCTATCTTTGGGTGGAAAGTTATTAACCAACCTTCATCTAGAGCATCAAATTTTAAGAAAGCGAGAGTCTCACCTTATATCCTACACTCTTTACGTCTTAATTTCTTTTTTTACTAAAACCTATTTTTATCATCAATTTAATTCCATTCATTTGATGTCCTCTATGTGACCACTCCACCATAGAAAATACTTGAAAGCTACAGTAATCTCCTAGCAAATATAGCTAGAAATTAAAATAGGGAGTGTGGGCCCTATTGAAATAAAAGATAGAGAAGACTCTAGATTTTTTAATCTTTAAAAAAATGGGGTCGCTCACCTACCAAGCGAAATTCTGCCTTATCCAATCTACCACATCACCGGCCTTAATAATGCAAATTAATATGATGATTTTAAATTTCACATCTTGGGCCAAGAAATGAAAACTTTACCTTACAACTACAAGGTGGTGAGGACAAAAAATCTGGAGAGGGTATATCATCCCCCTCTCTAGAAGTTTCAAAATGAGGTAGTGTTGCACATCTGCCATCTCAAGCATCTCTTATATAGCACTAAGAATAAAGGATGGAAGGTTGTGAATCCATAGGATGAGAATCTGGCATTCATTTCAGAATTACACTTGCAATCAAAGGGGTGCTGGGAATTACACCTACTTCAGAAAGAGAATAGGAGACTGATCTACTGCTGATTTGGTTGGCTGTACGTGGCTGGCCTTTCTTACCTTTTCATTTTTTATTTTTTGCAGTTGGCGCAGTGGTTAGCAACATGTAAGGAAACCTATCCTCGGGGCCTAATTTGAAGCCATGAATTGGGAATAAAGTTTCTATTTCAACCACCCATTCATAATTTTGACAAGATAGCTAGCAGTATTATAATTTTTATATTGATTGGATGGTATGTCTATATTTTTTTTATTAATAGCTCCTTTTCACAAAAACAAATAATAAGAAAACTATCTTGGATGGTATGATCCAGGCTCTGGCTAGAGAGATCTTTGGGTTGAAACAGTGAACTCTACATTAGGTCTCTACATTAGGCCCACTTAAAAGAAGTGAGCTCTTGGCTTCACTGTAGAGTTCCATTCCTCAACTCAAAACTTATTTTTTAGTCAAATTCTAACTATCCAAACTCTTCATCTTACACAATTACCAATCAACATTAGACCAAAGAGATACATGGGTTTATTGGGAAATATTATTCAATTTCAAGCATGTAATCTCGATCAGAATGTAAATTAAATAATTAGAATATCCGAGATTTAAGTTTTGGCAAATCCCAAGATCATAGAAGAGATTCTCATCAATTATCTCTTGGAAAATAGCTACATTTCCTCGATTTATGTTCCATCAATAGGTTGCTAAGATTGGTCAAATCCTTAATTCGCATCCCAGATAACAAGAAAAATAAATCTTAACATTTTAACCACATAAGAGTAGGGGTGGAAGTACGGTTTTCGGTTCAGTTTTAAACCGAAACCGAAAAAAATCGAAAATTGAAATGTTGAAATATTACAAACCGAATCGGACCGAATAAGATGTAAAACCGAACCGAACCGAACCGAAAATAATTAAATGGTTTGGTCTTCGGTTTTTCGATTTAAACCGAATTTTTCAATTAAACGTTTGGTTTTTCGATTTTTCCTTTTCCCATTTGGTCTTTTACTCTTTAGATTATAGTCTATTAGTCTGTGTAAATTACAGTAATAGTTTGTCTAATACTGACATATATATATTTAATTTAAAACATGAAATATAGTTTGGTTTTTCAGTTTAAACCGAAATTATTTTTTAAAAATCAAAATCGAATCGAAAACCGAACTTGCCAAAAACTCAAAATCGAAAACGAACCGAAAACCGATAAATCGAACTAAACTTAATTTTACGGTTCGATTTACGGTCAAGAGTTCGGTTCGGTTCGATTTCTTCCACCCCTACATAAGAGACCAAAATGAGCCCCGTGAGCAAGTCTGGCCAAATGGGCCACTTGCCCAAATGGAAATAATGAGCCAATTAACACCAACAGGGTAGACATGCCTCATACAAGAACATAACAAAAATGAGGCTCCACGATCTGTCGTTGGACCCTTTGGAATGGTGAATAATTGTTTCAATGCACATGGAACACTTAGGTCGAGGGTATTAGAAAATGTCCATGTGCAGGCCAATAATGCAACTAGGTTTTAGGGTCTGCGCATCACATGGACTGGTTCACATGGGGGCCCACTGAAACAAAACTCATGTGCTATACACATTGGATTGATTCAAATTTAAACAAGACAGAAGCTGGACAATTCTGCCAAACCACAGGTAAGTACACAAGTCTAGGAGTTAGGACCCAACTAACTAGTGCAGGTCATTATACATTTTTACTTTTTATATCCCCATGACAAAGAGTAATTTCTTATTCTGTGGGCCAAGACCATTCGCCCAATGCAATTTACCTTCTTCGTATAGCAAAAGCAAAGACAATTATTTCCCATCAAATGATAATTTCCTTACAGACTTGATCTTCAATCGCTTTAGTAATCATTTAGCACCCGATTTCTTGAGAAGTCTTAGGAATTCAGCAAAGATTAGGGTGAGTGGGTCTTAATAAAGAAGTATGATTCTTAGAAAAGGAATCCACATTTTTTCTTATGCGGAAATGGATTTTAGGAGGGGAGAAGACTTCGCTTTCCTCTTTCGTGAGGAAAAAATATTTTCATTTCGGTTGATTTCGTCAAATAAAATGGGTTGCATAACACACTAAAAGGCTTTACAAATTAAAAGGAGATTTATGCCAAAGGGACATATACAAACATGTCCTTAATATTTTTTTATCTAGCGAAGTGGGAGTTGCTCGATTCACACCCCTCACCTAAGTGGCCAGAGTTATATCTCTAGGGCTAGTTTGGCACTTTATTAGATTAGTAAAAGTCAAGCAAAGCTTTCATTTCAGATAAAGGGTCAGCACCTTAATTTAAATTTTCCTTTATCTTAAAAAAAGTAAAAAAAAAAAAAAAACAACCTCATTTCTCCACTAAAAGACAAAAAAAATACACTATTTTTATATAAAAAAAAGTCAAAAAGATTCCATACCAAACAACTAGAAATAAAATGGGGGCTTTGGCCGGATGTCCCTCATAACATAGCTTTGTTGCAAACAGTCTACAAAAAAAAATCATGCAGTCAAATGTCCCTCTCACACTTATTCATACTTGAAAAGACCAATTTGCCCTTTCTTTAAGTAACCAAACCGTCCAGCGTTTCATGATATCTTGCGAGTCCCTCATATGTTCTCGTGTCGGTGCACGTATGACATTATGATCCGACACCAGCCATCTTGATCTGCGACACGTATAAAGTCCGAGGACACCTGTCAACTAGATTTTGGACTTGCTGGCCTGTAATCAAAATTAAAAAACGCCTCGAGTGGAGGAGCAGTGCTGGCAGACTGAAACAAGAAGAAGGTAAGAAGATGTCTGTGCAGGGCAGCTGGGACAAGAAGAAAAAGAATGGAACAAAGAGTGGCCGCTGGTTGTGCAGGAGCAGGGAGAATGGCCGCTGGGCAGTTTGCAGGTGGACTGGCCGCTGGGCAAGGAGGAGGAGGAGAAGTGGCTGCTCGCATGGGGAGTTGGGCAACTGGTCGCTGGGTCTGGGAAGTTGCATGTGGCCACTGGTCTGGGTGCGTGCAAGGGGGTGGCTGCTGGCTGTGCAGGTGCAGGGAGAATGGTCGCTGGGCAGTTTGCAGGTGGACTGGTCGTTGGGCAAGGAGGAGAAGAAGTGGCTGCTAGCCTGGGGAGTTGGGCAACTGGCTGCTGGGTCTGGGAAGTTGCAGGTGGCCGCTGGTCTGGGTGCGTGCAAGGGGGTGGCTGCTGGCTGTGCAGGTGCAGGGAGAATGGCCGCTGGGCAGTTTGCAGGTGGACTGGCCGCTAGGCAAGGAGGAGAAGAAGTGGCCGCTAGCCTGGGGAGTTGGGCAACTGGCCGCTGGGTCTGGGAAGTTGCAGGTGGCCGCTAGTCTGGGTGCGTGCAGGGGGTGGCCGTTGGCAACGGTCTGGGAAGATGTCTATGCAGGGCAGCTGGGACAAGAAGAAGAAAAATGGGACAAAGAGTGGCCACTGGCTGTGCAGGGAGAATGGCCGCTAGGCAGTTTGCAGGTGGACTGGCCGCTGGGTAAGGAGGAGAAGTGGCCGCTGGCCTGGGGAGTTGGGCAACTGGCCGCTGGGCAAGGAGGAGAAGTGGCCGCTGGCCTGGGGAGTTGGGCAACTGGCTGCTGGGTCAGGGAAGTTGCAAGTGGCTGTCGGTCTGGGTGCGTACAGGTGGGTGGCCGCTGCCAACGGTGCGGGTGAATGGCCCCCACCCTCACTAGATTCCGAATGCTCTGCCACGTTAGCAAAAGGAGAAAGTTGATTCACCCATTTTTCGAAAATTGAGAAAAGATTCTTCAAGCTCTGCTTATTTTTTGTTGAAAAGGTTGAGGATAGATAAGATAGGAAAGCCTCTTCACTGCAGGGTGTAGAAAGAGTTGCATTGGAAATGTTTGGGGCGCGTACTCTTTCCTGTCTTTTTTCTCAAGTTTTGTTGCCTTAGACAGTCTCTGTCGAATTGAATAGAGAGCAAGGAAAGGTGAGGGAGAGGGGATAGAAGAGCTTCGTTGCAGGCGTTACTGAGAAGGGAATTTATCTGAATTTTTTTTTTAGTTTATCTAAATTTTTGACAAATTTATCTGAATTTTCGTCAAATTTATCTGAGTTCTGGACAAATCTATCTGAGTTTTATAAAATTTATCTGAGTTCTGCGTAAATTTATCTGAGTTCAAATTTATGCAAAACTCAGATAAATTTTATAAAAAAATAAGAAGTCAGATAAATTTTATATAAACTCATATATATTTGTCAAAAACGACACCAACAGACCTTCTTCATTCTCAATCAATCACACATTCCGTATGCCACTCAAAATCAAGAAGTAATTTTGGCCTGCGGGTCTGATTGCTTCTGGGCTTCTGCGAAAAAGGTCAAGTCCAACCGTCCTGGACTTGACTTGCAGTTACTGTTGGGCTTTTGGAGCGGGGGGGTCGAACCTGACCTGGAACTGATCCAACAGACCTGACTTGGAAGGGTCTCCTTCTTCCTTCAATTTCTGTTACAGAGTAGATACTGCAGCCCCTTCCTTCCTGCAGTGATTTTCTCCGACGACGATGGGCGGGCTGCTGGACTGGCGAGACGGCGGCGGCGGCGAAGAGAAACCGCCGACGGCTGCGGTGACGATGGGCGTGATGACGATCATAAACTTGAATGGGTTCTGTAACTTTCCAAAATCGAGAAAACAACTTCAAGCACCCCGTTTTTTTTAATCTTAATCTCTCCACTTGTCAAAATAAGATAACATTCTTTTTGTCTTTTGGAAACCGAACCACAAACACCTTCTTCTCCTGCGAACAACGAGATGCGACAAAGCCTGAAAATTGCGTCAGTTACAAGGGCAATTTAGTCCTAAAAAATGAAAACGTGTGGGCTCAGGGACCTCTCGCTGCAAACAGTTTAGCTGAGTAGACCATAGGCTTTAAAAAGTTTTTCCTTGGACTGGAGGCCGGATACATTCAACTATAGAGACCTTTTGCTAATTTTGTCAAGTAAAATACCATCATAACCCCATTATATTTTATCCACCTTATTTACATGTAAAATTACCAAACGGACCCTAAGTATGCTATCCTCTTCTCACTTGTGTGTGCACTCTTCTTATATATGTCATACACTCTTGGGTCTCAACCTCTTTAGTTGGGGTAAAAAAAAATCTTGACATGTACACAATTTAATTTTTTAGAAATATCATATCGCAGTACCCTTTTTTATTTGGTACCCCACAATTCAATACTTTACAAATCCAAACTGTCTATAATAATTTATAATTTAAAAAAACATTAGAGTGTTTTTTTAACACTTCATCCACCTTTCTTCCCTCCTTTATATTTCCTTTCCCTTTGTAATAAATCATACTCAAGGTAGGTAGTGATATCCACCAGTTGGCGGTGGCTGTTTTGTGACCCGACAAGATAACTGAAAACCTCTTGTCCATAAGCCCAGGTTTGGTAAGTAGGACCCGATTCCATTCCCCCTTTTCAAGCAAGTAATTTATTCCTCTTGGGAGTTGAAACGGTGCCCTGTATCTGTATGTCTTCAAAATCCTGGGACACGTGTAACGTATCAGGACCATCCATCTAACGAGGATCAACAAAAACCATGCATATCGTGAGCCGAGCCGATGGGCCCACAAGATATTGTCCGGTCACAAAATCCATGAGAGCACGAGCAAAGGCATTACAACGTACGCAGGAAAAAGGTCACAAACGGACACGAGATACAGTCGTCATTGAAACCGAAAGGGATCGAAGCTGTTTTGGATGAGAGAGATTTGTGGGGCCCGCAATTTAGAAACCGAAAGGTCATGAGTCATGACTCATGAGTGGGCGGGGTTGTGATTTATGTGATGACAGCTCAAAGGGTCGACTGGACCACGCTCTTCTTGGCTCTTGGTGCTGGAGAAAAGGTGGTGATAGATGAGTGGCACCGGTAGCCCGACTGTCCCAAGACTAGAATAGTGACAGAACAGAAGAGGTCGTTCTAGAATTAACAAGACACTGCAGCAATCAAAAAGTGAGTGTGAAGACAAGTAATCCCCCAACATATGTAAGTTCCGTTTAAAGCCTTTGGCCTTTTCTGTTATGTATATATATACTGGGCCTAGTGGTGATGAATGCGATCTGTACTCACCTAGACGGCTACACTACATGAGTTGTTATTTTTAGTTTTTATTTTTTTATCTATGAAGATTGATGAATGATGACACTAATGTTGTTGTTATCCAGCATTAGATTTAGGACAATTACTTAAAAAGGCTTTAAATATTAATTTATTTTTTTTTTAAATAAGACTCAAGTTTTGTTTAAATTTCAAAGCAGGATAAAAGGGTTAGGGATTAAATTTTCTAATAATAACATTTCAAATCAGGACATCCGATAAGATTCTGGATTTTCCAATGAGTTTCTTTATCTCTATTGGAGAAGAAATATTTCAAGTTTTCGTTTTGTGTTCTCATAGAGAGATCCTAGTTCATAGATAAGTAGATAAGATAGCAGATCCATCTCTTTGGTGGAGCCGCACTCGCGCCGGTAGAGGGAGGCCTTTCTCTCTGAGATCGGGCTGCTTGATCGGGTGCACTTCGTCTGGAATCGAAGTTCGCTTCAAGATGGAGTAACGATGCACCTCGTAGGCGAGGTCCTCGCGAGGATCGTAGTCGATGAAGATCTTGAATGGATTGTGTTTTCCGTTTCCATTCTCATGTGCGGATCGAGTGTCCTCACCGTGCTAAAGATCTGCATTGTCGTGCCCCAACTTTGCCCTCTTCGCGGAAGTCGACTTGAAGTCATGAGCAGGTGGGATGACGATTTGCGGGGAACAACGAAGGAAAGGGTTTGGGGGAAAGCAAAGGTATAAGGGTATTTTGGACATTTGGGAATGAAAAGAAAAAAAAATTATTGAAAAAAGCCGAGATTGCATTGGATGTCCTGCTCCGTCATGTAATTGGAAAACTTAATCCTGTCTTATTAGACTGTAATTTTATTTTATTTTTGAAATTTGGGTAGAACTTGAGTCCTATTTTGAAACTTTCTATGAAAACTTCTAAAAGATTATTACAAACTGAAAAATCTTAGGGAGCATTAGTACAAAGCTGTGAAAGAGAAATAAGTGTTTTCTCTTCTGCAGCACTCGATTTCTGACTAGTAAAGGTGAGAAATCCGGATAAAAAATAATAATTAGACAAAAATGCTAATTTTTCCGGATGTGGGGATTTGTCGCTGTACCAAATAAAGATGCAGGAAAATCTAGTGCCATTCTTATTCGTTTTCTTATAATAGTCATATGCACAAACGCTCCTCTAAAGTGGTCATTATACAACTTTTTTTTGTCTTCTGTACTCGCACATGCTCGAATATCTCATGTACAAGTCGCATGTGCACGTGCCATGATTACAATACGTTTTAATAAAGTCACACATGCACAAGATATTCATAAAAAAAAAAAAATTTGTCCAATGGCCCCTTTGTAGGTTTTTCGGTTTGTAGGACTATTTTAGAGGTTTTTAGATATTTAAGGGCCTTTTTTGATAAATTTCTCTTCAATTTAATACCATGAAAACTACAATTAATTACAATTAAATTTAGAGGGCTTAGAATCAAAATCTCAGGATTATCTGCTTGGATGATATTTGGTCTGCCAATTCTACATCCTGTCTACTCGTGTGAATGAACAAGTTTTATACTCAGACAAAAGCACTTTGATTAGATGCCTAACCTTGAAAAAAAAACACATCTCTCCCGTCTGTGTATAAATAGTAATACTATCTATGCACTCTTCATATAACTCATCAAGTATCACAAGAAATGTGTCCTTTTACGGATAACGTTAAAATTGGGCATGGAAAAAATGGATAGTGGGCGTCGAGACCACGGCAGGAACTTGACGACTCTGTAGTCACACGTGACGTGTCCTCTGCTTGCATTTTGGCGCCAATATCGGGCTCAGTGGAATATGTCGACATGTCCAGCTGGGCAGGAACTGGGCGGGAAAAGTCAAGAATGAATGTCGCTGGCTTCTGTCACATCCGTTTTGAAGAGTCTACTTCAATCTTAGTACTGACGCATGACCCTCTCATCTTCTTCCACCTAGTGTTTGAAGAAGCTGATGATGACGCTCTCATCTAGTTATTTTTTTAATACAAAATCATCACTTTTCTTTATCTTTCACTAATTTTGTTCCAACACCTTTCATCAAAATTTATTTCTTTTTTTCTTTATAACTGTATTTTCCTCTTTCAAACAACTCTTTTAGACCAATTTTATCTTGAATTTTCAATCTAAGATTCCAAAATGGCTTAAACAAAGTAATTGGATCGAAAGACTTTATAGACGGACAAAAAAAATGTCTAGAGATATCCCAAAGTTCATTTGCAATGCATGAAAATGACCATCCTAAAAATGGGTTATTGTGCTAGTTAGATAATTTGAAATTAGTTGATTTAAGACTTTTATTTTTAATGATTTTTTAAGTATATTTACTTCATTATTGAATTCAACAATAAAAAATGGGTAGATGGATATTAAATAATGATGAAATTAAAAATTAAGGCAAAACAAAATAGGCTCAACTCAAAGCTAAGAATTGGCATTATGTTGCACTATACTCTTAAAAGGACCCTGTTGGAGATGCCTAACAAATGAGATTCTTCTTCGCTAAAAATTTCTAATGACAAAATATTGTCCCATAAGTAACCTTTTGGAAACTAAGAATTGACATTAATTATGTTGTACTATATTGTTAAAAAGATCAACCCAACCAATTTAAAGAGTCAAAATTAAGTTAGGTTGGTGGCAACAGTGTAATAAATTGGACGGGATATGATTCAAGACAAGCTGATAGGTCGAATAAGAAGAAGAATGAACTCAATCTAAGTCCAACCCTTTCACTAATTGGGTTTAAAACCTATGTCCAACTCAGTAATTAATTAAGAAAGGGTCAACCAAAACCTTTAATTATGAGGTCAAGTCAGGAATTGCCACTCTTAATAAGCCTACCAATTACATTATTAAAAAAGTGAGTGTCCGCCAATAAACTCTTGATCGAGTGGTGTTGACATCTTATTATCACACATATGTCTAGGGATGACTTGGGATATTTCATTCCCAATTTTTTAAATTGATAATATCGCTCTTTGCCAGTAGACCAATATAGTAAAAAAGAAAAAAAAATGAGCGGCAATCATGAGAAGTTAGGTTACAGATAACTCTCCACTCAAGTCCAGAGGTCTTTGTTAACGGACTTAAAATATGAGTCCAAATCTCAAATGGGTTAAAGCTATTCACCTATGCCCCAACCCTTGGATCAAGTCTTCCACAAATCAATTAATCAGGTCTTCATTTATTAAATTAATTCCATGGCATTGTATTTAGCCCAAAATACTACATTTACGGTGCAATGTAGCACATGAGGAGTCAAATTTTCCCGAGTTGATCAAGGGATTATCCCTGTTGGACTCGCCATTTTCTATTGTACATATCACAACGACGAGGCCCAGCTGCATGGGTCAAATTTTGTACTGATTGCCAAGAGAATAGATACTCATCTAAAAAACTTAGGACACATTTGTGTAACACTGTGGAAACCCAAATCTATAGAAAACCAAATTTGACCATTTTATAATCTGTTTATTCATTTCTCTCATTTTCCTCATAAGATAGTAGCCACACCAAATATAGATTTTATACTACATGCAAAAAAGCATTTTAGCTTTCTTTGCCTTTTCCTTTGAACAGCTGAGTACAATTAATGTTAATAAAAGTAGCCTCGATTGGGATGCTATTTTGATTTGATTTAGGGCTTGTTGGATGCGTTGCTACCTAGTTGCCTGGTTTTAAATTTGGGTCCTACTTGTGCGGGCTCCTTTTTTATTTATATGGATTTTTTTTTATTTATGCAGACTTCCTTTTTATTTGAGTGAGTTACTTTTTTTTTTTTTTGTAGGCGGCTTTATGTTAGATCCTGTACAACATCTTTATACCATGGCCATATCTTGAAGCTGCACCTTTTCATCAACAAAAGTAAGTGAAGTCACAGATATTATAACAAAACATATCTACATCATGAAGAGGGTAAGGGAGACTGTTGTAAAGACAACGGATCATGACCTATATCTCTTTTGCTTTAAATTTTTGCAGAAGAAAATGTCTCAAAGGAGGTAGTTCACATCATTATCGAAATTGCGTGTGGGTCTCCTTGTTTGTGACAATTTGCCTTTCGGTCATAATCAATCCAGCAATGCCTTATCATCTGTCTTATTTTATTCCAAGAATTCAGAAAAAAACTGTTTGGAATGAAAAAAGAAGCCACGTATTTGGATAAATGGAAGCAGATGGAATTTTAGAATAATGGTAGTTGTTGAAATGGATGAAAATAAAGAAGGGGTGGTTTGAAGTGTTTTAAGATGAATTTTAGATGCAAACGCAGGGATAGCCTAGTCAGTTAGAAGTCTCATTTTTCACCCAAATGCCGGGGATCCATATCTAAATTCTCTCCCCTAAGAACAAGAACAGTTGATAAAAGAAATCTATACTAATAAAGAAGAAAAGAGATAAGAAATGAGAATAAAAGAAGGTAGATCTATACTAATAAAGAAGAAAAGAGATAAGAAATGAGAATAAAAGAAGGTAGATGGCCTACCATAGATCACTTTAGAGCCTACAAGAGGAAGAGGACAATCTTGTCATGTTCCTTTGCCTGTTCTTTTTTCTTCTAAAGTACTCAATTGCTATTTCAGAAAATCTTACTCATTGGCCAAAAAAACCTACTGTTATATATTGTTCTTAATTGTATTTAACTCTTGATGGAGACACGCTTATAAAATAGTTGAAATAACAAAGTTCGCCTAGTAGGACTGAAATTGTAGTTTAACTTATCTTGTAAGCTGTACATCTACTACCTACATCCAAAGTCAAGGTTGAATGAGAAGGGTATTGTATTTGATTCTATATAGAAAAAGGATTATGTTTTGTTTGATGATTCCAACCATTTAAAAAAGGTTCCATAAATAATGTCTGAAACAATTTGCTCAACCACTCATTTTGCTTGGTCTAGAATAATTGGTTTCAGTATTTGCATAAAATTGGAGTTCAAAAGCATATACATTAATCAGCATTGGATATCTGACCATCTACCATGTATATTTGAAGGGATGAACCTCTGCTGCTGCAAATGATAGATGGTCTATTATGATTATTGTTGGTTCCTAAAGTCCCCACAAGGTGGGTAGGGTTGCTCTAAGTAGTCCATGTTAGAAAACAAGAATCTAGATATGAAAAACCTTACTCAACAAAGATCCTCCATGTCAAATCTTCGGGAGATGTAAAGTTGAAACATACCTTAATCCATTGTGGAAGTTGTTTGCAGGTTGTTGATCTTCCAATCCAATATACCCACCCAGAGAAACCTTCGTTCTGATGATGTGATGTTAGAGAGAATAGGAACTTGTCTTATGAATTGAGAACCATAACCTTAGGTAGCGTTTGGTTCGCTGTAATGAAGGTCGGAATGGAATGGTCATTCCAACGGAATGGTCATTCCAGCGTTTGGTTCGCAAAAAAGTGGCGTAATGACCATTACCTCCGGAATCCCATTCCCTTATATAGAGGAATGGCCATTCCATCCGGGATGGGAAGGAATGGCCATTCCATTCCTTTCTACTTTTTTTTAGACCAAAAGACCCTTCTTCACATCTATACATTATTATTAAAATAATAAGATTATAAAAGAGAAGAACTTGTGTAGGCCCCACCTATATAATAATAATATAATATATACATTATTTATAATAATTATTATTAAGATTATAAAAAAGAAAACTTGTGTGGGCCCCACCTATATAATAATAATATAATCTATACAATAATAAAATAAGATTATAAAAGAGAAGAGCTTGTGTGGGCCCCACCTATATAATAATATAATATATACATTA
Organism: Litsea cubeba; assembly: GCA_012931725.1. Taxonomy (NCBI): domain Eukaryota; kingdom Viridiplantae; phylum Streptophyta; class Magnoliopsida; order Laurales; family Lauraceae; genus Litsea; species Litsea cubeba. The sequence continues at coordinate 20,716,007 of CM022946.1, forward strand.
TTATTATTATTATAAGATTATAAAATAGAAGAACTTGTGTGGGCCCCACCTATATAATAATAATAATATATACATTATTATTATTATATAAGATTATAAAAGAGAAGAACATGTATGGGCCTCACCTATATAAGAATAATATAATCTAGACATTATTATTATTATTATTAAGATTATAAATTAGAAGAACTTGTGTGGGCCCCGCCTATGTAATAATAATATAATATATACATTATTATATTATATATAAAATAGAAGAACTTATGTGGGCCCCACCTATATAATACTAATATAATCTATATTATTATTATTATTATTATTATTATAAAATTATAAAATAGAAGAGCTTGTGTGGGCCCCACCTATATAATAATAATATAATCTATATTATTATTATTATTATTATAAGATTATAAAATAGAAGAGCTTGTGTGGCCCCTACCTATATAATAATAATATAATCTATACATTATTATTATTATTATTATAAGATTATAAAATAGAAGCACTTGTGCCCACCTATATAATAATATAATCTATATATTATTATTATTATAAGATTATAAAATAGAAGAACTTGTGTGGGCCCCATCTATATAATAATAATATAATCTATACATTGTTATTATAAAATAGAAGACCTTGTGTGGGCCCCACCTATTTAATAATATTATAATCTATACATTGACTGAGCCAAAGATAAAATTCTAACAAGGGTATTTTGGTCAGTCTTATGTAAATTTTATTCCATTCCAGGACTCATTCCAGCATACCAAACGCAGGAATAGGAATCAACTGGGTTGATTCCTCAGCGTACCAAACGCTGGAATGGAAATGCCCATTCCTGCCTCATTCCATTCCAGACTCATTCCGGTCTCCATTCCATTCCCGTCTACAACCATTCCAGTGAACCAAACGCTACCTTAATATATAATAATAAGATTATCATAAGTTTGCTATTTCTAATTTGGCCCCTCATCAAATTAGATACAGCATTCTGGTATCTACACATTAATTCCATGATAATTATACCCTTAATGACAATTATACCCTTAAGCCTTAAAACTTTAAGTCTTAATTAGATCACTTTAATTTAGGCTTAACCAAAAATAACATAACAAATTTAATATTTACGTGTGTGGCCCTACATGATGGAATTTTCCAACAGTCCAACCAGTTGTGCATGACCATTTCTCGGTAATATATGGTACAAAGCATGTATATCAATGCAAATGGTTTATTTGTCAGAGGGAAAACGATACACAAAATTAAAATGAATTAGATCCACTGTAACCATCATCTAACGGCCATTGGATGCCCTATTATGGCTACCGCATGAAAACAAGGTCCTGCATGCATGATGGGCCCACTTATCAACTGCCCAAATCAGCATATCAAGGACTACAAAATGATGCACCTTTTACATACAATTTTCATTTTCATTTACTAGAAGGCCGTTTCCTGTTTGTCAAGTCTCTTTTGTTGAAATATAGCTGATTCAAATAAAGTTGTAAGTTATATATATATATTATATAAGGAACTGTATGAAATGCAACTATTTCAATTAGATCTTTTTTTTAAATAAATTAAGTCAAATTTGTCTTAAAAAAAGACTCATAGACTGTTTGATAGGCTTTATCCAGTTAGAAAAAGCAAACTTTTCATTTCTAATATGAGAAGTTGTCTTATAAAAACAGTATACGTAAAGAATAGGTAAACTTGTGATATTATGAAAGTTATACGGACAAACTTATAAAAAAGGGCAAAAAGTGTCACTAATTTAGTCATCATATCTATAAATCACCTTTTAAAATGAAGGTGAAACGTCTTAAAGCTGGTTGAATAATACCTTCATAAAAGCTTTGCCAAACAATTTTAAGCACTCAAAGCATTTAGTTGAATAAGTTTTAAGTAAAATAGATTTAAAAGTAAAGTCTCCAAATGGCACCTAAGTCAATATACATAATGATATATATATAGGGCAGCGCTACGCACTCGGGCATCATTCAGGAGAAAACACCCCTCCTAGTCGGGCCCACTGAATTAATGCATGATGATCATGGAAGTTTATTGGATGGAAAGATCCATATGAGGCATACCTATATGTAAAATCTTGAGCCCATAAAATCATCCTAACTTTTTGATCCATGACCCTAAAATTTAATGGTTTTGAGGCATAATTTTATCATGATTTCAATCTAACGGAGAGGAAAAGTTGGTTGAGTGTCAAACTTGAACTAGTGACTATTCATATGGGGGTAGTGTCTGTAAAAAGACTTAATTGACTCAATATGGGCCCCATGATCGAAAAAAAGAGGGGCGAAAAAAGTGGGACATTTTTTAGAATTTTCCATATATATATATATATATATATAGTGAAACAAGGGATATACATGGCCTTACAAAATCAAAATCAGAATCTACTGCAGAAAATTAATTTACCTTTTTCCTTTTTTGCATGGAAAGTTGTCACACCAAACAAAAAAAGTAAGACATATGCTTGAAATTCGAATGATTTCCCCACTGTAGCATATTTTGATTTAAGGTCACTTGGATGTATAAACCGCGATTTCATCTTTCACAAAAACGGATGTTCGACCTTCCAAGTCAGACTTGCTAATCCTCGCGCAGGATGAAAACCAGTGCCTTATTTCCTTTATTTTTTAATTATTTAAGGGCTTGTTTCTTTGTTAGAATTCAAGGAATTCATATCCATGGAATTTCTAAATTTCCAGATATAGTGGAATTTGTGGATGCTCATTTGTAGTTGAGCATCTAGAACTTCCTCCAAAAATCAAAGGAGTTGGAATTCGTGAATTTTCAAAGGTCATTTGACACCTTTCAGGTGATCGAAATTTTGAAATGCTTGTAGGGAAACATATAATTTACAGATGTGAGGAGACAAGTGTCACATCATGTCCATAAAACCCCAACATCATGAATTCTCATTAGAAATTTTAGTAAAGAAATATGCTCTAAGCCTATCCATAGCAAACGACTTTACGGCGGACGCACAAAGAAAAGCTGCAAGAGTTTCTGCTATTTTTTTTGCGGCAGTGCCCCAGTTGCATAAATGCGTCCGAGGGGAGAGAAAAGAGTAAGGGTATGGGTAGATTTAGAGTGAGTCAAATTTAAAGATTATTCTAACTCTTGATTCTAAAGCCTCACAGTTCAATGGTTTTACTAGTTTTTTTACTTTTTATTTCGATTAAAAGGTAGATGATAATTGTATCAGTTTAGATTGCAATGAATGGGTAACAATTGACAGTGGAAGGTGCACGTTATAAAGAAGATAAGTAGGCTTTTATTTTATGACTTCTACCCAAAAAAGAAGTAGGCTTTTTATGATGTTTCTAATAATATACATTTATCAAAGAGTGGAGATTTATGCAGCTAACAATGTGATGTACCATGTTGCTGTTACCAATCTGGGCCATAATGCTCAAGAACAAGAAAATATGATCCATGGGTTCATTATGAATCAACCACCTGCATCGTGCTTGTCAAGTGTGGTATTATGTATGAAAAGAAAATGGAAAAGTCTTCACAGCACGGGAATCGTGCCCGGGCTGCCACGGCTGTGTAGCACAGCTCAAAGAAAATCAGATAGATAAGTCTACCGGCCCGAAAATCGGGCCCGACAGGGGGCACGGCTCCCACAGAGCTGTGGGAGCTGTGGGAGCCGTGCCCCCTGTCGGGCCGATTTTCGGGCCATGTAGCAGGGCTCATCAGGATAAGATGGGTTGGGTGGGTAGTTAAAGCTCCAGCCATTAAAAGATCGGGTTCTTTTTTGTCAAGCTTGAAACTTTTGATGACAGCATTTCCATACATTATATATAAAATATACATTCAATAACAAATAAAATGAATATGATATCCATGTCATGTGAATATGTGATGATCCTTCACTAGGAGCTGTCAGAACTAAAAACAAAAACACAACAAAAAAAAAAAAGAAAAAAAAAGAAAGAAAAGAAGATCTGTCAGATCAAGTACTGGTAGGTCATGAGCCAAAGTTCATATATATATTTGCTCTTTATTTTATGTGAGGGAGGTGTCTTCCCATTTTTAGTCACTCTTACAAAGATTGCTTGGAATTTACCAGGATAACATTTAGAAAATAAATTAATTTCAAATTCAAAAACTACAGAAACAGTAAATAGACATATAATTCTCTGTTAATATGAACTTTTATATAGTTCTAGCTGGATTATCATTTAATATTAATGATATTGTGACTTCTAATATTTTAACATGAAATTGTCAACTTCACCAATACTTTAAAAGTACTTTTTTTAAAAATTTAATATCATAATTGTAGGTGCAGAAAATAATGACCCACAATAAGGAGGGAGCCTTATAGGACTTATCCGATGATGATGATGACTGGGTGCCGTCCGGAAGCTTGAAAGGGAAGAGCAAACGGTCAGAGGACCCTGGCCTGGGCGGCGCAAGGCTCTCCGATGCCAAAGTCAGTATGGGAACTGGAACAATGGAAGGAGAGGAAGAAGAGAGACAGAGTAACGGCTCTGGGTATGAAATGTGCGTACCTTAGATGGTGGGTTGAGCCTCTATTTATAGAGTTTGGAACGTATCTTTGGGAGATATTGTGGTGTGGGTCCCGTGATTCGACTGGGAAGTCACGATCAGCCCACATTGCATTAATTGCGGTCCAATCCAGCCCACTTTGCATTAAATGCCCGTCGGGTCAGCCCACATCGCATTTAATGCACATCTTGTTGGGCCAGATTGTGTTGGGCGCCTTTGGCGGTAGGGGTACCAGCGGATCTGCCCTCGGGCCCTGCCCTGATGTGGCCTCAGCCGCTGGATGCCGCCCTGTCAGGGATCTGGCGAAGATTTGCGAGCGGCTGGATGTCGCATCTGTCCCACTAGCTCGCGCCCCTATTCTTCCACGTGCCTGATGACGTGGGGGATGAGGGGCGCAAGTGAAGGTTCTCTCTTGCTTCGGCTTCTGTCCGGCCTCTTCAGCCGAGGTGGAGTTTTCTGCCAAGATGGCATCCGGGGTGGCCCAGCCGATGTGGAGCTCCTTGCCGAGATGACGCCCGAGGCGGGCCAGTTCGGCGCTAAGGGCCCGGAGCCGCCTGACTTCAGCCGGACCTCCTGTCCTGGTAGCCGGGGTGAACTTGGTGCCACGTGGATGGCACGAGGATGGCACGCGAGAATGCTTAACCTCATCTGATGGCTGCGATTAACTTAATCCTGTGGTTCTGGAAATCTCCCCACACAATTGCCCCCTAGCTTTTGACCTCTGAATTGTGCTAGCCTTTAGGGGTTGAAAGCTAGAAGAATCCGTCTGGGGATATGGTGATCATTGCCTGGTGTCGCTTCAACTCTTTAAAGCAATAAATGCCCTGCCCTGTTCGTCTTGGGAACCGAGTTGACGGCTACACGCGTAGCTTCTGCGCTGATTGCGTTGTCTCATTGATGGGACGGGCACGGGCTTTGAAGTGTCTCTTCGAATTCGGAGGCGGTACCCAAATGAGGGTTCCCCTTCTACAAATAGGGTCGTCCCCTTCTTTTTCTCGCTCCCGATTTCTTTCGCCTTCGCCTTTGCTTTCGATTTCTGCTCTGGTTCCTGAGATCTGTTCGAGGAGGACGACCGTAGGACGCGCCCGGATCTGCTCTTGATCTGCCTTTTCGTCCCTGTAAGTCGCTTTGTTCTTCTGTCTGGTTCTTCTTGGGGTTTTTCGATTTCTAGGGTTTTTCCTCGTCGTCATCCCTTCTAGACATGGGCACCCCTAGATTCAGGGTAGATTCCGATGAGGGCTTAGCCGAGTTTAGAGCTGCCTTCAACATTCCGGAGGGGGTCCTCCTAAAACCGGCGGACCTCGCCGACTGTGCCCTGTATCGCTGCCACGGCGGCTGGATGCCGTTCCCTCTGATCTCCGTGATCGAGGGTGGGGTCAGGTTTCCACTGCACCCCTTGCTTAGGGCTTGCCTTAGCCTTTGGTCCCTCGCCCCAGGCCAGTTGATGCCCAATGGCTACAAGGTCAACATGGGCACAGCGAAGCTGAACGAGATCTTGGGGACCGACCTAGGCCCTCACGACATCGAGGATACATATGATATCTGCAAGGCTGGGGAGGGAAGATATTATCTCCGTGTGAAGCCGCAGCGAAGGGGCTTCGTCCTAGCCTTGGAGGATTCAAATAAGAATGCTGAGGAAGATTTCTTCTGTGTCTCGGGGGACTGGGAGTTCGGCCCAGGTGAAAGCAGGAGGCTGTCGGTCCCACGTCGCCCTGGGGAAGTCCCAAGTAATCATCACTGCTTTTCTCCTTTTTTGCTTTGCTTACCTCATTGATGCCGAACTGATACTCTTTTTTGCCTGTTGAGCAGAGGCGGGTGCAAGGCGACGCCGAGCTGTCAGCGAAGGTTGGAGGAGGAACCCGGCGACATCGATAAGGTCGAAAGATACAAGGGGCACGAGACCAGGTCAGCTTGGAAGCTGCTCGGGTACACGCCGAGGTATCGCGGCCACTACCACAGGACTGGAGTGCCTGAGGTGGACGAGATACACCCGGACCGTCCAACCGTATCAGTTGCTTTGTTTAGCGGGGTCCCCTTGACCGATCCCGTTGCCGACCGAACTGCGTCTGGTGCCGAGGCGTCTACTTCTAATCCGGAGCTGCCTGACCTGACGCAGATAGTGGACGCTTACTTCTCCGATCGAGGAGAGGACATGGAGGGAAGTTCGAGGGAGCCCGCTGTCAAGGACCTGGCTGCTAAGTTTAGGCAAAGGTCAGCGTCTTCTGGGGCCCCGTCGCCTGCCGGTACTCGTGCTGCTTCGGGTCCGGTGGGCGCTGGTGCTCCCTCTGCTCCTGCCCCCGCTCCGAGCGGAGGAGCCCGGCGACGCTCGCCGGACCGCTCGAAGGAGGGGTCCCCGCCCAGGAAGAAGTCCAAGGCGGGGGAGAAGAGTTCGAAGGCTGATCCCGCTCACGCCCCTGGAGCTAAAGTTCCAGCCGAAAAGGGGGGCGAGAAGAGCGCGCCGAAGGAAAAGAGGGCGCCGGCCGAAAAGAGTGCGCCAATCAGCAAGTCGACTGTCGGGCCAACGCGCGAGCCTCTCATCTCGGCGGGGCAAGGGTCCGGATCGGCCTCCGGGCCCCGAACTGCCCCAGCACCGTGGAAGCCGAGAATGGAAACACAACCCGGCAAACCCCTGAGCGTTGAAGATCGACTGCTGGGAAATGCCGAGGTAATCGGGGCCCTTGCCAGGGCCTGTGCTCTGCCACGGGATATGGAGGAGCACGAGAAGTTTGATGACGAGAGCCTGACGTTGTCGGCGATCCAGGCCAACATCCTGGTAAGTGTTTTTTGTGTATTCTTTCGAGTGGCCCAGTTCGGCTGTTCCTGTTTTGACCCTCCTCTTTTCCCTTGCAGAACGTGCAGAGGCTCCTAGCCATCCTAGGAAGGAGGGATAGGAACGCGTCGAGGGTGGCCCGGCTGGAGTCCGAGCGGGAGAGGCTGAAGAAGGAGCTGGACGAGCAGCGGAAGGGAATGGAAGAGCTCAAGGTGGCCAGTGCTGGAGAGTCTGCTCGGTTGGCATCGGTTCTGACTGAGAACGCCGAACTCTCGTCCAGGGCCAACCATATGAAAGGCGAGCTTTGGATGAGGAACAAAAGGGTCTCCGAGTTGGAGTCGGAGTTGGCCAGGTCGAAGTCTGAGTCGGCGGCTGAGGTAACGAGGTTGCGAGGGGAGGTCTTGGCTGGTCGCGCTGAGAGGGAGAAGCTGGTGAAGGCGAACGGCGACCTGGAAAAGGAGAAGGCCTCTCTGCAGTCCGAGGTGCAGTCCGCCTTCCAGAGCGGGGTGGATCGTGCCACCGAGCTGTATGAGAAACAGGTGGAGGAGATCACCACAATCTTGTTCGAGGAAGGATGCCTGGCCGCACTGAGACGTGCGGGGGTCCCTGAAGACCACCCCGTCTTTCAGGACCTGCCGAAGTATTCGGACCTGGATCCCGAGCCGAGCTCCGCACCTGCAACCGAAAGCACCCCGGTCGAAGCTCCTCCAGCCGTTCCCGCTCCGGACGACGCTCCAGCTGCCCCGGTCTCGAGCGATGCCCCAGTCGCCAGCGAGGCTTTGGCCGTGCCTCAGGGTGAGACCTCTTCTGCTCCTGGTTCGGCTGAGGTACCAGTTGAAGCCCCCTCTGCCAGCGACGCTCCAAGCGAGGTCCCTGTCTCGGCCGAAGCCTCTGGCCCCTTGGGAACGGTGATTGATCTGGTCGAATCGCCGAGACCGGAGTAGCTCTGTCCCTTCTCATGTCTTTCTTTTGTAACGTTTTTGCTTCTCAGCTTTGTAACACTTTGCCTATTCAATGAAAGTCGAGCTTCTTCACTTGTGCATTTTCTCTTTGTATTTGTCTCTCTTTCATTTCTGGGTGTGCATTGGATGGTATTGAATGCCTTTACTGTGTGGCGTGGCCCTTGAGGTAGAAAGAGTCAAACGGTCCTCATAGCTGTCAGTGCTGACTCTCCGTATTCTGGAGACCATAAATAGCAACAAACAAGGTGGCACGGCTGACGAGAGAATCGGACGGATGTCTCCACGTGGCGACATAGGGATCGCTGGTCAACAGCCGTGCATCCCCAGTAACGCGTGGGAGACTTCGCCCTCATAACTTCTTTCGGAGACCGAGCCCTTCTTCTTCCTATAAATAGGGATGGTAAGCACGCCATGGGAGAAGAAAAGAAACGGAAGTAGGATAGCTTATCTCGCTTAGCTGTAGGAACCATGTCTGACAGACATTCTGTAATCTTCGATCCGGGGGGAACCCTTGCGCCTGTGGACGGCTTCCTCCAAGGGGGGAAGTCCGTCGTGGTCTGCGCGCTCTCTGAAGGAACTCCCCGTGGACCACGCGCTCTCTGAACGCGGGTTCATGGCCACCCGTCCCTGGCCAGACAGAGTGAGGATGCGCTGCAACGCAACCGGGGGACGATGGCGCATTCTCGTCCGACACGGACCTGTGCGTCCGTCGTACGGAAGGCGGGATTGAGGTCCAGGGCCTCCGAATTGGAGGGGCTGTGCGATGCTTTGGTCTGACCAGCCAAAGTGTATTGTACAGCCCGGTGAAATTCAGGATCCCTGGGAACCTCCAGGCAACGACCCGGCGTCTTCGAGCCTGCAGCCTGAAGAGTCGGTGAAGATCAGTCTCCTAGCTTTTCTTTATTTTCTGTTTTTAGAGGACTGTGATCCTCCTTTCTGTACTTTGCTTTCTGTTCTGTAATTCTTGTGATGAAGCAGTTTACAATGAATAAAATGCCAGACTGTGTACAATGCTCTTGCATCGTCTTCTGTTTTTCTTGCACTGTTCTGGAACACTTTCTGTGCTGTTTGTGTTTTGAGTGCTGGCACTGACCTCGGCCGAAATGGTTGGCCCTGCGCCGAGGTGGATCCATACCTCGGCCAAATTTACCTGTGCCGAGGTGGCCCATCGTTCCGCTGGCCTCGGCTAGGCGAGAGTAAGTTCGGCAATGGCCTTCTGAGGGGTGTATGAACCCGGACTTCAGGAAACTGACCTTGGCCGAACTGCCTTGCGCCGAGGTGTAAGGGGTTTATGAACCCGGACTTTTGGAAATGGCTGGGTGTAGGAACTCCTGACCATTCTCAGGGCGGTAGACCCTTGTAGAGTGGGATGAAACCCTGATTTTAGGAATTCGGCCGAGCGTCCGAACTCGAGGCCTTTTCCAGGGCTGTTAACCCTTTAACTTTAGGAAAGGCCGAGTGTAGGAACTCCAGGCCATTTCCAGGGCGTATGTACCCAGGAGTGTGTCCAAGACACGGGGGCTTTAGGAAAGGCTGAGTGTAAGAACTCCAGGCCATTTCCAGGGCGTAGAGCCTTGATTGTGTCCAAGACACGGGGCTTTAGGAAAGGCTGAGTGTAAGAACTCCAGGCCATTTCCAGGGCGTAGAGCCTTGAGTGTGTCCAAGACACGGGGCTTTAGGAAAGGCTGAGTGTAAGAACTCCAGGCCATTTCCAGGGCGTAGAGCCTTGAGTGTGTCCAAGACACGGGGCTTTAGGAAAGGCTGAGTGTAAGAACTCCAGGCCATTTCCAGGGCGTAGAGCCTTGAGTGTGTCCAAGACACGGGGCTTTAGGAAAGGCTGAGTGTAAGAACTCCAGGCCATTTCCAGGGCGTAGAGCCTATGCTGCTGGAGTCGACCAGAGAGAGAAGACAGATTGATGATAAGGCAAAAGCTGCTTTTATTGATTCTGAGATTCATTACATCGTTAGAAATAAAATTTCTTCAAGTGGGATGCATTCCACGGTCTCGGCAGCGGCTTGCCATCCAAGTCTTCGAGCTTGTAGGCTGACTTTCCTGCCAGTGAGACTACTCTGAACGGGCCATGCCAGTTCGGGGCAAGCTTCCCCTTGTTTGGTTCTTTGTCAGCTGGCAGGGTCTTCTTTAAAACGAGCTTTCCCGCGGTGAACCTCCTTTCTTTGACATTTTGGTTGTATGCCCTGGCTAACCGCTACTGATAGTCGGTCAGTCTCAGGGCTGCTGCTTCTCGTCGTTCGTCTGCCAGCGCCAGCTCCATTGCCAGGTTCGTCTCATTTCGGCCTTGGTCGACCAGCTCTGTCCTCAGGGTAGGAAGGCCGATTTCCAAGGGAATGACCGCCTCCATCCCGTAGGCCAGAGAGAAAGGTGTTGCCGAGGTGGACCTCCTTGGAGTTGTTCTGTATGCCCACAGCACGCTCGGAAGCTCCTCTGTCCATCTGCCCTTTGCCTTGTCCAGTCGCTTCTTCAGGCCGTCCAGGATCACTTTGTTAGAGATTTCCGCCTGGCCATTACTCTGTGGATATGCCGGGGTGGAGTAATGGTTTTTGATGCCGTGCTCTTGGCATAAGTCTCTGAAGGACTTGGAATCGAACTGAGTCCTGTTATCCGAAATCAGGGTCCGGGGGATGCCGAACCTCGTAAGGATGTTTTTCCAAACGAAGTTCCTGGAGTCCCTGTCCGTGATGGAAGACAACGGTTCAGCCTCTATCCACTTTGTGAAGTAGTCCGTAGCCACTATCAGCCATCTCTTGTTCCCTGGAGCTCGGTGAAGAGGCCCCACAATGTCCAGGCCCCATTGAGCGAAGGGCCATGGGCTGGAGAGGGGACTCAGATCCTGTGCTGGCTGATGGAGGGAGTGGGAGAACTTCTGGCATTTCTCGCATTTCCTGGCGTAGACCTGGGCGTCCTTCTGCATGTAGGGCCACCAGTAACCCTGGCTGATTGCTCTGTAGGCCAATGACCGACCTCCTATATGGCTGCCGCAGATTCCTTCGTGGATCTCATACAGGAAGTCGTCCACCTTGGTCGGGTGGACGCATCGGAGGTATGGACCTGTGAAGGACTTCCTGTAGAGTTTGCCTTCGGGAGAGAGCCAGAACCAAGCTGCCTTGAGCCTGATCTTATGGGCTTCAGTCTTGTCCTCGGGGAGCTGGTCGTCCTTCAAGTAGGCGACGATTGGATCCATCCAGCTAGGGCCGAGGTCAGCACAGAGGACAAGCCGAGATGAATGGAGTTCTAGACTTGACCTTGATACTGACCCGACCTCGATGGTCCTCTTCTTTCCTGCTTCGACAGCGGAGGCCAGGTTTGCAAGCGCATCTGCATGCGTGTTGGTATCTCGGGATATTTGCCTGACCTCGGCTTTCTGAAAATGGGAGAGCAGTTTTTTCGCAAGGGCTAAGTAGGCCGGCATCCTGTCGTCCCTGGCCTGGTAGTCTCCAGCGAGCTGGCTAGTTACCAGTTGAGAGTCGCTGAAGATCTCCAGGTGCTGGGCTCCGAGGATCTGGGCGCTGTTCAACCCTGCAATCAGTGCTTCGTACTCTGCCTCATTGTTTGTCGTTTGAAGTCCAGGGTGAAGGCCTGCTCTATGACCAGTCCCTCTGGCGATTGGGGAACTATGCCGGCGCCAGCTCTCTTGGAGGTGGACGACCCGTCGACAAAGATCTTCCATGCCGAGGTGGGACAATGTTCGGTCTCAGACTCTTCTGGCTCGTGCCCTGCGCCCCCCAGTGCCGTGCCGAGCTGGGTCGGAGCCGGGTTGGGGCAGACGAATTCCACTATGAAGTCTGCCAGAATCTGGGCTTTGATCGCAGTTCGGGGACGGTACTTTATATCATACTGCCCCAGTTCAACTGCCCACTTTGATATGCGCCCTGAAAAGTCAGCTTTCTTGAACACTGAACGGAGTGGGTGCTCCGTGATCACCACAATGGTGTGGATTGAAAATAGTAGGAGAGCTTGCGGGAGGCACTGACGAGAGCCAACGCAAGCTTCTCCAATAGGAGGTACCTGGTCTCGGCATCGAGCAGGGTCTTGCTCGTGTAATAGATTGGCTTTTGAATTCCCTCGTCCTCCCTGATGAGGACGGAGCTCACTGCGTGATCCGAGACCGCAAGGTACAAATACAGAATCTCCCCCAAAGTTAGGGTGGAGAGTAAAGGTGGTGACATTAAATAAGTTTTGAGTGCGGCCAATGCCTGGTCGCACTCAGGGGTCCACTGGAACTTCAAATTTTTCTTTAAGAGCTGAAAGAAAGGCCTGCACTTATCTGATGACCGGCTGATGAAGCGATTGAGTGTGGCGGCCATTCCTGTGAGCCTCTGAACTTCCTTCGTGGTAGAGGGGCTCTGGATGCCCTGGATGGCAGTGATCTGGTCCGGATTGGCCTCTATCCCCCTCCGCGTCACCAAGCTGCCGAGGAACTTGCCAGAGGCTACGCCGAAGGCGCACTTGGAAGCGTTCAGCTTGAGCTTGTATGCGCGAAGGATGCTGAAGACCTGGCCGAGATCCGCCAGATGGTCGCTGGAGCGCACAGATTTGACGACCATGTCGTCGATGTATACCTCTACCGATCGGCCGAGCTGGGCCTTGAACATTTTCGTGACGAGGCGCTGATAGGTCGCCCCAGCGTTCTTCAGCCCGAAGGGCATCACCTTATAGCTGTAAGTGCCGCGGGGGGTGATGAACGATGTTTTCTCCTCGTCAGGCTCGTAGAGCGGGATCTGATGATAGCCCCGGTAGGCGTCAAGGAAGCTCATTCGGTCGTGACCAGCGGTGGCGTCGATCAGTTGGTCAATCTTTGGGAGGGGAAAACTGTCCTTAGGGCAAGCCCTGTTCAAATCGGTGAAGTCCACGCACACCCTCCACTTCCCAGTTTTCTTCTTGACCACCATCGTGTTGGCCAGCCAGACCGGGTACTGGACTTCCCGGATGGCTCCTGCTTTTAGCAGGTTGTCGATCTCTTTGACGACCGCATCTGTCTGCTGCAACCCGGTCCTTCGGGCCCTCTGCACTACCGGCTTGCGGTCGGGGTCGACGTTGAGCTTGTGGCACATGACCTCAGGGTCGACCCCAGGCATTTCGCTTGGGCTCCAAGCGAAGACGTCCACATTCTGCATCAAGAACCGAGAGAGTTCGGCCCTTTCTTCGTCTGGCAGCTGGGTGCCAATCAGGAAGAACCTGTCTGGGTCTGCCGGGTCTAGCCTGACCTCGGCCAGGTCCTCGATGCTCTTCTTCTCAGGGTCCCGGCCGATCTCATCGAGGCCTTTCTCGAACTCGGCCAGGTTGACGCGCTCTGGCTCCTTCACTGCTGGGACTGCGGCCAGCATGCACTGCCTGGCCTGCTGCTGGTCTCCCTCCACTGTGACTACTTCCATCTTGCCCTCCTTGCTCTCATGGACGAACTTCAGCTTGAAGGAACTGCCTCTAGCTTGTGGAGCCACGTTCTGCCCAGAATGACATTGTAGGGAGAAGGGGCGTCCACGACCAGGAAGTCGGCCAGCACCGATGCCCCGCCAACTCGGGTTTCCAAGGTGATCCTACCCTTGGGATAGACTGGCGTGGCGAATAACCCTAGCAAGGGTGCTCGGACCTCCGTGAGGTCTGCTTCGGAGAGTTTCATCCTTTTGAAGCAGTCGTAGTAGAGGACCTCGGAGGAGCTGCCGGAGTCGACGAGGATCCTCTTCACTGTGAAGTCTCTCAGCTTCATGGTGAGGAGTAGGGGGTCGTTGTGAGGGACCTGGATTCCCTCTAGATCTCGATCCGAGAACGAGATGGCGGGTCGATCGCGGCGGGCTTTCTTGGATGCCGGAGCGAGTTCGGCTTTCATTACTTCCTTCCCGTGTGAAGCCCGCCTGGCTTCGGCACGGGTCTCTGAGCTTCCCCGGGACGAGGAAGCGGGAGCTGAGGACGCCAGATGGATCACGTTAATGATCTTCTCTGAGTCCTCGCTGTCTGGAGCCTGGGCCGTGTTCTGGTGAATTCGGCCCTCGCTGCCGCCGTCATCACCTGCCTTGATGAACTCTGGGATGTGGCCTTCTTCGGCCAGCTTCTCTAGATACCCCTGCAAAGTCCTGCAGTCTTCGGTCTTGTGTCCGTTGCCCCTATGGAAGGAGCAGTAGAGCTTGCTTCGGGGGCCTTCGGTGGGTTCATTCTTCATGGGCTGAGGATACTTGAAGAACGGCTTGGACCTGATCTTGGGCAGGATGCGGTAGATCGGCTCCTTGAAGACGACGTTGACGTTCTGACTGGCGCTGGAGGGAGGTCTGGGCTTCCAAGTGCCCCCAGACCTGGACGACGAAGGCTTCGCCGAACTGGAGACCCAAGCCCGCTTGGGCTCCTGCTTCTGGGAGGGCCTCCTGCCTCTCTGCCGAGGTTGGCCACTCTTCTGTTCGGGCTCAGGATGCCCGTCCTGATCCCTGGCCCGGATCTCGTCTTCCTCCCGGGCGATGAAGCGCTTCACCCGGGACATCAACTCTGGCATGGATTCTGGGGAGTCCCCGGCCAAATCTTTCCGTAAGTCGTTGCCGGGGATCAAGGCATGCTGGAAGGCGTAGATGGCTATCCCTTCCCTCGCGCCCTCGATCTGGCTGTAGACCGCCCAGAATCGCTGGGCGAACTTGACGAGGGTTTCGCCCTGCTTCATTCTCAGGGCGAGGAGGTCCCCTTCCTTCTTGGGGACGATGGTGTAGGCTTGGAACTTCTTCAGGAAGGAGAGCTGGAGCTCCTTCCAACTGGAAATCGACTGCTCCGGGAGAGAGCAGAACCACTTCAGGGGGAGGTCACCCAAACTGGAGGAGAAGATTTTGCAGTTTAGGTGACCCTCGTTCCCCCAGATGGACATCTTCTGGGAGAAGTGTCGGAGGTGTGCAGATGGGTCGGACAGTCCGTCATAGGGGACGAACCGCGGGACGGAGAACTTTCTGGGCAGGGGGGTGCGCTCGATCTCTTTTGTGAAGGGCGAGCCCCCCAGATCAGTGTGACCACAGATCTGCTTCTGGTCCCGCATGTCCAAGTTGTGCTGGAGAGCCAATCTGACACGTTTGTCAAATCGCTCTTGCTCATCGTCCTTCTCTGGAGTCTGAGCTCTGGGCTTTCGCTTGGGATGGCTCGGGCTACGACGGCTATGAGTTCGGCCGTCGCGGCTATGGTGACTTCGGCTGTTGCTCGAGCCTTCGTCACGGATCTGGCTCCGTTTCTGGTCTAGATGATTTCTGAGGTCCTCGCGGGGAGGCTGGGCTGCCCTGCTGGGGGCGTCCTTCTTTTTCCCTTGAGGCTCAGAGACCTGCCTCAAGGAGGCAGTTTGCGCTGCCCTCAGCTGCTGCTGGAGCTCGCGAATCAGCTGCTCTTGCTTCTGGAGTTGCTTCTGGAGGAGTGTAGCTTGGGCTTCTTGAACCTCTCCAGTGGCAGGGGGTTGAACGTGGCGCGTCTCTCCTACGGCCACGGCTTTGTCCTTCCGAGGACGCTCATGCTGACGCTCATCGCGTCTGGGTGGCGCGACTTCTTCTGCCGAGGTCGAGGCCTCGAGTCCCTCTTGGAGTGGGAACTCGATAAAGAGCTGAGAGCCTAAGCGGCCCTCGCCTGCAGTCGTGCCATGCACCGTACGGGAGCGTCCTTGAGGAGGGACGTCCGTTGGCGGTGGTGGCAGCTCGAGCGCTGCTCTTGAGGATTCTCCGCCCTTCCTAGCTTTCGGAGGCATGGCTTCTGGGAGTTGAGGTTGGAAAGGTTGGGAAGGTTGGGAAGGTTGGGATATTACTTTCCCACAGACGGCGCCAATTGTAGGTGCAGAAAATAACGACCCACAATAAGGAGGGAGCCTTATAGGACTTATCCGATGATGATGATGACTGGGTGCCGTCCGGAAGCCTGAAAGGGAAGAGCAAACGGTCAGAGGACCCTGGCCTGGGCGGCGCAAGGCTCTCCGATGCCAAAGTCAGTATGGGAACTGGAACAATGGAAGGAGAGGAAGAAGAGAGACAGAGTAACGGCTCTGGGTATGAAAATGTGCGTACCTTAGATGGTGGGTTGAGCCTCTATTTATAGAGTTTGGAACGTATCTTTGGGAGATATTGTGGTGTGGGTCCCGTGATTCGACTGGGAAGTCACGATCAGCCCACATTGCATTAATTGCGGTCCAATCCAGCCCACTTTGCATTGAATGCCCGTCGGGTCAGCCCACATCGCATTTAATGCACATCTTGTTGGGCCAGATTGTGTTGGGCGCCTTTGGCGGTAGGGGTACCAGCGGATCTGCCCTCGGGCCCTGCCCTGATGTGGCCTCAGCCACTGGATGCCGCCCTGTCAGGGATCTGGCGAAGATTGCGAGCGGCTGGATGTCGCATCTGTCCCACTAGCTCGCGCCCCTATTCTTCCACGTGCCTGATGACGTGGGGGATGAGGGGCGTAAGTGAAGGTTCTCTCTTGCTTCGGCTTCTGTCCCGGCCTCTTCAGCCGAGGTGGAGTTTTCTGCCAAGATGGCATCCGGGGTGGCCCAGCCGAGGTGGAGCTCCTTGCCGAGATGACGCCCGAGGCGGGCCAGTTCGGCGCTAAGGGCCCGGAGCCGCCTGACTTCGGCCGGACCTCCTGTCCTGGTAGCCGGGGTGAACTTGGTGCCACGTGGATGGCACGAGGATGGCACGCGAGAATGCTTAACCTCATCTGATGGCTGCGATTAACTTAATCCTGTGGTTCTGGAAATCTCCCCACACAATAATGATTTCCTGATATATTTTTTTTAAATTTCTCTGGTATTTGTGAGAGTGATTCTGATCAAATATATAGAATTATGACTAAACTAATGAATGATGAGCAAGTACAGAGGTGTAGTTTGTTTCTTCTGAGCTGCTGTGAAGGGCTGCTAAGGTTTGGTGTAGTGTTTTGCTAAGTGCAGTGGGTCTCCCATGTTCATCCTCTCTACTTGGCACTTTTGGTTTTTCTTGGGATGGCATTTTTTGTTGCTATTTTGTCTTTTTTGGGATGACATTTTTTTTGTAAGCCTCCCCTTTCTTTTTTGGGGCTTTTCCCCCAGTTCTCTTCTTTATTTCAATACAAATTTACCTTAAATTAAGCAAAAAAAAAAAAAACTTAATTGGAATTCCCATTGATGAGGCATGATGTTGTTTCTCAAGAGGAAATGATCGTGCTTAGTTATTATGATATTAGTTAGGGTTCCATCACTAGAGATTTGAGATGATATTTACAATTATACTCAAGTTTAAATAGCTCTTCCAACAGTCATCCCTTAAATTAGTGCTTAGGGCATGTGTTTGCACCAGAAACGCCGGTGATAGATTCTCCATTCCATATGAAGTGTAGTTTAGGGATATTAGAGTATCTGCAAGAGACACTTCAAATTTAGATATGTCTTTTTCAAAATAAAGGCTTATGTGGTAAAAAAAAGGCATATATAAATTTGGGATCTCACTTGGGCAACTCCAAGAGAGATGTCAAATTATTATTTTATTATTTTTCATTTCAAATTTAGCATCTACTTGTATCAACTTCAAATGCATTTACCCTCATTACCATTATTTTATTAAAAAAAAAGAAAATACTTCTCACTTTATGGTATGTAAAATTTGGCATACCAAAACAACCTTCAAATGCCATGTGGGATTTGACCATTCTCTTAGAGGCAAAGCCATATGCCAATTACAGCCAGCTTAAAAAAACTAATCTTAAAAGCAGAAGTAAAAGTGAAAGATTAAAAATATTTGACAAAAACGTTCTTCAAATAACCTTTCTAATAGGGTAACTGAAATGGAATAGGTACCTCTCATGGCAAGTCCAACATAGTGATAAAATGATGAGTAGGTCTCACATATGAATGGAGATAAAATTATTTACCTCTACATGCTAGAATCAAAAGCTTAACTTCTCTATATATACGAAAGTGAGTCTCGATCACCTGAGATTCAAGACTCACAATAAATTTGTTAGGAACCTCAATGGGACCCACATATGAAAAATCTAAAATACTAGAATCAAATGTCTCTCTCTTTTGCATGTGTCCACACCAAATTTCACTCCCTTTGAAGCAATGCCACAGTAATATTCTATTTATGTTTTTTTTTTCTAGTGTTCAATTTGATACTGGCTCTTTTTTTTTTTTTTTATCTCTCAAAAGAGGAAATGCCTCTAGACCGCCATCGCGCTCCTCGCCTCTTTCCTAAGGAAACCCTAACCCCCTTTCCAAACGTTCTGAGCCAGATCCCCGCCCCACCCATCTCTAACCAGATCAGTGCTATCTCTCAACCCCTGGCCGGAGGTCTGCCATCTGCTAATCCCCAATTTCCAGCGCGTTTGGAAAGATCTCAAGCTCCGGCCCAGGTCTCTTCCTCCCTTAGGGACCAAACTCAGCAAGTTCGTCCCCAGAGCAACCTGAATGGTCCCCTTCCAGGTAGGCCCTCCCTTTCCCCCTCCCCCCCAAATCTCCCAGCCCCTGTTTCTCAGACCCTTCCGCCCTCTCCCTTAGATGGCCCACCACTTTCCAGCTCTCAACCCAAGCCTCTAACTCCTATCTCCACTTGGGATTCCGCCCAACTCCAACTTCTACATAGCCATCTGGGCTCCCTTCTTCAACCCCCCTTACGCCTTACCTCAGCAGCTCCCTCCCCGACCCCTATAACCTCCATCCCCAAATCCTATGCTAGTTGCTTCTCCTTCCCTGCCTTCTCCCCCCCTCCTACCATTCCCCCCCCCCCCCCCCAATTCTTCTTAACGGCAAGGTTACAATAAGGATCCCTCTTCAGATGGTCAACTCTAGCAAGCAATCCTTCTCCTTTTCTGCGGTTGGGAAATTTGCAGGCCGTCGACCAACTTTGGAAGCTCTGGAACAGTGGGTAGCCTCTTCTTGGCGTCTCTCCAGACCGTGCCTAATCTCCCTGACGGAACAAGGGAATTTCATTTTTAGATTCCACTCCAAGGAAGACAGGGACGATCTAGTTGGCCACAGCCCTCTCCTTATGGATAGGAAAAAACTTCTCCTTAGGCCTTGGTCTCCTGGCCAAAATGAATCCAACTGGCCATCAGAGGTCCCAGTTTGGATTAGGCTTAAAGGAATTCCGTATCACTGCTGGAGTAGTGATATCCTGTTGTCTATCGCAGCCTCTATCGGGAAACCTCTCCGTTTGGAATAAATAACAGCTAAACAGAGGATGCTCTCCTTTGCCAGAGTTCAAGTGCAGCTGGATGTGACAAAGGCCAATCCGTCCAGCCTCTCAGTTGACATAGAAGGAGAAGCCACTGTGGATGTGGAGGTTCAATGCGAAAATACTCCATGCTCAGAATGCCTCTCAATAGGACACTTAACCTCTAAATGCCCTTTCAGTTTGAAGCGGGGACTGCTGAAAACTCCAAATCTGGAAGCTGTGCTCATTGCTCCTACCATCACTGAGAATGTCTTGTCTACAGAGGGAGCAAATCTTCAGGTAGCAACTTCATTACCTTCCTCCTTCAACAGCGATTCCTCTGGAATTGTCACAGCTCAGTCAAGGAACACCCAGGAGAAAGGTAATCAGTTTTACAAGGCTCCCTTAGGCGCTACCAATCCCCCAGGATCTCTGTCCATTGAACCAGTGACTCATCCGCTCCCCTTAACCAAATTGGCAACCCCCAAATCTGGCCCCCTATCAAATTCCC
Organism: Litsea cubeba; assembly: GCA_012931725.1. Taxonomy (NCBI): domain Eukaryota; kingdom Viridiplantae; phylum Streptophyta; class Magnoliopsida; order Laurales; family Lauraceae; genus Litsea; species Litsea cubeba. The sequence goes on from CM022946.1 coordinate 20,735,940, forward strand.
TGTCTTCCTCCATCCCCACCCACCCATCCACGGTCCAAGAGCTACCACTATCATCTGGCCCACCTTCTCCAACATTGCCCCTCCATCTTTCTTCTACATTGCTCCCCCAACAATCTTCTCCCCCCACTCCCAATCAGGTTCTAGAACCCCACACATCTGCCCCCCCTTACCCCCCAGGCCCCCAATCCTCAGACTGCCCTCTTTCAATTTTCCCCTCGGATGTCGCCTTTAAGATCCTAGTGAAAATCCCCGCCCCTATCCTGGACTGTTCCAACCCTTTTTCTATCTTGGATAATAGTGCTCTTGCAGACCCTACCTCATCATCATCTTTCTTCAAAGATAGCAAGAAAAGGATTGTACCAGACAAAGTATATATCTCAGAAGGTACTCTCCTCCCTCCATCTTCTCCCCTCTCCCCATTCCCAATCCAGTCTCACTCTAGCGAGAACTCCTTGGTGGTCGACCTTTCTCCCTTCCAAATGAAAGTTAAAAAAAAAATCCAAAGGAAAAGGTCTCTCGTCTGCAGGATCAAAGTCCAAGAACTCCCCAGGCCCTCTCCCCAATTCCTTGTCTAAATGTTAAAAATCCTATATTGGAACTGTAGAGGAATCAGCAACTCCCCTACAAAAATCATGGTCTCTCATTTGATCTCTTCCCATTCCCCGGACATCCTTTTCCTCTCTGAGCCAAAGGCAAATCTTGATCCCTTCAACAATGGGTCCTTTACTTTTGGTTTCTCCCCTTCCTTTTCCAACCAAGAGAATTCCCTGTGGTGCCTATGTAATCCAGGTTCCAGGTACTCCTTCTCCCTTCTTGACCAATCCTCACAGCACATCTCCATATCCATCTCTGATTCCCCTTCTCACACCCCTTTTATCGTCACTGGTGTCTATGGCTCTACAGACTATAGGCTGAGGAGAATCCTATGGGACTACCTTGTTAACTTCCCCTCTACCTCTCTTCCTTGGTGTGTGATTGGTGACTTTAATGCCGTTCTCCTTGCTAAAGAAAAGCTGAGCACCAGACCTCCTTCCTCCCTCTCTGTCAAAGACTTTAATGAGATGGCAATGGCTTCAGGACTTTCTGACCTTGGGTTCAGAGGAAACAGTTTCACTTGGGCAAACAATAGGCAAGGTCAGGCCTTTGTGGCAGCTAGGCTGGATAGGGCTTTCTCCAACCCCAAATGGCTTGATTCCTTCCCTGATCCTGTTCTGAACCATCTCCCAAGAATAGCCTCCGATCACAGTCCCATAATCCTAACCCACAGACAGAGCCTCCCATTTTATAACAGACCTTTTAGATTTGAAGAAAAATGGCTCTTTCACGATTCCTTCCTCAAGGTCGTTGAGAAGAGCTGGGCCTCCCCCTGTTATGGAACTCCTCAGTTCATCTTAGCTAACAAGCTAAAGAATCTGAAATTTGATCTTAAGGTTTGGAGTAAAGAGGTTTTTGGTCATTTAAAGATCCTCATAGCTGAAGCAGAATCTCAAGTTTTGTCAAAACAAGCTGCCTTTGAAGCTCAGCCAAGTGACTCCCTCCTAAGGGACTTGAATCTAGCTAAGACTTCTCTCCATAACTGGTTGAATGCCGAATCAGCTCACTGGAAGCAACGAGCCAAAATTAAATGGCTGCAAGATGGGGACATGAATACCAAATTCTTTCACCTATCAGCCAAGGCTAGAGGCATTCGCAAACGCATTGATAAGATTATGGTAGCAGGCACCCGGTTTGAAGACATCAATTTGATTAGAGAAGAAGCTTCTTCTTTCTTTTCCAATCTTTTTCAAGCTGATTCCATCATCCCAGATGAAGGCTTTTTCAACTTAGCTGGGCCCTCTCTCACAGCAGAGCAAAACCAGTCTCTTGTTGCAGTTCCAGCTCCAGAGGAAATCAAAGAGGCAGTTTTTCAGCTGAAAAGGAGTAGCTCTCCTGGTCCGGATGGATTCTCAGGTGTCTTCTTCACCTCCTGTTGGCACATAGTTAGTAACGAAGTAACTAAGGCAGTCACCCATCTCTTTATGACAGGCCGTTTACTGAGAGAATCTAATGCCTTCTTCATCTCTCTTATCCCAAAGATTCAATCTCCGGAAACCTTCTCAGATTTTAGGCCAATTAGTCTCTTGAATTTCACATACAAAATATCCTCAAAGATTCTAGCCTCGAGACTAGCCAGAATCCTTCCCCTCCTTATCTCCAATAACCAATCAGCCTTTGTCAAAGGGAGGTCAATCCATCACCATGTGGCATTGGCCCATGACTTAATCCAAAAGCTCAACTCGAAGATAAGTGGAGGCTCAGTCTGCATGAAGTTAGATATATCTAAGGCCTTTGATAAGCTACAATGGAACTTTCTCTTTCGAGCCCTTAAGTTCTTCAACTTCTCTTCTTCCTGGATCAACCTGATTAGAGAGATGGTCTGTACCTGTAAAGGCTCAGTGCTGATTAACAATAGTCCTACTGGTTTCTTTTCTACCTCCTGTGGCTTGCGTCAAGGGGACCCCCTGTCCCCTTATTTGTTTATTCTCGCAGAAGAGGTCCTAAGTCTTCACATTGAGAAGCTTCGGACTTTGGGGAAGATAGTGCCTGTCTCCCCAGTTCCCTCTACTCCTTGCCACCTGCTTTATGCTGATGATATACTGTTATTCCTCAAAGCCCACAAGTCAGGGTTGAGAAGCATCCAAGCCCTTCTTTCTAAGTACCAAGCCTCTTCGGGTCAATGTTTTAATCTGCAGAAAAGTAACCTGTTCTTGGGGAAATGTTCCTCTAGGAGAACTCACATGATTACAGCTCTTCTTCCCATCCCCAGGGCCTCCCTTCCATCCTTCTACCTCGGAATCCCTCTCTTTACAGGAACCTCCAGGCACTCTCATTTTATCCAGCTCTTGGACAGGATTCGAGCTAGGCTAGATGGTTGGAGGGCAAATTGTCTGTCCTTTGCAGGGAGACTGATTCTGGTGAAGCATGTGATATCTTCTATTCCTCTTCACATCTCCTTAGCCATTCCCATCCCTAGTAGGACTTGCTTACAGATAGAGAGAATTATGCGTAACTTCTTGTGGTCCTCTAGTGCAGATAAAAAGAAGAGTAACATGGTTAATTGGGATGTGGTTTGCTTACCTAAATCAGAGGGACGTCTCGGATTACGTAAGGTAAAGGAGTTCAATGATGGTTGTTTATTGAAACTGGGCTGGTCAGCTATCTCCTCTAGCTCTCTCTGGGCGACCTGGTTCAGGGGCAGATACTTCAAAAAGTCTCCCATATGGTTCTCAGGCAATCCCAAGGCAGGTTCCTGCATATGGCGCAAGTTAAGATCTCTAGCCCTCCTCCTTCAAACTGGTTCATCCTGGACGATTGGGAATGGTCACTCTATTCTACTTTGGTATGACAATTGGATAGACCATGATCCCATAGCTCAGAGACTCCCCCACCTTTAGTTCTCAGAAAATGCCAGGGCGGCAGACATCATCCAGGGCAATGAGTGGAACTTTCCAGCTTCTATCCCAGTAGAGGTGCAGGACTTCTTCCTCCAGCAAGCCAGCATCATCCTTAACAGAGACCCATCGGCTCCTGACTTGCTATCCTGGAAAGGTACTCCTTCAGGAATTCTCTCGGTCAAAATTGCCTGGGACACTTTGAGATCGAGCGCTCATCCTGTTCCATGGTATGACCTTGTGTGGAATAAGTATCTCAATCCCAGGTTATCTTGCTTTAGTTGGCGGCTTCTTCTCCGCAAAACCCCTACTGATGCCTCCGCCAATCAAAAAGGTTTCTCTCTCGCTTCCAGATGCTACTCCTGCCTCAGTCAGGCAGAAACAGACCTTCACCTTTTCTTCCTCTGCAGCTTAGCTAAGGAGTTCTGGTTTTGGATTCTCCAGTATGGAGGACATTCTCCCTCTTCTCCTCTTACAGCCTCTTCTATCTGGGATGCCTTAAAACAGGGTGTAGATGTGAAAGGAAGAAAATCAGCAGCAACCATTTTCTTTCTAGCCATCAATGTCCTCTGGTTCATCCGGAATGAAGCCAAGCATCGTAACAAGCTCCCTTCTCTGCTCAAAGCTCAGCTGATTTTTTTGGATATGATGGGTAAGTTGATTATCTCAGTAACAGGCAAAAGACCTCTATCCCATCCAATTTTGAGGTCCTTAGGTTGGAAGGATTAACTACCCACTAAGGGGTGTTCAGTTTTGGTTGCCCTCTTGGGGTCCTCTCTGCCAGTTCTCTTTTCTGCCAGTTCTCAGTCGTGCCTTCAAGCCGGAAGATCAGTGTCTGCCTTGGTCGACGCCTTGTTCCCTCTTCTGCCAATTTGGGGTGCTGGTCAGTGCAGAGGTCTTCAATGTTTGCAGGTTGGTTATACAGTTTCGGCTTCCTATCCATCCGGGTATGCTTTTAGTTCAAGATGAGCCCTCTTTGCTTTTTATCTGGCTAGCTTGTTTCAGCTTTGTTTCTTAAGGTAGAGCTCCTTCTGTAAGTGGGTTTTGGTTGTATTTTTTCTTTTCCAGCCTTGGGTGTTTTGCCCCTTTTCTTCAATACAAATTTACCAATTAGCAAAAAAATACTGGCTCGCCTACTAATAGAATAAAGTTTTACGGACTCTCCTACAAAAGTTGTCATTCATTTACATCTATTTAGATTTTTTTAGAGGACAGCTGAAGAAGGGTTACAAATTTATGCTAATTATAGGCCTTAAGAAGACCTGGTGTTCTAGCAAAGTAAGAGACTACTTTATGCTTTTCTTATTTGACCAAAAAATTAAATAAATTATGCTTTCCATGGCTAGCAATTAATTTAGAGTATTGATTATGGATTTTGACATGACAAAACTCCTTTTAAACTCTAATTATTATATATGAAAGAGAGCGATTTCAAATTGAAATCAGCTCCAATATTTGATTTTGATCATCCCCTACAATTTTGAATTCTCTTTTAATATTACTTAATCTAATTTAATTCAATAAAATATCATTTATTACTTGTGTGGGGAAATTCCCAGAGCTACAGGATTAAGCTAATCACAGCCATCATACGGGGCTAAACATTCTCACGTGCCATCCGCGTGCCATCCGCGTGCCATCCACGTGGCACCGATCTCATCCCGGTTACCAGGGCAGAGGCCTTGGCCGACATCATACATCTCCAGGCCACAAGCGCCGAACTGGACCACCTCGGGAATCATCTCGGCAGAGAGTCCACATCGGCAAGGCCACCCCGGACGCTATCTCCGCAGATAACCCTACCTCGGCTAAAGCCACCTCGGCTGAAGAAGCCAGAACAGTAACCGAAGTGAGAAAGAACCTTCGCCTGGACCCCTCATCCCCCACGTCACCAGACACGTGGAAGGATAGGGTCACGATCTAGTGGGACAGACACGACATCCAGCCGCCCACTATCTTCGCCAGACCGCCACATAGCAGCATCCAGCGGCTGAGGCCACATCAGGGCAAGGCCCGAGGGCAGATCCGCTGGTACTCCTACCGCCAAAGGCGCCCAACACAATCTGGCCCAACAAGACATGCATTTAATGCAATGTGGGCTGACCCGACTGGCATTAAATGCTGAGTGGGCCGGATTAGACCGCATTTATTACTTTGCGGGCTGATCATGACTTCCCAGTCAGATCATGGGACCCACACCCAGATATTCTTTGAGAGATACGATCCATTCCTCTATAAATAGACCTTCGAACACCATGCAAGGTACGCACATTATTATTCACAGAGCCCTTATTCTGCCTCTCCTCTCCCTCTCTTCCATCGTTCCAGTTCATATACTGACTTTGGCATCGGAGAGCCTTGCGCCGCTCAGGCCAGGGTCCTCTGACCGTTTGCTATTCCTTTTCAGGCTCTCGGACGGCATCCAGACATCCCAGACACCATCATCTTCACGGATAAGTCCTGTAAGGCACCCTCTTATTGTGGGTCATAATTTTCTGCACCTACAATTGGCGCCGTCTGTGGGAAAGCAATATCCCAGCCTTCCCAACCTTCTCCTAATCTTTCCAAACAATCCTTCTTCACCTCAACCTCTCAGAAGCCATGCCTCCGAAAGCTAAGAAGGGCGTAGAATCCTCAAGAGCAGCGCCCAAGCTGCCACCACCGCCAGCGGACGTCCCTCCTCAAGGACGCCCCCACACGGTACATGGCACGACTGCAGGCGAGGGCCGCTTAGGCTCTCAGCTCTTTATCGAGTTCCCATTCCAAGAGGGACTCGAGGCCTCGATTTCACCGGAAGAAGTCGCGCCACCCGGACGCAAGGATCGTCAGCACGAGCGTCCCCGGAAGGACAAAGCCGTGGCCGTAGAAGAAACGCGCCACGCTCAACCCCCTGGGGAGGTTCCTGAAGCTGCTCTCCTCCAGAAGCAACTCCAGAAGCAAGAACGAATGATTCGCGAGCTTCAGCAGCAGCTGAAGGCAGTGCAAACTGCCTCCTTGAGGGAAGTCTCGGAGCCTCAAGGGAAAAAGAGGGATGCTCCCAGCAAGGCAGCCCAGCCTCCCCGTGAGGAACTCAGACATCATCCGGACCACCAGAAACGGAGCCACATCCATGACGAAGGCTCGAGCAACAGCCGAAGTCACCACAGCCGAGGCGGCCGAACCCATAGCCGTCGCAGCCCGAGCCGTCCCAAGAGGAAGACCCGAGCTCAGACTCCAGAGAAGGATGACGAGCAAGAGCGATTTGACAAGCGCGTCAGATTGGCTCTCCAGCGCAACTTGGACATGCGGGACCAGAAGCAGCTCTGTGGTCACACTGATCTCGGGGGCTCTCCCTTCACAAAAGAAATCGAGCACACCCCCTTACCCAAGAAGTTCTCCGTCCCGCGGTTCGTCCCCTACGACGGACTGTCCGATCCATCTGCGCACCTCCGACACTTCTCCCAGAAGATGTCCATCTGGGGAAACGAGGGTCATCTAAACTGCAAGATCTTCTCCTCCAGTTTGGGTGACCTCCCCCTGAAGTGGTTCTGCTCCCTTCCGGAGCAGTCAGTTTCCAGTTGGAAGGAGCTCCAGCTCTCCTTCCTGAAGAAGTTCCAGGCCTACGCCGTCGTCCCCAAGAAGGAAGGGGACCTCATCGCCCTGAGAATGAAGCAGGGCGAAACCCTCGCCAAGTTCACCCACCGATTCTGGGCGATCTACAGCCAGATCGAAGACGCGAGAGAGGCGATAGCCATCTACGCTTTCCAGCACGCCCTGATCCCCGGCATCGACGTACGGAAGGACTTGGCCGGGGACACCCCAGAGTCCATGACAGAGTTGATGTCCCGGGTGAAGCGCTTTATCGCCCGGGAGGAAGACGAGATCCGAGCTAAGGATCGCGACGGGCATCCGGAGCCCGAACAGAAAGACAGCCAGCCTCGGCAAAGAGGCGGGAGATCCTCCCAGAAGCAGGAGCCCAAGCGGGACTGGGCCTCTAGTGCGACGAAGCCTTCGTCGTCCAGGTCTGGGGGCAATTGGAAGCCCAGACCTCCCTCCAGCGCCAGCCAGAGCGTCAACGTCGTCTTCAAGGAGCCGATCTACCGCATCCTGGCCAAAATCAAATCCAAGCCATTCTTCAAGTATCCTCCGCCCCTGAAGAATGAACCCACCGAAGGAGCCCGAAGCAAGCACTACTGCTCCTTCCATAAGGGCAACGGGCACAGGACCGAAGAATGCAGGACTTTGCAGTGGTACCTGGAAAAGCTGGCCAAAGAGGGCCACATCCCAGAGTTCATCAAGGAAGGAGATGCCGGTGGCAGCGAGGGCCGGGTTCACCAGAACGCAGCCCAGGCTCCAGACAGCGAGGACTCAGAGAAGATCATCAACGTGATCCATCTGGCGTCCTCAGCTCCCGCTTCCTCGTCCCGGGGAAGCTCTCAGACCCGTGCCGAAGCCAGGCGGGCTTCGCACGAGAAAGAAGTGATGAAATCCGACCTCGCCCCGGCATCCAAGAAAGCCCGCCGCGACAAACCAGCTATCTCGTTCTCGGATCGAGATCTAGAGGGAGTCCAGGTCCCTCACAACGACCCCCTGCTCCTCACCATGAAGTTGAGAGACTTCACCGTGAAGAGGATCCTCGTCGACTCCGGCAGCTCCTCCGAGGTCCTCTACTACGACTGCTTCAGACGGATGAAACTCTCCGAAGCAGACCTCACGGAGGTTCGTGCACCTCTGCTAGGGTTGTCCGCGACACCAGTCTACCCCAAGGGTAGAATCACCTTGGAAACCCAAGTTGGCGGAGCCTCCGTGACAGCCGACTTTCTGGTTGTGGATGCCCCTTCCCCCTACAATGTCATTCTGGGCAGGACGTGGCTCCACAAGCTAGAGGCAGTTCCCTCTTCCTTCCACCAAAAGCTGAAGTTCGTCCATGAGAACGAGGAAGGCAAGATGGAGGTAGTCACAGTGAAGGGAGACCAGCAGCAGGCCAGGCAGTGCGTATTGGCCGCAGTACCAGCAGTGAAGGAGCCAGAGCGCATTAACCTGGCCGAATTCGAAAAGGGCCTCGATGAGATCGGCAGGGACCCTGAGAAGAAGAGCATCGAGGACCTAGCCGAGGTCAGGCTAGATCCGACAGACCCAGACCGTTTCTTCCTGATCGGCACCCAGCTGTCGGACGAAGAAAGGGCCGAACTCTCTCGGTTCTTGATGCAGAATGTGGATGTCTTCGCTTGGAGCCCAAGCGAGATGCCCGGGGTCGACCCTGAGGTCATGTGCCACAAGCTCAACGTCGACCCCGACCACAAGCCAGTAGTGCAGAGGGCCCGCAGAACCGGGCTGCAGCAGACAGATGCGGTCGTGGAAGAGGTCGACAACCTGCTAAAAGCAGGGGCCATCCGGGAAGTCCAGTACCCGGTATGGCTGGCCAACACGGTGGTCGTCAAGAAGAAAACTGGAAAGTGGAGGGTGTGCGTAGACTTCACCGACCTGAACAGGGCTTGCCCTAAGGACAGTTTCCCCCTCCCGAAGATCGACCAACTGATTGACGCCACCGCTGGTCATGACCGAATGAGCTTCCTCGACGCCTACCGAGGCTATCATCAGATCCCTCTCTATGGGCCCGACGAGGAGAAAACTTCATTCATCACCCCCCGCGGCACTTACTGCTATAAAGTAATGCCCTTCGGGCTGAAGAACGCGGGGGGCAACCTATCAGCGCCTCGTCACGAAGATGTTCCAGGCCCAGCTCGGCCAAACGGTGGAGGTGTATATCGACGACATGGTCGTCAAATCGTGCGCTCCAGCGACCACCTGGTAGATCTCGGCCAAGTCTTTGACATCCTTCGCGCCTACAAGCTCAAGCTCAACGCTTCCAAGTGCGCCTTCGGCGTAGCCTCTGGCAAGTTTCTCGGCAGCTTGGTGACGCGGAGGGGGATAGAGGCCAATCCAGACCAGATCACTGCCATCCAGGACATCCAGAGTCCCTCCACCACAAAGGAAGTTCAAAAGCTTACGGGAATGGCCGCCGCACTCAATCGCTTCATCAGCCGCTCATCAGATAAGTGCAGGCCTTTTTTCCAGCTTTTGAGGAAAAATTTGAAGTTCCAATGGACCCCCGAGTGCGACCAGGCATTGGCCGCACTCAAAACTTATTTGATGTCACCCCCATTACTCTCCACCCCGACTCGGGGGGAGATTCTGTATTTATACCTAGCGGTCTCAGATCACGCAGTGAGCTCCGTCCTCATCAGGGAGGACGAGGGAGTTCAAAAGCCGATCTATTACACGAGCAAGACCCTGCTCGATGCCGAGACCAGGTACCTTCTGTTGGAGAAGCTTGCGTTGGCTCTTGTCACTGCCTCCCGCAAGCTCTCCCATTATTTTCAATCCCACACTATTGTGGTGATCACGGAGCACCCACTCCGTTCCTTGTTCAAAAAAAGCTGACTTTTCAGGGCGCATATCAAAATGGGCGGTTGAATTGGGGCAGTATGACATACAGTACCGTCCCCGAACTGCAATCAAAGCCCAGATTCTGGCAGACTTCATAGTCGAATTCGCCTGCCCCAACCAGGCTCAGACCCAGCTCGGCACGGCACTGGGGGGCACAGGGCAAGAGCCAGCAGAAACAGAAGTCCATCAGTCTCCCACCTCGGCATGGAGGATCTTCGTCGACGGGTCGTCCACCTCCAAGAGAGCTGGCGCCGGCATAGTTCTCCAATCGCCAGAGGGACTGGTCATAGAGCAGGCTTTCACCCTCGACTTCAAAGCGACGAACAATGAGGCAGAGTACGAAGCACTGATCGCAGGGTTGAACAGCGCCCGAGTCCTCGGAGCCCAGCACCTGGAAATCTTCAGCGATTCTCAACTGGTAACTAGCCAGCTCGCTGGAGACTACCAGGCCAGGGACGACAGGATGGCGGCTTACTTAGCCCTGGCAAAAAAGCTACTCTCCCCATCCCAGGAAGCCGAGGTCAGGCAAATCTCCCGAGATACCAACACGCACGCAGATGCGCTTGCAAACCTGGCCTCCGCTGTTGAAGCAGGAAAGAAGAGGACCATCGAGGTCGGATCAGTATCAAGGTCAAGTCTAGAACTCCAGTCATCTCGGCTTGTCCTCTGTGCTGACCTCGGCCCCAGCTGGATGGATCCAATCGTTGCCTACCTGAAGGATGACCAGCTCCCCGAGGACAAGACTGAAGCCCACAAGATCAGGCTCAAGGCAGCCCGCTTTTGGCTCTCTCCAGAAGGCAAACTCTACAGGAAGTCCTTCACAGGCCCGTACCTCCAATGCGTCCACCCATCCAAGGTGGACGACTTCCTGTACGAGATCCATGAAGGAATCTGCGGCAGCCATATAGGAGGCCGCTCATTGGCCTACAGGGCAATCAGCCAGGGTTATTGGTGGCCCTACATGCAGAAGGACGCCCAGGTCTACGCCAGAAAATGCGAGAAATGCCAGAAGTTCTCCCACTCCCTCCATCAGCCAGCGCAGGACCTGAGTCCCCTCTCCAGTCCATGGCCCTTCGCTCAATGGGGCCTGGACATTGTGGGGCCTCTTCACCGAGCTCCAGGGAACAAAAGATGGCTGATAGTGGCTACGGACTACTTCACCAAGTGGATAGAGGCTGAACCGTTGTCTTCCATCACGGACAGGGACTCCAGGAACTTCGTCTGGAAAAACATCCTCACGAGGTTCGGCATCCCTCGGACCCTGATCTCGGATAACGGAACTCAGTTCGATTCCAAATCCTTCAGAGATTTCTGTCAAGAACATGGCATCAGAAACCATTACTCCACCCCGGCATATCCACAGAGTAATGGCCAGGCAGAAATCTCCAACAAAGTGATCCTGGACGGCCTGAAGAAACGACTGGACAAGGCAAAGGGCAGATGGACAGAAGAGCTCCCGAGCGTGCTGTGGGCTTACAGAACTACTCCTAGGAGATCCACCTCGGCGACACCATTCTCTCTGGCCTACGGGATGGAAGCGGTCATTCCCCTGGAAATCGGCCTTCATACCCTGAGGACAGAGCTGGTCGACCAAGGTCGGAATGAGACGAACCTGGCGATGGAGCTGGAGCTAGCGGACGAACGACGAGAAGCAGCAGCCCTGAAACTAACCGACTATCAGCAACGGTTAGCCAGGGCATACAATCAAAATGTCAAGGAAAGAAGGTTCACCACGGGAGAGCTCGTTTTAAAGAAGACCCTGCCAGCTGACAGAGAACCAAATGAGGGGAAGCTTGCTCCGAACTGGCACGGCCCGTACAGAGTAGTTTCACTGGCAGGAAAGTCAGCCTACAAGCTCGAAGACTTGGATGGCAAGCCATTGCCGAGACCGTGGAATGCATCCCACTTGAAGAAATTCTATTTCTAAAGATGTAATGAACTTCAGAATCAATAAAAGCAGCTCTTGCCTTGTCATCAATCTGTCTCCCCGGTCGACTCCGGCAACACAGGCTCAACGCCTTGGAAATGGCTTCGAGTTCCTACACTCAGCCTTTCCTAAAATCCCGTGTCTTGGACACACAGGCTCAACGCCTTGGAAACGGCATAAAAGAGTTCCTACACTCAGCCTTTCCTAAAATCCAGTGTCTTGGACACACAGGCTCAACGCCTTGGAAACGGCATAAAAGAGTTCCTACACTCAGCCTTTCCTAAAATCCCGTGTCTTGGACACACAGGCTCAACGCCTTGGAAACGGCATAGAAGAGTTCCTACACTCAGCCTTTCCTAAAATCCCGTGTCTTGGACACATGGGCCCACCGCCCTGGAAGAGACCTCGAGTCCCGACTCGGTCACTTCCTAAAGCTCCTAGCCTTGGGCTATGGGGAGGCTTCGAGTCCACACTCAGCCGAGATCGGGCCCACCGCCCTGGAAGAGACCTCGAGTCCAGGCTCGGTCGCTTCCTAAAGCTCCTAGTCTTAGCCTATGGAGAAGGCCTCGAGTTCAGACACTCGGCCGGATTCCCAAGATCAGGGCTTTTACACCCCTCAAAGATCATTGCCGAGCTCACGCTTCCACAGCCGAGACCAGGGGAATGATGATTCCATTTCGGCGCAAGGCAGCTCGTCTCGGCCAAAGCCAGCCATTTCGGCCAAAGGCAGATTTCCAGAAGAGAGCTGTCCCAGCACTCAAACACAAATGCAAACATTCCAGAACAGTGCGAAGAAAGAGGAGAACTCAAAAGCATTGTACATGGTTTGGGTGATCACAAAATTCCTTTTCATTCATTGGAAACTGCTTCGTTACAAGAAATACACAACAGAAAGCAAAGTACAGAAAGGAGGACCATAATCCTCTAAAAACAGAAAATAGAGAGGGGCTAGAAGATTCTGATCTTCGCCGACTCTCCAGGCAGAAGGCTCGAAAACGCTGGATCACCACCTGGAGGTTCTGAGCGATCCTGGACCTCACTGGCTCTGCAACACCCTCGGTGGCCAGAGGGACCAGCCAAGCTTGAAGAAACCTCTCGGACCAGCAGAGCCTCAACCCGCCTTCCGTACGACGGGCGCACAGGGTCGTGTTGGACGAGAATGCGCCACCGTCCCCTCGCAGCGCATCCTCACTCTGTCTGGCCAAGGGCCAGTGCCCATGGACCCGCGTTCAGAGAGCGCGCGGCCCACGGGGAGTTCCTTCAGAGAGCGCGCAGGCCACGACAGCCTTCCCCCCTTGGGGGCAGCCGTCCAACGGCGCAGGGTTTTCCCCCGGATCAAGCAATCTCAGGCACCTCCCAAACATGGCTCCTATGTTCTTTCCCTCTCCCATGGCGAGCCTGTTCCCCCTATTTATAGGATGGAGGAAGGCCCAGTCTCCAAAGGGAGTTATGGGGCGAAGTCCCCCACGCGTTGTTGGGAAGGCGCGACTATTGACCAGCGAACCCTATGGCGCCACGTGGAGACATCCGTCAGACTCCCTCGTCTGCCGCGCCACCATGTTCATTGCTATTCAAGATCACCTAAGATACGGAGGATCAGCGCGAATACCAGTGAAGATCACCCAAGATACGGAGGATCAGCGCAAATGCCAATGAAGATCACCCAAGATACGGAGGATCAGCGCAAATGCCAATGAAGATCACCCAAGATACGGAGTATCAGCGCAAATGCCAAAAAAGATCTTAAGGGAGCACTCTACCGAACTCAAGCAAATCGAAGAACTCAAGCTTAAAAGAGAAAAGCATGAGTATTTCGGAAAATCTTCATTTGTATTAAAGTTTCAATCATTACAGTGTTCAGCAAATACAAATCGAAGAAAATTACAAAGCATAAAGCAAAGAAGCAAAAATCCCAAGGTCCCGATGTCCCGAGGTCATGACCGGTCAGTTGCACGAGCTGCGGCGTCAGAGGCTTCGCCGGATGAACGGGCAGAGTTCGGCACCGGAAGCGGGTACGGAGGCGGCTCCCGAAAGGAGCGGTGGCCCTCCGAGACCCCGACCTCTTTCAGTGCGGCAAGCCACCCTTTCGCCCAAGCCTTATCCCTCACCACAAGAACCCTTTCCTTGTAGTGGGCGGTGACCTGCGCTTTGGCATCATCAAATGCAGCATTGCACTCGGACTCGAGCTTAGCCTCGGCTTCATCCGCCCTCTTGGACTCGGATTCAAGCTTCGCCTCGGCCTCGTCCGCTCTCTTGGCCTCGGCTTGAAGTAGGGCCGCATAATCGTCTCCCATCTTCGAAATGGAGACCTCGAGCTCGGCCGACTTAGTCCTCTCCGCCTCGGCCTCCTCCCTCGCCTGCTCGAGCTTCACCGCGAATTCCTCTTCTGCCTTGGCCAACTTCTGGCTCACAGCGTCCAGGGACTCTTGCAGGCCGTTCTTCTCCACGGACAGCTCGGCAGCGTCCGCGCTGTACCTCCAGATCCTATCAGCAACGGCCATGGACTTCTGAGCCGCCTGTCAAATGAAGACGTACATGTTAGATCCAAAGAGCGTCAGACGCTAAATTGCTGGTTTAGCAAAGGAAAATGAAGATTTACCACGAAGTTGGACTGCAGCATCGACAAGATCAGCTTCTGATCGCTGTACTTATCCAGCCGCTCCATGTCCCGGGGAAGGGCACAGGCTCGCCCAAGGGCCTCGAGGACCGGGAGATCGATCCTGTGAAGAATGCTATCCTCCACCGTCATCGGCCTCCCCGGCCCGAGCATGAAGCTCGGCTCCCATAACTGCGGCCCCGACGGCAACGAGGCAGCGGCCGAGCTAGGGCCCGCATCAGTCCTCGGCATCTTCAGCGGCCGAGTCCCCTCCTGCTCGACCTCGGCTGGGGGCAAGCGTACCCCTAGGTCAACAGGGCAAGGGGGCACGGGCACCTCCGCCACCTCTGCAGGAGAAGCCACCCGAGCCCTCGGAGACGGATGCCTCGGAGAATCTACCGGCTCCTCGGGGGCTCGGACGTCCTCCACTCCAAGCGCCAAGGCCTCGAGGTCCTCGAAGGACAAACGCCTGGTGTGCCTCATCCCGGATCCTGGCGAGGGAGATCGGGCAGATTGACTCGATTCCCTTCCTGAGACCTGGGGTAGTCTCGATTCCGCTAAGGAAGCTAGGATTCCAGACGCTGCCCTAGCTTCAGACGACGCCCGCGAGGGCTCTGCGACCTCCGGAACGGCCTGCTCCTGACCAACCCCGGATCCGGCACCTTCACTCGGGATCGGCTCTACGGTGCCCCTCAGATACCCGCGGTACTTCGGCTCATATCCTAGCAGCGACCAAGCCGCCCTGCCGTCGTGACCGCTGTACCGCTTCACCAGACGGAGCCAGGCATCGTTCCTCTTCCAGATGTATTTGGCAGCCCGTCTCCTCTCCTTCAAAGCTGCAGCAGTCAGAATCATAAGCACGGCAGAATAAAAAGAAACTCATGAAAAAAGAAAAAGAAACGGAGGATGTTTACTTGGGATGGTCCCGAAGTGGCGAGGGACCTGGTAGCCTCTATCGGTGTCGGCCTCCCCAAACTCCCAGTTCCCAGAGACGTATAGAAGATCGTCCCCGGCATACTTGCTCGAATCCTCCAAGTATCGGACGAAGCCATCCCGGCCTGACTTAGCCCGGAGATAATAAGATTCCCCGGACCTGCATATGTCATAGACGTCCTCAAGATCGAAGACGCCGAAGTCGGTGCCCAGGACCTCATTCAACTTGACCGTGCCCATCACGATCTTGAAGGCATTCGGCAGCAGTTGGCAAGGGCAGAGACGCCACTGACTAAGGCACCTCCTGAGAAGCGGATGAAGGGGGAATCGGACCCCGCCTTCTATCACAGCCACCAGCGGAAAAGGCATCCAGCCTCCCATAAAGGCGCGAGGGTTGTAGCCATGGGGGTCAGCACCCCTGACTTGGACATCAACAGGGATCCTAAAGGCCGACCTAAAGCCCTCGATCGCCGCCTCGCTCTCTAACCAGTGGTTGTAAATCCCCATTCCTATCCCAGTCTAAAAGCAGAGAAACCCGCAGAAGAAGAAGCAGAGCAGGAAGAACTTACAGAAGCAGAACGAAGACGCCGGACAGCGAAGAGACCTGACCTCAGCAGCGCACCACTTCTCGGATGAAGCTCCCTCACAGTAGCCTTCCCTCTTCTGACGCTCGCCTCTGATTCAGAATCGCAAACGAAGGATGGAACAGACCTCAACTGCCCTATAAATAGCAGAGAGTTCCCCCTTTTTTACAGAAACCCTAATCGGGCGTGCCAAGGGGCGCCCCCCCTGGGATTTCGCGCGAATCATTTCGAAGATTTATTACGCCTCCCTGAAGCGGCGCGCAAATCATTTCAAAAATTGATTGCGCCCCTGACGAAACGGCGCGTACGACCTCGAAGAGACAGACAACCAGCCAGGGGACGACACGTGGAGCCGTCGAACTGTCTTCAGCATTGAATAGGGGACGCCATTTATCACCTCGAACATCCAAAGCGACACCGAGTCAGGGCCGAAAGAGGATCTCCTACAGATAGACCCGGCACATAGCTCCCGACCTCACGGCACTGACGTTCTACGCGAGCTCAGAAGCTAGGGGGCAATTGTGTGGGGAAATTCCCAGAGCTACAGGATTAAGCTAATCACAGCCATCATACGGGGCTAAACATTCTCACGTGCCATCCGCGTGCCATCCGCGTGCCATCCACGTGGCACCGATCTCATCCCGGTTACCAGGGCAGAGGCCTTGGCCGACATCATACATCTCCAGGCCACAAGCGCCGAACTGGACCACCTCGGGAATCATCTCGGCAGAGAGTCCACATCGGCAAGGCCACCCCGGACGCTATCTCCGCAGATAACCCTACCTCGGCTAAAGCCACCTCGGCTGAAGAAGCCAGAACAGTAACCGAAGTGAGAAAGAACCTTCGCCTGGACCCCTCATCCCCCACGTCACCAGACACGTGGAAGGATAGGGTCACGATCTAGTGGGACAGACACGACATCCAGCCGCCCACTATCTTCGCCAGACCGCCACATAGCAGCATCCAGCGGCTGAGGCCACATCAGGGCAAGGCCCGAGGGCAGATCCGCTGGTACTCCTACCGCCAAAGGCGCCCAACACAATCTGGCCCAACAAGACATGCATTTAATGCAATGTGGGCTGACCCGACTGGCATTAAATGCTGAGTGGGCCGGATTAGACCGCATTTATTACTTTGCGGGCTGATCATGACTTCCCAGTCAGATCATGGGACCCACACCCAGATATTCTTTGAGAGATACGATCCATTCCTCTATAAATAGACCTTCGAACACCATGCAAGGTACGCACATTATTATTCACAGAGCCCTTATTCTGCCTCTCCTCTCCCTCTCTTCCATCGTTCCAGTTCATATACTGACTTTGGCATCGGAGAGCCTTGCGCCGCTCAGGCCAGGGTCCTCTGACCGTTTGCTATTCCTTTTCAGGCTCTCGGACGGCATCCAGACATCCCAGACACCATCATCTTCACGGATAAGTCCTGTAAGGCACCCTCTTATTGTGGGTCATAATTTTCTGCACCTACATTACTGACTCCCCACCTTTCTCTCTTTCTAAACGACTTTTTCCTTTTTAATGGCCCTCAAATATCTCTCTTTCGTCCACCCCATTGCCCTCGCCTAGCTAGGAACACCTCTCTATCTCTCTTTGTTTGATCCGCATCCAAGCTTGTTCTCTATCATCACTATTTTTTTTCCCTTTCTTTGTTGTCATGATGTGAGTATTAGATAAAGGTAAGTGACAATAATTTCATCAATTGGAAGGCAAGTCAAACAAACCAAAAATTTGACCATGTTTTAAATCCGGCTTAGGTCAAAGCCTAAAAACCTTTATACCTATCCTGATCCAATCAACTTAATACCAAGCCTGCCTCTAATTGGAAAATCTCATATTTTTGATTTCTTATAATTCTTTCCATCTCAATATTTCTACTAAAACCTTTTTCATTTCTATAATTATTAATTTATTTAAATTTTCAGCTGTGTGGTTTTTAAGAAAGTCTATAATTTTTTATATGTGAGAAAAACTTCTATTTTAAATTTTATAAAATATAAACATATGAAATCAAAATTAATTTTTTTGTTTATGTCATAAAATTAAATGATATTTTTTTTTTGTATGACTTCTAACGCCTGTGCTAAACACGGGGGCATTTTGCTAGTTCAATTGATAGGTGTTTGTTTACTACTTTACTACTGGTGTTAGATATCTCATGATGTTTCTTACCTTCTTTTGATTAGATTCATTTAATCTGCCTAATCACCATCAAATGGCACTGTGGATGTCAAGGAATTATCAAAAGAGTCCACATGTTAATGTTGGATCTTATCCCAACATAATAACATATATATCCTATCAACTACATAGGGAAGTTCTCCACCACCAGACATGGACGGAGGGGAGGTCCAGCGCGGGCAATTGCCCCCACTCAGTTTTTTAAAATCTCAATAATATAGTGGGTCTTTTCACCCTTTGTCATGGGTAAATTTAACATTTTTCTAATTTTGCCCCTACTTACCTTTTGCTACAACTTAATAGAATTTCAAAAGACACATAGGGGCAATGTTATCAATTAATCATTTTTCTATTTCTGCCCCTAATCACCTTTTGCTGCAAATAGAATTCCAAAAGACACATGGGGCAATCTTGTCAATTGTCATTTGGTTGCTTTGGAAGCAAAAGACACGGAAGAAAGATGTCATTTCTATCTCTCATTTGGTTTTTTTTTTCAACTTCTATCTTTAGCATATTTTTCCTCAAGTGTAACCAACCATTGGCCTCCTCTATTTTCTTCAAAGATTCAACCTCATAGATTATGATTTCTCAAATACGGGTACATTTTCAATCCATTCCATTTGTCGTTTTTTTTTTTTTGATTTAAACTGTATTTGTTTGCTTATCGGATGAATATATATATATATATATATTCTTTTATTTTTTAATGTCTTGTGCATTTTTTTCCACTCTTGTATTTGGGAGGAAAGAATTGTATTTCATAGACTAACTACAAGACACTTGAATCCAACTCAGATAACAACCTTATAATATGACGTGTTTTTTACTGTATGGTAGTGATTGGATGATGAGGTCCAACGGTGGATGCAGTGGGCCTCATCATTTCACTTTGATTGCCGCCGTTTGTGGAATGCTAATGGACGGATGTGATCGTGCTATTTAGATGGTTTTGATGGACGACTAAGATCTTACCTAGCCTGAGTAATAGAAGGTCGGGGTGGGGTGTGTTTGGACTAATGCATTCATGGTTTGGTGTTTCCTTTTCAATGTTTTATTGTTGATCACCATCTCACACTAGTAAGGACTCTAGAGGTGTAAGGAAAGGAGATTCTATTTTACTTTGTAAAGATAAGTAAATCTATTCTAAATGGCATTTAAATTCCAATTTGTAAAGACAGGTGAACCCTTCTTTTAATTATCCATGATGTCATCAATGTGGCCCATCCCAAGATCTGCCTCAGCGGATAATGATTAATTAGGTAATAAAAATATGGGGTGCAATAAAATTCTGTTAGTTTATTTTATTTTTCCTTTAAGTTTTCACATAAGTATGTGATTAATGCATTTTTTTCCTTTTGAGATTAAATGAAAGATGTGGGTTATGTCTTTTGAGGATATTATAAGTGGATAAATGATATATATATATTATCAATCATAGCTTCTTACATAGAACATTAATCTTTCATTTAGTAAAAATTTTAATTGCTCTTTGCCCCCTCTAGAAGAAATTTCTGGCTCCGTCCCTGCCACCAGAATAATGTTGATGGAGATCTCATTCAGGATTCCACTAACAAATAATCCAAAACCTGAAAATGAAATACAGAGGATTGGAGTCCAGATCACCCAGATATCGCGACATGATGAATTGAAGATGGATGACCAAAACTGGTTAAATAGGTCAACCCATTGTTTATGCTGACATGGCCACTGGTTGCTTCAAGACTCTCGAGGTGCGTTCACGTCATCGTGGTATGCTGACAGTAATTGTCTTAATAGGAAATTCTCTCAATTTATACATTGAGTAACAAGATTATTTAAAATTTACTAAACTAAATCTCTAACAAACCACTAAAATTTTTAATTATATATTTTATTAAAGCAAAGGGTTTTAAAGGAAATTTTGACAATAACTATAGATTTTGACAAGGAGTTATATCTCTTTTTCACCCCCAAATCACTCTAACTTTTTTCCACTTTTCACTCCTCTCAACCACTTCATTTTCATCCCAAATTTCACTTACTCTACTTTTTCTATCATTTCTTTTCCACCCCGTTGTTCTTCCTCTCCATTTCCACGCTACATACTCTTGGATTAAAAAAATAATAAAAGGAGGTACGATCATAATTCTCTTTTTTGTTGTTCTCGGTTATTAAGTGTTTGGAGATGATTCTATGTGATCTAAATTTCTTTTTGATTGACTTAAATTTTATATATATTGCTGCAAATTTGATTGGTAAATACGCCCGTGCTAAACACCGGTTATTGTGCTAGTCTATCCTTAACCTATCACACCCCTGAAACTGGTTGTGCATGTGGGTCTTCCACCGATCAGGTTGACCCAAAAGAAAACTGACCCTAAGGTTGGCCTGGCCCGATAGACCAGCAACAATCGTTGTAGCAAAGGAGTTGCTACTCGCAAGCTCTAGTGGGCGCTGGGTCTTCAGGCCCTTCTCTTGGAACCTTCGCAGTGCAGAAATTTCAAACTCCGATCCCTGTTTTCCTTGCAGTATCCAAATTGGCCTCGTTCACTCTCCCTCTTTAAAGTTTAAACTGAGAGAGAGAGAGATACTGCTGACATTTTTTTCTCCTCTCTCGTCGTCGCTCTTTCCTGCTGGCTCCTCCTTTTAAAAGTGAAGAGAGAAAGGACAAAAAAACTTTAGAAAACTTATCTATTTCCACGGGCTTTGGCACCCAAGGCAAAACGACTGGCTGCTCATTGCCGGCTTCACCGAAAATCAGTGCTTCCACGACCTTCTAGCTCCTTCTTCGTTGCTTCTGTAATAGAAAGTTGCGTAAAGGGGTGAAACGGAAGAACAAGAAGAAAGACTCTAAATTAACCATTAAACGCATTATAATTTATAACTTAGGCCCAAAGGAGAAAGAGAAGCTACACGAGTTAGAGTTTGATCATCCCAATCAAAACCCTCGCCAGAGATTGACCTTGGTGTTTACCCAGTTGGCCTCGTGGGAGGTCCACCATACGATTTTTAACAATGATGGAAAAAGAAGGAATTGAGATGTCAGAGATGGAGAGAGGTTTTCCTGGCAGACAACTTGACCATGGGGGGCTCCAGGGGTGGAATCAGGATTTCATCTCCGGGGCTAAAATTTGATTAAATTTTTATTTAATTAAATATTATAACTATCATATTTTTAGGTTTTTTTTCGATATAGTTGTAAGTTCAAGCGTGAAAAATATATTACGATTCAAGACTAAATTTTACATGAAAATTAAAACCAGTATTGACAGTATATATTCAGCCTTAATAAAATATAAGCAAAGAAAAGTTGTAAAATAATTATTTCTTAGTACATTTCAACTCAATCATCTATCAAAATGGAACTCAATGTTCTTTTAAATCTCAAAAATCGTCTATGATTGATTATGTGCTAAGCTTCTCAGCAATTTTCTTTTTCAATGCACACCCATTTTGCCGCGAAGCCTAGTTTTGACAATATTCATGACTGAAAATGATCGTTAAGTAGTTGCAGTGGAAACTGGAAGAGTAAGTACAAGTTCAATCACTCTAAAAACAAGTTGGTAGACTGTTGATCTTCTAGTCTTTATCAACCATTGACACAGATCAGAAATAGTTGACAATTTTTGAAAGTCTGAATGTCGAACTACAGTATACTCATAATGGTGAAGTTGCATTCTCAATTGAATTTTCTCATTTTCTGTGAAGTCTTGAGGATAAAAATTGTCTACTAACTTGCAAATATCATCGCCTCTGAAAGATTCATGTGCATTTCGAGGATCCAAAGCTGAGTTAAGAGTAAGCAACTCTATTGCATGCACACTAAACCGAAGATTTAATTCTTGTAATTGAGAATCAATCGCAGTATAAAAAATCTCTATTCGACAATGATGCTCAATTGTAAACTCATCTTGTTGATGGCGGGCTCGACCTCGTCTCCCAACATGACGAGCATTCATATCCGGAACATCTATATTGCGTGCCTCACAAAATGATTTCACCTTGGTAAGTGAAACATCCCACCCAACATCTCTCAAATTTTAGATAAGTGCTTTCTCATTATAAGAACTCAACAAATTCAACATTTCAATATAATTTCCACGATTGATTGAACTATGACTTTCATCGTTGCCTCTAAAAGCACAACCTTGAAATGTAAGCCATTGGACTGTATCAATTGAAGCCGTAAGCCGTAGTCGATTGTTTGTAACTTCTTCCGAAGTGAATTTATCAAGCACTTTCTGTATGTGTTGAGGTTGATTAATCAAGTCTTCACATGATCTCTCGGCAACTTTATGAGGAGAGTTAGGATCTTTCCCCACATGACTCAATAAAGCACAATTTCTTCCATCTTTAACTTTTTTCCAATTCTTAAATCCAGTAAGAGTGAATGCAGATTTCGGATACTTTGAAAGCATAGGTTGGTATGGACCAACCTTAATGTACTTCAGTCGAATTTCATCACGCCGATTAATATCATAATCCCATATCTGTGGACGCAATCCTGGATCATGCTCTAATGATCTAATATCAATTTCATTGAATTCAGTTCTTTGTGATTTTGTAGGACGATCTTCAGAAATTGGATTCTCAACATTAGAGGTCGGCAATGATATATCGGCTTCTAATTAAGTTTTGAGGATTTTTTCTTTTAAAAAATCCATCAATTGTAGATGAATTTCCCATCTACAAATCAAATAAAAATTAAATTTATTTCCAAAATCAAATAAAAAGTATTCATTGTCTCAAAATATGAACCATTCATGATTCATCAAACAACTCAATAAACACACTACAAATGCTCCAGCAGCCTGACCATTAGCCCAAAACTGGGTGCTAGATACAGCTTTACAAATATGACACTTGCATAGAAAATTAAGTTTCTATTGTCCAACTCAAGTCTTACATCGATCAAGACATTCGTGGGCCCGAGGCCATTGGATTTTGGTTACAATTATAAGTTTACATGATCTGAAGCAAAGGGTTGCATCATTTGATCGTCCTTATATTTTGCTTACCCATGATTTGCATCCCAAAAAGTTTAAAGCCCATTTATTTTGATCCTTAGTGGCATCCCATTTTGTGGCCATCCATCAATGGATGGACCCCCCATCAATTGGAAAACATAATGACCATATGAATCTTCAATTCCAAAAGTAGGGGTCCAGATTCTTTATTAATTTGTGAAAAAAAAAAAACAGAGTAAAGGAAAGGGTCAAATGCTACCAATAATAAAAGGCAGAGAAGAAGCTAAGCAGGAAGCAGCCTACCATGAAGAAGAAGCCAAGAGAGCTGCTGTTGCCTCACAGTCTCACAGAAGTGATCTTGGGTCTTGGCCCAAGCCCAGGCATATCAGTGCTTTAATCTCAAACAGTCCTCCAAATCCCAGATCTTCCTATTTCCAACCACGATAAAAAAAAGGGATTATTCATGTTCTTCGTTAATGTAGAAAAAAAATTTTCTCCAAATGGGTTAGCCATAAAAACAAAATGGATCCAAACTGTGGCTTGCATCTTAAAAAAAAAAAAAAAAGAAAAGAAAAGAACCCAGAACAGGAAAAAACCCAGATCTGCCCAAGAATCAGAACCCTGAAAAGATCTATATATTCAAACAAGACAATGGAAACCAAGAAAGAAACCCAAAAGGAGATGTGAAATCGACGATAATCTCAACATGGCTAGTAACTTACCTGAGATGCGAAATTATGAATACCTCTTCTTTCTATGAGCTTCCTTAGTTTCTAGGCGATATTTATTTGAAGAGGAGAGGGACTCTACAAACAATATCTTCTTCTTCACTTCTTTTTCAAGCTGGGGAAATGGGCAGGTTTTGGAAAAGGCCAAAAGGGGCTGGGGAAATGGGAGTAGGGATGGGGGCTGGAAAGGTGGTTTTGGAAGGGTTAGGGCTGGAAAGGTTTTGGGAAATGGGAATAGGGAAAGTAAAAGGGAGGTTTGGGGGGGGGGGGGGGGGGGGGGGGGGGGAGCTTTTTGATGATTTTTAAGGCTTTTCCGCCCCCCCGCCCCCCCGGCCCTTATGTGGTTCCGCCCCTAGTGGGCTCCTTTCTTCCTTCCTTTGTTCTTTCTTTACTCTTTCTTCTCAGGGTCGGCTGACGACAAGTTGAGGACTGAAGCAAAAATCATAAATGGGGCCTTTTTTATTTTTTAATATTATTATAAATATTTTATTTAAAATCTATTGTTCTTGATTTTTGTGATGCAGAATTACTAATTAAGTCAATTATTTTTTTTTTAAATTTGAAAAGATTATAGTTGCTATTATGGGGCCTTATGTTTTGCTATTAGTAATTAAATCACAACTCTCTCAGAAGCTAAAGCTTTAAGCATTGGTCAAACATTTAAAAGTGGAAACAGAGAGGCAAAAAGATATATACATATATATATATATATATATAGAGAGAGAGAGAGAGGGCCCGAAGAGGTGATTTGGAGAATTGGTTGGGCAAGAGGAAATTATGAAGATTATATCTTCTCAAGAGAAAGTTATCATGTGGGCTTTCTTTTAGGGAGAAATAAAAAGATGTCAGTTGTTGTTTTGGAATTTGAAAAGATGCTAGTTGTTATTATGGGCCTTATGTTTTGCATTTTTTGGGCCATATTTTTTGGGCCTAAAACGAGGGTTTTCCTTGCTTCATGGTAGAGCCGCCCTGCTTCTTCTTCTTTCCTTATTTATATCTTGCCAAATTTAGTGGATTTTTTCCCCAATAATTTTAGTAAAGAATGGGGACTTAATACTCGAAACCAGATCCATTTTTGGAACTTCCTTATTGACTATTATTTTGATAAAAACAAGTTCCGGATTAAAATTAGTTCTTTAAAAGCTCAGTTTATTTTTGTTAAGTGGAACTTTTTCAATCATGCTTCTTTCATTATATTCTCAAACTGATGGGAGATTTTGCCTTCTTGTATTGGCTTTAGCCAAGTGGGCAACCATTTGCTTAATGATATGCAAAATGCAAGTGCTTTTCGCCCGGCCTGCTTTTGATATATAATATGGGCTCATTTAATATTTTGCAGCTGAGCTTCAATTAAGTGATAGAAAGCTCAAAGAGTTATTAATTATTAATCGTCCCAGCCAGCCAAAATAAGGAGTCCTTATAATTTAGTGATAACTTGTAAGGAAAAAAAAAAAAGCTAGAAAGCCCATGCAACTGAGAAAAAAGCTTACTTTGGCACCATTTGACATGAGAAAGTAAATTTCTTTTTCTATATCAAATTTTCCAAAGAGAGACATCTTTTCTAATAGAGGGTAACATTTTAATTCCCTGGTTCATCTTTTTCCTGTTTTGTTTTCAAAAGTGCATCGAAGGGTGAAGATGAACAAGAGCAATAAGATCTTGTTAGATATCCTAGGAGATCAGGTGAAAAATTGTTTGATGCTAAGGATTTTTTTTAAAAGATAATAGATTTTTAGCAAGGAGATATATAAAACCCTTAATCAAGCCCTAAAGTCTAGTGTAAAGATCAATGGGTTGCATGTTCTGATTACCCATTTGATTCAGCTTTAATATTTGTCGCAATGGCCTCGACATTTTTCCATCATCTAAATGAAAACCAGGTTGATCATCTGACTTTAACACTTCTCCATCATCAAAATAAAGGCCAGGTTATTATCCAACAACTATGATGTCTATTCTGAGGGTGAGACTGTGAGAGTCCCAGGTAAGATCTAATCTCTTGGGTTCACCCTCTAGACCCCTAATCGGACTCAATTTGTAATTCCATCTCTATATGTATCAGAAGGCCTTAATTTTTTTTTTTTTTTGCTATCGGAGGGTTTTCAACCCTTTGGGTTGGATTAATCCCTCCGGGTCTAAAGGGAAGCTTGGTAAACTTCCCTGTAGCCTCACTATGGTAGTGCAATTTCGAACCAACAACCTTCGCGTGCAAACCGTGGTCCTAGGCCAACTGAGCTACCCCTTGGGGCTAAAAGGTCTTAATTAGCATTAATAGATACTCTAAACATCATTTAGTCTGCACCATGAGCCCAAAGTAGGTATCTATGGATGCCCTATACTTGGGGGCAATTTTAGCCATCTCAATATAATTCATACAAAAAGATATATATATATATATATCATTATTAAAAATATTTAAAATTATGAATAACATTCCCCATGTTTAGCATGAGCACAATTAGCTAGCTATATATAAAATCAAAGGTTTTGCATTCAATTTTGACCAATTTCTTTCAATCTGGACTTTTAGTGGAGCCCACACCCTTCTTGAGGCGCACACAACCCTTCAGCTTTTCAAAATTACTCTTACCATTGAACCACGGAGATTTTTGGTTTAAGATTCGTTAGAAATATTTAAAATAGATACATATAAATGGGATGAGGCTGCAAAACCTGTATCTACCCTGAACCCAAATCGGATCACACTGTATAAATCTATAACCACTCAAAACCCAAAGAGAGACCACTACAAGGGTCTTGTTTTTCTTTTTTTGTTCTTTCTTTTTTACAAGGGTCTTGTTGAGGAAGTGATATCTCTAATTGCAGTAGTTGTAAATGGTAAGTAAGACTAATTTTGACGGTTTTGGTAAATAATTGGTCGTTCTTTGATGTGGGAGACCAACGGTCTGAATTGTGATCCCAATGACACAAAGTCTTTTCTTTGGCTTTCTAGAAATTAATAATTTTTCTCATGAAAACCCTTTGTTGAGGACGGCTCTAGGACTTCACAGATCACAATTTCGCGACCTATGGGCAATTTTGTCAAAAAAAAAATATCCGAGTCTTAACAATTATTACTTGTTGGCAAAAATTAAAATCCCTACCATAAATTTGATAATAGAATACTATTAAAAAACTCCTTAATAAAATCTTATTTGATATGATATAAAAAGTCAATTTCTTATCAAACAACATAAAAATTGTATTTATCAAAGGGAGATGATCGCATCGCTTTCGGTCAGCATTGAATTAAGGGAATCATAATCAAGTGAAGTAAAAAATGAATACCTAACCATCACCACCATAGTAATATAAATCCTAGAAAAGTGAAAGTCCATTTATATATATTACTAGCTAATATCCTTCATCTCTTACCTCTTTAATAGCCTTAAACACGGAGCTCATTTTCTATGTATTCTAACTCAACAAATCTATATCACCCTTGCTTTTGCACAGACATGAGGGAGATAGAAGAGCTTGCAACAATGGTTACCGAACTTGTAATGCGAAATGAAGGCCAAGAGGGAGTCGAACTGTGGAAGCAGCACTCGATCTACAAGGTCCCTGCACATATAGCTGCCGTTAACGCCGAGGCCTTCGCACCAAAAGTGGTGTCCATGGGCCCTTATCATCATGGACAATGGAGGTGCACAAGCAGAGAGCAGCTCGAGTCTTCATCCAAAATTCCAATAAATGCACCAAGGATTATGTCGAGGCTTTATGGAAAGTTCTTCCTGAGCTAATGGATTCTTATAGCCAGCTTGACCAGTTCTGGGTGGGAGAGAATAGGGGAAGATTCTTGGAGCTAATGCTCATAGATGGGTGTTTCTTGCTCGAGATATTGCGCGTCCACAGTTGGAACTTCGATGGCTATGCATCCCATATTGACCAGTTCATGCTTGAAAACCAGGTGCCTTTTACTGCTATTGAAAAGCTACTAACTGTTCAGAACTGAAAGACGGCATATATCTCAATCCATCAAAAGGCTTCATGAAATACAAGGGTGTGAAATTTACATATAATCCCATTCACTTTCCTCTCTACAGTCGATGTGGGACTCCGGAGCGTCACATATTTTATGATAATCATAAGGTTAAAAGAATAGGGATAGTGGTGGGCCAAATATTAGCCCAAGTACTACCTAATTCTTGGCTAAAGAATTTGTACACACCTTGATTTGAGCCCAATATTTCAGAGAGAATCTTAGAAGACCCCCTATATTAAAGGAAAACTTATGCTTTTCTTCTGTATGGTCCTCCAAGAAATAATTTATTTTTTAAAGTAAAAATTTTAACCAGGAAATTTTAACCTTGTCCGACTCAGATTGATGGATTCTACACCTCTCCAACTAGAACAAGGACTTTTTAAGCCATACATTGTAGTTGGTTCTTAACCAAACTTCATGGATTAGTGATTGAGTTATGGGAGTGATTAACCCTGCATAGGCTCCACAAGTTGCATGGTAGGCCGCTCTTCTTATTTCTAATAATTTCGGGTATAATTAATATAATTTGCCACTAATATTTTTTCCAAAAGAAGTAAATGATTTTATTTCTCTCTTATGTATTTATTTCTCAAAATTGTGCAGAATTGCAAGTACATAAACAATCTCATGTGCATGTTTGCATTCTGGAGACAAGAACCTGATGTGCGGAGGGGCTTGCATATGTTGGATGTTGTTGGAAAAATTACGGTTGAACCAAAAGCTGGCGAGCTTAGAAAAGAACAAGTAGAGGAAGACGAAGATAAACGGCTAGCTTCAGGGGCGGATCCAGGCTTTGATGACCTGGGGCGACCGTCCCAGGTTGATTTTAAATTCTTCATTGATTTAAATGGACCCCACATACATATTTGTCTAAACACTATATAATCGCCCCATGTCCGAAGCACATATGTCTAAATGGTAAATAATCGCCCCCCCTAAATAAAAATTCTGGGTCCGCCCCTGGCTAGCCTAGCCATGGATAAGTTGAGGACAACTACTAAATTCTGGTCTGCCACTGAGCTTTGTGAAGCAGGAGTCAAGTAGTTCAAGGCAGTAGATGATGAAGCCATCGCCCTCTCAAGCATTGATTTCGAAAACAGGGTCCTTACCATCCCTATCATTCGCCCTTCTCTTTCATTGGAAGTTTTGGGCTGCAACATTATTGCCTTCGAGGTTATTCACCATCGGAGTCCTTTTCTTGCGCTTTCCTATTTTACATTCATCAATGGTTTATTAGCCTCTGCGGCGGATGTAAGGTACCTACGGTCCCTGAAGATCATCCAGAGCACTGAATTAAGTGACGATGCCATTGTCCAGACTAAAAAGGTTGTTTTGGGTACTCCGGTCATATTTCCATTTAATAATTTGTATGGAGTTGTGAGACTCCGTCCCGAGTTAATCACGATTAACTCTTATTAATCGCACTTATGGCTAATTAAACATGTTTAGTTGAATTAGTGAAGGCTTAGTACCAAATTGACTTGGTTTAGCCTTAATAGAATGAATTAAGCTTAATAAGCTTGTAAAATGAATTGTAATTAGATTGAATGAGTTTTTAGAACTCAAACTAGGAATTGAGAGACTTTTATGTAAATACGTTTTTATACGTATTTCGTTGAATACGGAAACTCTCGATGCCAACACGCGTATCTCGAGGAGTACGTTCACTTCCGTCAAAGACTTGAAGTCGTTTGACGAATATTGAATCAAATGACCATTCATTTGACTTGAATTGTAATTAATGGAGAATTATGGGGGCTAAACGCAATTCGGAAGTTTATATAAGCCAAAGAGATTTCAATTGAATCTTTTTTCAAACCCTAGCCTCCATCTTCCCTCTTTTCTCTTCTTTCTTTCATTTCTCTCCATCAAACATTGAGAGTGAAGTCTTGAGAGTGATTTTGCAAGTAAATTTCATTCACTTCATCCATCTTTTCATCTTCCTCAAGTTTAATTCCAAGTTTGGAATTGGAAAACTTGGATTCAAGAAGGATTCAAGTGTTTTGTCTCAAATTCAAGCTAACAAAGGGTTTTCTTCCATTTGATCTTCAAACAAGGCAAGTATTTACATGTTTCTATGAATTGTAGTGTTTATGAGTCATTAGAACTCATTTGGGTCAAGAAGCCAGAAAATTGGCTTCAGAAACCTGAAGCTCGAACTGAGCTTTTGGGTGGTTATTGGTCGACCGACAGGTCGACCGAGGAACCGACGACCTGACCGACAGTGTAATGTGGAGGGTGGAGTGAACTTCCAGCTCTCTGGATTTCTGACCGACGCAATGTCGGTCAACCGATAGGACAAGGTCGGTCGACCGATACCGTAAAGATGGTTTCAGGATGCAGAGAATTTCAGCTCGCTGGAATTCTGACCGACGCACCGTCGGTCAACCGTCACGAAGCCGTCGGTCGACCGATGGGCTGACCGATAGGTGAACCGACACTGTGCAGAATAGTCTGTTTTTGAGGCCTAATTTATACATGCTGAATATTGTTAATGTATAAGCCTTCATAGGTGTGAACTCAGTTTTCCGAATACATAATTCAAATGATATTCATAAAAAATAGTACGTGTATTGAAAAATGAATGTTTCACTCATTTGCTTGGCTTAGAAGTCTGATTAGTTTCCGCATTTAACTCATTGAGTAAAGGACATTGAATATGAATTGCATAATGAACTATTTCTGCTGCAGCAGATGTTTGAGGTGTTCCGGAACCTCATGGAAGTTAGTGATCTCTGATCAAGACACTGACGTATTCCATACCATTTGACAACCCTTAAATAAAGAGTGTCCATGTAGATATCAACTTAATGATATTACTGGATCCGTTTTTATTATTAAATGAATTAAGAGTGTCCAGATATTACTGGATCCGCTATAATTGTTAATGAATTATTTCACTGGATTATATGATAGCTAGAACTATCATAACATATATGTATTTGTTGAACCGTCGTGTTTATGGTACTATTGATGAATGTCACAGGCCCAGATGCCCGTGCCGGTCTTGCCGAGGCCGCGCCGCCAGCGGAGGATGCCCGCCCAATACCTCCAGGAGGTTTAATCGAGTGGATCTGATCCCGGAGTGTCAATGGATTCATTTTGGAACAAACAAACGAGAATCCGATTGTAAATCATTTTGAATGTAATTAGAAATCCCCGTATTGTATTAAATATACGGTGGTTGACTTTCTAGATCATAGTACTGAACTTATGTATTGTATTTTGTCAATGTATAATTTCCGCCATTGTATACAGTTGACATGTATTGTATTGATATCCCTTGTGAGTTTCGTTTTAGCTTTTGTTAATTCGGAATTTACGGGAGTAAGTATGCGTTCGCGACTCGGGGTTTATCCGAGCTAATTAAATCCCGGGACTGGGTCGTGACATACTTATCGTATGGTATCAGAGCATTAGGTTAAAAGACTTAAGAACCTTGTAAACGCTGTGAGGAACGTTAAGTTAGTAACAAATCTTGAATAGATTTGTGTTTATTGCTTTCACTTTATGTGAATAATATTGATGGAAGTGTTGATATGTCACTCTTACCTTCCGTGTGTATTGTTTTCCAGCATGGCTTCTGGATCAGGATCTGGGCAGGATGACGTTGTAGCAGTCACACCCCCTCCTATATCGGAGACCGATGCTAAGTTTGCTGCTATTTTAGAGCAGATGGCAAAGAGCCACGAAGCACAGATGGGCATGCAAGCCCAATTGATGTTGAGTAATGAACAACTAGCCAAGAGTCAAGAGGCTCAAGCTGGTATGCATGCTCAGATGCTCAGAATGATAGAGACTCAGAGCCAGATGCAGGCTCAAATGCAGATGTCATCACCAGTTCAACAGCATATTGAACATCAGGTGGTGAATCAGAACAAAGAAAAGGATCCTAATGTCCTTTATGAGCAGTTCCGTAAGAGAGGAGCTACTGAGTTCCAAGGCACTGAGGATGTGATGCAAGCCGACGAATGGCTGGAACACATTGAGGATGTACTTGATACAGTTGTCTGCACTCTCAGGCAGAAAGTCTCGCTGACCTCCTCTATGCTAAGAGGATCAGCTAATACTTGGTGGAGAAGTGTCAAGGACACATTTAGGACACTGCCGGAAGAAGGAATCTGGGAAACTTTCAGGAATTACTTTCCAAGAAAGTTTGTTCCAGAACATGTGCAGCAGCAAAAGGAAGCAGAGTTCCTGAATTTGAAGCAAGGTCAAACATCTGTGTCTACATATGTAGATAACTTCCTCAAACTATTCAAGTATGCTCCTGACTTGGTCAATACTGAGGAGAAAAAGATCAAGCGGTTTATTATAGGCTTGAACCCAGAGTACAAGACAGTTGTGGTAGCTGGTCAAATACCTACTACATTTGATGCTGTCTTGGCTAGGGCCTATACCGCTGAAGAGATTCAGCGAGAAAAGGATGCTGCAAACGCTGCTAAGAGGAGTAGTGAACCGTGGTACCCCAAAGGAGGATAGTCCAAAGATTAGAGGCAAAGACCACAGCAAAAGGTCACTCCGAAAGATAATAGGAGTGATAAGCAAGAGAATAAGCCAGTTTGTGAGACTTGTGGTAAGACTCACAGAACTGAGTTGTGTTGGAGGACTACCGGGGCATGCCTGATTTGTGGTTCTTTAGAACACAAAATGGCTCAATGTCCAAAGAGAAGGAGAGATGATAGAGCCCCTTATCAATAGCCAAATCGGGGACAAGCAGCACTTCCTGCACCTCCTCAGAGATTGGCTTTGCCTGCTCCTCCGAGACAACCACAACAGCAACCTCAACAACAAGGTCATCAACGTCCAAATCAGAGACCACAACAGCCTAATAGCCACAGGCAGCTGGATTGGCTTGTGCAGTCAACAGAAAACAGGCTGACGTGGCAAACCAACGTGGTTGAAGGTACTATACTTGTAGATAATAGACCTGCAATAGCTTTGTTTGATCCGGGTTCTGAAAGTCCTTGGGATCCTAACCCTAGAGGGGGGGGTGAATAGGGTGAGCTACTAATAGTGACTAACTATGACCAATTTTAATTTCTTTACAATAACTAGTCACTAGTGATGATAACAAACAATATGCGGAAGCTAAACGAAACAATCACCACAAAAGCAATCACCATAACGCAATCATTTATAGTGGTTCGGCCTCAATGCCTACATCCACTACCGGCTTATGTATCCAACACCCCACCGGATTTCCACTATTATGCTTTTCAAAAGGCTAAGCAATAACCTCTACAATATGCTTTCCAAGGATAAGCAATAACCTTACAATGTTGTTTTTCAAGGCTTAACAACAACCTATACAAGATGCTTTTCAATGGCTAAGCAATAACCTTACAACAAATGATTTCTCTCAAAGAAAGTGTCTTCACAAAACACTCTTATGAGATTACAATTTAAGCTCTAATAAATTGCCTCTAAATAGGCGGATGTGAAAGTGAAAAACAAACTCACACAACACACTAAGAAATGCAAAGATGAATGCTCATGGGGTGTGTGTGTGTGTAGAACTTCAATCAAGTTAAAATTAAGACCAATGAATTTTATGCTTAAAGCATTTCAAAGTTTAAAGCACATAAAAGATATGATTGAAGTCAAATGCAAATCACTTGAACAATTACAAACTTGTGAATGATATGAAAATCTAAAGATCACAAGTTGTATGAAAATGATTAAGATTAATCAAGTGATGCATGTGCAATGTTGTTTTCAAAAACAAAGGTTTAACTAAAGTTCTAAAGAGATTGAAAACAACAAAGAGGATTCAAACAAGTTAAAGAAACATGTTATAAAGGAAATCAAAGATTTTGACTAAACATGTTTAAGAAGTTTTCTAAAACAACCTTGATTTGAATCTAAGTGAAGAATCCAATAAAATCAAAGATTATAAGAATGGATTCAACACATCATAGTTATCATGCTATTAAACATTTCCCAAAGATTTAAAACCAAGGCATATAACATATGATTAGTTTAAGCAAAGCTTACTTGGAGATTTAACTTCATTAATCCAAGCTTGAGCTTTACTAATGACCCTCTTGGTCTCTCTTAGTTCATCCCCTTTTTTCTTGACTCCAAACTCCTCAAAGATGGCTTGGAAGGTCTAAAATGTTCAACTCTTTTTCAAAGGGAATGAAGCCTTTTTATACACAGAAAACAGAGTTTCTGCGTGTCCCCGGTCGACCCCATGACAGGCCCGGTCGACCGACCCTTAACGGTCAGAAAAATGACCGTTGGAGAGCCAAACGGCTCTCTGCCCAGTCGACCCGCAGTGTACGCGGTCGACCGAGATGTGTACCCGGTCGACCGAGTACACTGGGCCCTGGGTCACTTTTCCCATTTTGCATACTTTTGCAATTTTCAAAGATTTTTGATGTGGGACTTGTTGGGGCCATTAAATCAAGCTTGAAACATGATTTAAATCAATCTAAGTATTTTTTAAAATCATGAATCATAAAAAGCCACAAATCATTTGAGACTTTAAAACTTAGGCTAAGCTTGAATTTTGAAATTCCTTTTACAAAATCAATTGCATCCAAAATTAAAACCAATTCATGCATAAAACCTGAGTTTTACCATATTTTAAAAACAATGCATGGATAAAATAAGATTTCAATGTTTTCTAAAATAATGCAAGTGTGAGAAATCAAATGATGATTAAAATGATATGCATCCATCAAATTGCAATACACAAAATTCCTAACAATCTCCCCCTTTGCAATTTGATGGCAAACCTTAACTTAACACTAAACCTCACACTAAGTCTTCAGCTCCTTGGCTTGACACTGCTTGAAATCTTCGGATGCTCCTTCACTTAGCTTGGGCTTTAGCTCTTTTGATCTTCATTCTTCTTGTCCTTAGCTCCAAGCTTTCTTTCTTTTATCTTCTCTCCCCCTTAGACCAAGCACTCTCTTTCCTTGGTCTTTCTCTCCCTTTGCCATTGAATGCTCTCTCCCCCTTTGATCTTTCTCCCTTTTTGGGTAGCTAGAGCATTTTCTCCCCCTTAATCCTTTCTCCCCCTTTGCCATTAAATTGCAAAGGTAGCAATTGAAGAAAGGTACCTACACACATGAAACAAGGAAAATACCTTTAGTAGCACCTGTTAACAAATGAAATCGAAAATGAAATACTTAACAGGCTATTATGCATGTGAGTAAGTTATAAGGGAATAGCAATGGTGAATTTGATCATCTCTAATGCTTCCTTAGAAGGTTTACTCCCCCTCAATCCATAATCTTCTTTTGTCATACTTTTGACAAGAATATAACTATTAGATGCAAGAAGAAGATGGTTTAACCAATTGAGGGATAACTTCAAGGGAAGGATTAGATACCAATTGATAATGATTAACTTTAAGGCTCAATGATCAAATTACCAAATTGGAGAGAAACCAATTGACCTATAAGCTTAAGGAAAGTTGAAGAGCAAGGTCAAAAGGTTAATCTATCATGGATACCAATTGAAATAGGAACCATATCAATTGAGATTTAAGAGTATGACTTATTAGCTCAATCACTCTAAAATGGACTTAAGGAATGTAACTAGAAGGATTAATCCAAGTTAGAGCTATCCATGATGATAAGGGGTTTACTAAACATAGCATCAAATAATATAACTATGAAAATCATATGCTATGTAAATTTTGAAATCATTTCACTCAATCATAAAATATGACTATCAAGTGTAAGATGAGTGAAATGAAATTCAAACCATGATGCCTACCTCAATCATTAACCAACCAAGATTATTAACACATAAACATGGTGGTCACGAGATTTAACCAAATAAGCAAGAGAGGTGGCAAACATGACCATTTATGAAGCTAATGGAATGTGACATGGAACAAAGACATATTACTATCAAGTTTAATCCAATGTGCACAAGGTTTATCACAAATATATAACATCAATTGGAAGTTATACTAATTGAAAATGATATCATTTGATTACCAATTGAATATGGAACATTTTTAAGAGCAAGCATGTGACAAACACAAAATTCCAACAAGCAACATAAATGAATATTCATCACTTTAATGATATAACTATTGAGCATAGTGATGAACATGAGAAATTGCATTTTGAGAATATATGACTTATAAGAATATGCAATTTCCAAAGTGTCAACCATATGAATACAACATCTAAGAAATCCATCATTCAAGAGATATAACTATGTAATTCAAGAAATGAATTTCAAAGAGGTTCATATGATCAAACACTACTATGAGGTTGAAACATGTATAAGTATGACAAATACACATGAATCAAACATCATAACCATCCATTTCACAAAAATGACTAGAAGGCATAAAGGATGGATTTTTGGGTTCTAGTATGGTAACTACAAAAATGACTTAAAGAACACAACCATACATGGAACAAATAAAACATTTGCATAAAGAATGTAACTAAAGAAAGAACATAAATGCAAATGCAATCATGACCAACAAAAGGATTTAACTATAAAGAATAGGTTGGTCAATGAGGTCCAAGGCCTTAAGGTTTGACTAAGTAAATAACTTTTGGAATCCACCTAAGGTCTTGGGAGGGTTGGTCTTTGAGGTCCATCTTAAAAGTCTTACCAACTATTGGAGATTTGACTTGATAAATTTTCAATTTAGACTTATCACCATGATATTTAGATTTAACTAAATTTGGCTTAGGATGGTGATTAGTCTTTTGAGGTTGGTGACTTTTCTTCTTAGGGGATGAATTCTCTTTTCTTTTCTTCTTATTTCCTCCCTTAATTTGACTTTTGAATTTTAGATTTAACTTTGTAACTTTATTCAAAAGTTCTTTCATTTGAGTTATGGGAGGTAGGTTGAGAAGCTTTTTATTGATAGATTCTTTTAGAGTTGGTTTAACTTGTTTAAACTTTTTAGAATCTATCTTAGGAGACTCCTTTTTAATAGGTTTAACTTGTTTAGTCTTCTTGGAGTCTTCCTTGATTTTTAGTGTCTTATCCATCATAGAATTTGATTTACCTTTCTTTGGTTCAAATATGGATTTAGACACATTGCTTCTTCTTTGTTTGCACTCAAACCTAAAATGTCCTTCAATGCCACAATAATTACATTTAGACATGGGCAAAGAAGTGTGAGTGCTAGAGAAAGAGGACTCACCTTTCACAAAGGTGTTGGTGAACTTAGGGTCATGAGAAATATTCCTATCAAATCCAAGACCCGTCCTATCTCTTTTAGATTTACCCAATTTCAATAACTTTTCAAATCTTTCTTCACTTTGGGTAAATTTGCACTCATACTTTTTTTTGTAGGTTTCAAGTTGAGTGACTTGTTCTTTAAGGGTTGAATTTTCATTTTTAACTTTTGTTAGTTCTTGTTCAATTCCCTTAAATTTATTTAGCTCTTCATGGGCAAGTTTTAATTCAAATTTAATTTCATTAATAACATTGGATCCAAGTTCTAGAGTGTTTATCTTAATTTGAGCATTAGATAAATTTTCCTTAGAGATATTCAACTTGGATTCTAGGTTGTTAATGTTTTCATCTTGCCTTTTTAATTGATCTCTTAGTTTTGAATTTTCCTTATTAAGATTATCATAATTTATCTTTGATTCTCTTAGATCATCTTTAATATTAGATAGATTATGCAAAGAGATCATGAACTTAGATTCTGCACAATTTAATAATTCTTCTTTTTCTCTAAGTTCATCTTTTGAAGAGACTAATTCTTGGTTTAGTCTTTTAGATTCTTCTTTTAATCTTCTATTCTTCTTAGAAAGCTCTAAGGATAATGTGCACAAATCCTCATAAGCTTTTTCAATGTCATTATCATTTTCATCATTTTCTTCCTCTTTTAATTCAAATTGAGATTCTTTAAATTCATTGTTTGAATCTCCAATAGTGGGAAGAAGGAGGGGTTTAGAAGAATCTACCAAAGAATCTACAAAGTCCAAACTAGTGGAATCCATTCTTATGATTTTCATGGAGGCACAACACTAGGGTTTTAACTCTAGGTTTTTACACCTAATCAAGAGTTCCAAACACTTGATCCTAATATAGAGCACGAGGCTCTGATACCAATTGAAAGTCCTGGGGATCCTAACCCTAGAGGGGGGGTGAATAGGGTGAGCTACTAATAGTGACTAACTATGACCAATTTTAATTTCTTTACAATAACTAGTCACTAGTGATGATAACAAACAATATGCGGAAGCTAAACGAAACAATCACCACAAAAGCAATCACCATAACGCAATCATTTATAGTGGTTCGGCCTCAATGCCTACATCCACTACCGGCTTATGTATCCAACACCCCACCGGATTTCCACTATTATGCTTTTCAAAAGGCTAAGCAATAACCTCTACAATATGCTTTCCAAGGATAAGCAATAACCTTACAATGTTGTTTTTCAAGGCTTAACAACAACCTATACAAGATGCTTTTCAATGGCTAAGCAATAACCTTACAACAAATGATTTCTCTCAAAGAAAGTGTCTTCACAAAACACTCTTATGAGATTACAATTTAAGCTCTAATAAATTGCCTCTAAATAGGCGGATGTGAAAGTGAAAAACAAACTCACACAACACACTAAGAAATGCAAAGATGAATGCTCATGGGGTGTGTGTGTGTGTAGAACTTCAATCAAGTTAAAATTAAGACCAATGAATTTTATGCTTAAAGCATTTCAAAGTTTAAAGCACATAAAAGATATGATTGAAGTCAAATGCAAATCACTTGAACAATTACAAACTTGTGAATGATATGAAAATCTAAAGATCACAAGTTGTATGAAAATGATTAAGATTAATCAAGTGATGCATGTGCAATGTTGTTTTCAAAAACAAAGGTTTAACTAAAGTTCAAAGAGATTGAAAACAACAAAGAGGATTCAAACAAGTTAAAGAAACATGTTATAAAGGAAATCAAAGATTTTGACTAAACATGTTTAAGAAGTTTTCTAAAACAACCTTGATTTGAATCTAAGTGAAGAATCCAATAAAATCAAAGATTATAAGAATGGATTCAACACATCATAGTTATCATGCTATTAAACATTTCCCAAAGATTTAAAACCAAGGCATATAACATATGATTAGTTTAAGCAAAGCTTACTTGGAGATTTAACTTCATTAATCCAAGCTTGAGCTTTACTAATGACCCTCTTGGTCTCTCTTAGTTCATCCCCTTTTTTTCTTGACTCCAAACTCCTCAAAGATGGCTTGGAAGGTCTAAAATGTTCAACTCTTTTTCAAAGGGAATGAAGCCTTTTTATACACAGAAAACAGAGTTTCTGCGTGTCCCCGGTCGACCCCATGACAGGCCCGGTCGACCGACCCTTAACGGTCAGAAAAATGACCGTTGGAGAGCCAAACGGCTCTCTGCCCAGTCGACCCGCAGTGTACGCGGTCGACCGAGATGTGTACCCGGTCGACCGAGTACACTGGGCCCTGGGTCACTTTTCCCATTTTGCATACTTTTGCAATTTTCAAAGATTTTTGATGTGGGACTTGTTGGGGCCATTAAATCAAGCTTGAAACATGATTTAAATCAATCTAAGTATTTTTTAAAATCATGAATCATAAAAAGCCACAAATCATTTGAGACTTTAAAACTTAGGCTAAGCTTGAATTTTGAAATTCCTTTTACAAAATCAATTGCATCCAAAATTAAAACCAATTCATGCATAAAACCTGAGTTTTACCATATTTTAAAAACAATGCATGGATAAAATAAGATTTCAATGTTTTCTAAAATAATGCAAGTGTGAGAAATCAAATGATGATTAAAATGATATGCATCCATCAAATTGCAATACACAAAATTCCTAACAGGTTCTACTCATTCATTTGTAGCACCTACATTTGTCTGTGATAAAAGACCGGATAGAACAATTAGCTTATGATTTTACTGTTTCTACTCCCTTAGGAAAGAGAGTAGTTTGTGAATTGTATCTTCCCCAATGTAATGTTAAGATCGGGGAAATGTCGATGCCAGTTGATCTGGTGGTATTGACAACTATGAATGATTTCGATGTAATATTCGTTATGGATTGGCTTGCGAAATACAGGGCTTGTTTAGACTATTTTCACAAGATC
This sequence comes from Litsea cubeba, assembly GCA_012931725.1. Classification (NCBI taxonomy): domain Eukaryota; kingdom Viridiplantae; phylum Streptophyta; class Magnoliopsida; order Laurales; family Lauraceae; genus Litsea; species Litsea cubeba. The sequence goes on from CM022946.1 coordinate 20,775,768, forward strand.
ATCACTTTCAAAGTGAATGAGACCAATGCCAGAGTACTCTTGGAAGGAGTCCAAAAGAAATATGACACCAGGCTTGTATCAGCATTAAAGGCTGAACGAATGATGCGTAGTGGTTGTGAGGGCTACATCGCATTTGTTTCGGAAGAGAAGCCTGTACGAGAATTGAAGGACATTCCTGTAGTCTGTGAATTTTCAGACGTGTTCCCAAGTGAAGTACTCGGTCTACCTCCAGCAAGGGAAGTGGACTTTACAATTGAACTCGTGCCTGGTACTGCACCAATCTCGAAAGCACCGTATCGAATGGCACCATCTGAGTTATGTGAATTGAAGAAACAGATACAGGACTTACTTGATAAGGGTTTCATAAGACCTAGTGTCTCACCCTGGGGAGCACCTGTTCTGTTTGTGAAAAAGAAGGATGGCACCCTTCGTATGTGCATTGATTATAGGCAGATAAACCAAATGACAATTAAGAACAAATATCCTCTGCCTAGGATCGATGAGTTGTTTGATCAACTCCAAGGTGCAGCACACTTTTCCAAGATTGATCTTCGATCTGGATATCATCAGATTCGGGTTAAAGATCAGGATGTACAGAAAACTGCATTCAGGACTCGTTACGGTCACTATGAGTTCCTCGTGATGCCTTTTGGTCTAACCAATGCACCTGCAGTGTTTATGGCACTAATGAACAGGGTGTTTGCTTCATACCTAGACCAGTTTGTTGTAATCTTCATAGATGACATCCTGGTATACTCGAAGACAGAGTTGGAGCATTCACATCATTTGAGGACGACTTTGCAAATACTGAGGGCAAATCAGTTGTATGCAAACCTCAAGAAGTGCGACTTCTGGTTGCAGCAGGTGGCATTTCTGGGTCATGTTATTACCAGAAAAGGGTTAGCTGTAGATACAGCTAAGATTGAAGCGGTTACCAATTGGCAGAGTCCGAAGAATGTACCTGAAGTTCGAAGCTTTTTAGGATTGGCAGGCTATTACAGGAGGTTCGTCAAGGACTTCTCAAAGATAGCGGCTCCACTAACGAAACTGACTCGAAAAGACGTTCTTTTTCAATGGGACGATGCTTGTGAGTCTAGTTTCCAGACCTGGAAGCAGAAACTTGTTTCGGCTCCCGTATTGGCTTAACCCGAAGGGAGAGGTGGATTTGAGATCTACTCAGATGCCTCGGGTGTTGGCTTGGGATGTGTATTGATGCAGCATAGAAAAGTCATTGCCTACGGTTCTCGTCAGTTGAAAGAGCATGAGAAAAACTATGCTACTCACGATCTTGAGCTCGCAGCGGTTGTGTTTGCCTTGAAACAATGGAGACATTACTTGTATGGTGAAACTTTTGAAGTTCACTGTGATCACAAGAGTCTCCAGTACTTATTCACTCAGAAGGAGATTAATCTGAGGCAACATCGTTGGCTAGAGCTGATCAAGGACTACGACTTTCCATTTAAATATGTACCTGGAAAGGGCAATGTCGTAGCCGATGCCTTGAGTCGAAAGACTATTGAAGTAGCGTCATTGAAATGGGGATGGAATCAACTTGATGATTTCAAGGACATGGATGTGTCCATTGAGGCAGTCGATGACCAAGCAATGACTATGGCAATGTCCGTGTTCGAACCAATTATTATCCAACAGATTAAGGATAGACAGTTCGACGATCAGGAATTGGTAAGGATCAGGGACAACATTGCTGCAAGACCAGACTTCATGTTAGTGGAAGGAACCGTCTACTTTAGAGGCAGATTGTGTATTCCAGCAGAAAATGATATAAAACAAGCAGTGATGTTTGAAGCCCATCATGCTAGATACTCTATGCATCCTGGAAGCACAAAGATGTATAGGAATCTCAAGGATATGTTTTGGTGGAACAATATGAAGCGAGAAATTGCCGGTTATGTAACTTCATGCTTGACCTGTGAGCGTGTGAAGGCTGAGCACCAAAAACCACCTGGCTTGCTTCATCCACTGAACATTCCTCGATGGAAGTGGGAACACATTACTATGGACTTCGTATCAGGTTTGCCAAGAACGAGGAAATAGCACGATGCCATATGGGTGATCGTGGATCGCCTTACGAAGTCTGCACACTTCCTTCCGATTAGAAAAGATATTGGTTTCAGTGATATGTCCAGATTGTTTACCAGTGAAGTGATTCGATTGCATGGAACTCCAGTCTCAATTGTTTCCGATCGAGATAGTCGGTTTATTTCGGCATTTTGGCAATCTTTTCAGAATTCAATGGGTACTAGACTTAAGTTTAGTACTGCTTATCATCCACAGACTGATGGACAATCAGAACGGACTATTCAGACCTTAGAAGACTTGCTTCGTGCCAGTGTATCTGATTTTGGGAGTGATTGGGATGACCATTTAGCGTTGTGTGAATTTGCATACAACAACAGCTACCACTCCAGCATTAAAATGGCACCGTTCGAAGCTTTGTATGGTCGGAGATGTAAGACCCCAGTGAGCTGGGAAGAGGTACGAACTCGAAGTTTCCATGGTCCTACGATTATTGCTGAAACAGCAGAGAAAGTACAGAAGATTCAGGATCGATTGAAGATTGCTAGATCACGGCAGAAAAGCTATGCTGATAATCGTCGGCGTGATTTAGAGTTCGCCATTGATGATATGGTCTTTTTAAAAACTTCACCGATGAAAGGCACTATCCGATTCGGGCAAAAAGGGAAACTCTCCCCGAGATTCATTGGACCTTTCAAGATCCAGAGTCGAATTGGAAATGTAGCCTATCGTCTCGAGTTGCCAACAAAACTCTCCGGTATCCACAATGTATTTCACATTTCTATGCTTCGGAAGTACGTACGTGATCCTTCACATATTATAAAGCATGAAGAGATCCAAGTGTTTCCAAACACCACGTATGTTGAGAAGCCAACTCAGATCATTGATACCAAGGAGGCGGTTCTGTGCACGCGAACGATTAGATGGGTCAAAGTGCTTTGGGCACATCATGGACCTAATGAGGCTACGTGGGAGCTTGAGGAGCAATTGGCTCGAAAGTATCCCGAGCTATTCGTATAGGTAAATATGAATTCATAATTTGTTATTTGAATTTCATTGATTTGTATAGCATTCGGAGGACCGAATGGTTCTAAAAGTTGTAGGGAGTTGTGAGACCCCGTCCCGAGTTAATCACGATTAACTCTTATTAATCGCACTTATGGCTAATTAAACATGTTTAGTTGAATTAGTGAAGGCTTAGTACCAAATTGACTTGGTTTAGCCTTAAGAGAATGAATTAAGCTTAATAAGCTTGTAAAATGAATTGTAATTAGAGTGAATGAGTTTTTGGAACTCAAACTAGGAATTGAGGGACTTTTATGTAAATACGTTTTTATACGTATTTCGTCGAATACGGAAACTCTCGATGCCAACACGCTTATCTCGAGGAGTACGTTCACTTCCGTCAATGACTTGAAGTCGTTTGACGAATATTGAATCAAATGACCATTCATTTGACTTGAATTGTAATTAATGGAGAATTATGGGGGCTAAACGCAATTCGGAAGTTTATATAAGCCAAAGTGATTTCAATTGAATATTTTTTCAAACCCTAGCCTCCATCTTCCCTCTTTTCTCTTCTTTCTTTCATTTCTCTCTATCAAACATTGAGAGTGAAGTCTTGAGAGTGATTTTGCAAGTAAATTTCATTCACTTCATCCATCTTTTCATCTTCCTCAAGTTTAATTCCAAGTTTGGAATTGGAAAACTTGGATTCAAGAAGGATTCAAGTGTTTTGTCTCAAATTCAAGCTAACAAAGGGTTTTCTTCCATTTGATCTTCAAACAAGGCAAGTATTTACTCATTTGGGCCAAGAAGCCAGAAAATTGGCTTCGGAAACCTGAAGCTCAAACTGAGCTTTTGGGTCGGTCGACCGAGGAACCGACGACCTGACCGACAGTGTAATGTGGAGGGTGGAGTGAACTTCCAGCTCTCTGGATTTCTGACCGACGCAATGTCGGTCAACCGATAGGACAAGGTCGGTCGACCGATAACGTAAAGATGGTTCAGGATGCAGAGAATTTCAGTTCGCTGGAATTCTGACCGACGCACCGTCGGTCAACCGTCACGAAGCCGTCGGTCGACCGATGGGCTGACCGATAGGTGAACCGACACTGTGCAGAATAGTCTGTTTTGAGGCCTAATGTATACAGGCTGAATATTGTTAATGTATAAGCCTTCATAGGTGTAAACTCAGTTTTCCGAATACATAATTCAAATGATATTCATAAAAAATAGTACGTGTATTGGAAAATGAATGTTTCACTCATTTGCTTGGCTTAGAAGTCTGATTAGTTTCCGCATCTTAACTCATTGAGTGAAGGACATTGAATATGAATTGCATAATGAACTATTTCTGCTGCAGCAGATGTTTGAGGTGTTCCGGAACCTCATGGAAGTTAGTGATCTCTGATCAAGACAATGACGTATTCCATACCATTTGACAACCCTTAAATAAAGAGTGTCCATGTAGATATCAACTTAATGATATTACTGGATCCGTTTTTATTATTAAATGAATTAAGAGTGTCCAGATATTACTGGATCCGCTATAATTGTTAATGAATTATTTCACTGGATTATATGATAGCTAGAACTATCATAACATGTATGTATTTGTTGAACTGTCGTGTTCATGGTACTATTGATGAATGTCACAGGCCCAGATGCCCGTGCCGGTCCTGCCGAGGCCGCGCCGCCAGCGGAGGATGCCCGCCCAATACCTCCAGGAGGTTTAATCGAGTGGATCTGATCCCGGAGTGTCAATGGATTCATTTTGGAACAAACAAACGAGAATCCGATTGTAAATCATTTTGAATGTAATTAGAAATCCCCGTATTGTATTAAATATACGGTGGTTGACTTTCTAGATCATAGTACTGAACTTATGTATTGTATTTTGTCAATGTATAATTTTCGCCATTGTATACAGTTGACAGGTATTGTATTGATATCCCTTGTGAGTTTCGTTTTACCTTTTGTTAATTCAGAATTTACGGGAGTAAGTATGCGTTTGTGACTCGGGGTTTATCCGAGCTAATTAAATCCCGGGACCGGGTCGTGACAGGAGTTCAAGACCAACTCAACGAAATATATATGGACAGAATGACGGGATGCAGGGGTAGACTTTGGGGATGGATTACTAGTTTGAAGAACAACCATCTCAAAAGCCATTGGACTTTCCTATCTGTTGTGGCGCCAACACTTCTTTTGGCCTTTACTATGACACAGACTTACTATGCAGCCCTCCCTTACTGGGATAGTGAACGTAAGAATGACTTAACACTTTGTTTGCTTGTTTGAAAATATAATTCAATAATTTCATTGTTTGCCTTTCTTCATAAGTGTAACAGAACAATCTTTCTTCCTTTAATTTTTAAAAACTTTCTCTGGTAAATACTCACATGCCCACTATACACTCTAGTCTCTCCCAATTGGTGCTACAATCAGAGATCGTTCCTTGGTTGTTTGGGGAGGGGAGGTGCCCCCACCATTGAGGTAACAAGTGGGTTGACAAATATATAGCTTGAAAAATGTAAACACATTTGAATTCACAACCTGTTTCTAGCTTTATATGAAGCTACTCTACCCACTTCACCACCTAATTTTTTTTAAATAGATTAACTCCATTTAGGATGAGTAAATTTATGTTTTTTTAATGGTGGGTAAAACTTGACTGCATAACCAACAATGCTTTCTTCACATATATAAATGAATGAGCCTGAGTTTATTTAGATGGAACTTCAAACTCTGAATTATCAGGTCGGGCCATTTGTTTTATGCAATTGAATTCCTATGAATTCTAAGACTTGTATTTTCACAAGTGGGGTTAAAAATAGAGATGCAAAGCTGAATAATATTTAAAAATGATGATCAAATGACTTTCATTTTAATAAAAAAATGAATAAGAGGAAGATGATAAATGAATACCCAACCATCATTCATCATAACAATTCAAATCCCAAAAAAGTGAAGGTCCCTCTACATCTTTACCTTACCACCTTCACCACCCAGCCTCCCCTCACCATTTATACAATAGTTGAGATAGAGAGTGAGAGTTAAATTACCTAAACTACAAACATAGGCATTGGATGATCTGCTTGCACTAGTTCAGCAGCGTGGTTGAAATCTTTCTTGATTAAATCGAATCTAAAACGATTGAGAGCTCGAAAAGGGAGTAAATTATTTTATTAAGATATCAGATATATGAAGTACAACACTAAGGCATGAAGGCGTGGGTAGTACCTCAGAATTGCAGAATTGCCCCTTAATTTGTGTGGTTCGGCAGAAAATAGTAAAATATAACCATATCTGCCAACTCAAAAACCACACGCGTGGTAGAAAGGATGTTCAAGAGTTTTGAAATATCTCGAAGGATTGATAGACCTTATGATTCTCATCTCAAAGACTCGGTTGTGATCTTATTCATACACTGAAATCATCTCATTGTAATTGATGGGTCAAGCCCAATCCGGATAGCGGCAATGAGTCAGGTCCGAGTAACCCGGTCCGTCTAGGATCGTGGGTCAGGCCAGAATAGCCCCGTTGAGATCCGGGTTTCGTTAAACGAAGCCTCGTCACCTCAGGCTCCAAGTCATCGCGACGAAGTCCTCCCCTCACCTGCATTTACCAAGTCTCACGGAGAGGATCTCACCTGCCTTCCACCTGGCTCGATCCTCAAGGACACGACTGACGCTCCAAAGAGACGTTGAACTGATCGCATCCCCACCTGGTGGGGAAGAGTTATAAATAGAGCCCTCTCATCACTTGAGAGAGGCATGGTTTTTTCCTACTTTCTCATATCTGTAACCCTCGACATTAATCAAAGATCACCATTTTGAAGTGGACGTAGGTCACGCTTGACCGATTGTTGGGATTGGTGTATGCCCTAAAGCCCACTAGCTGCATTCTCATCTTTTGTTACTGGATATTTAACTGGTTATTTAATGGAATGACTCTTTTATGTTTAAACATGTATATATGTATGGTTGTGTAAGGCCCATTGTTTCTAGTAAATGAATTAGGTGTGTAGTGTCTACACACAGATAGGTCTAATTCATGGACAACTGGAAACATCATATTTGTTCATAACTGAAAGATGGAGCTGGGCACTTCATCTTGGTAGAAGTTATAATGAGATACTCTCCTATATAGGGTGACATACCTAAGTCACGGGAGGGCTTTCCCGGATCTATCTCATTAGTGCATGTGTCATGCATTGAACAGGACCATTGTAGGTGTGATCTCTAAAATAGTACTATCACAGAAAAGAGATCAAGTCACCTCATGCTACTAAGTAACCGGTGCTCTTAATCTTGAGCATTTGTGGATGAACTGACGAAGTCAAGTTCTTGTGCTTTAATTCACTATGGGTGAGATTCTATTCATGGGTCAACAGCTCTGTGTTTTGGGTACTCGGACTTGATCAGTTGGGACGTGCAGATGCAATATCGAATCTATGCCATCTGATGATGGAATAATCGTCCCCTTAGAATTATCCGATTAATCATCAAAATCTAAGATCTTAGTATATGGATGTTCCATATGGATATTGAACTTGTGGGTCGCTCCCTGGATCAAGAGAATGATATTCGAATGATGATTATGTTTAAGGATATGAAGTTCTAAGGTTTAGATGTAATCGGGAAGGTTGATAGTACATGTGATAACCTGACTCGATTATGGATGTTACATAGAGGGGCATTCAGGTCATTACACTTAGTAGGTCGAAGACAACCGTCATTTTATGACGAGCTTATTATAATATATATTTGTCCTTGGAGTTCAACCATAACTCTTTAGTGGAATGAGTTAAGGTTAAAATGATCTTTATGTTGCTATGGGTTTAGCATGGACATTTTGGTCATTTTGGGAGCCAATGGCAATATGTCTTTTGGTCCCTTCTCTAGTCACTTACCAAGATTGGCATGGTTTCCTAAGATGTTTAGATAACATAAGGATGAATTATTTTAGTGGAAAAATAATTTTGAGTTTGAATTCAAATAGGCCTTTGATGGCATACATGAATTTAACTCTAGATAAATTATATGTGGGCCATGGTGTGCATTGATATGTGGGATGTCCATAATAGGATTTCCATGGGTAAGGTTTCCAACTTTGAGTAGGACTCTACTTGGAAAGTTGGACTCCTCTTTGGATTAGTATTCCTATGAGTTAGTTTCCTTTTTGGATTAGGAACTTAAAATTAGTAAGTGTTCTACAACTAGTATTACTAATTGTATGGAAAGTTCCTTTTGGTTTCCTTTTCTAATTAGAGTGTTTCTTAAAGGAAATAAGTCTTTCCTTTTTGGACATAAATTAGAATAAGGAGAGATAACTAAATAGGAAAGGCTTCCCATAGTTTCTATAAAAGGAGAATCATCCCCTTTGGACGTCCATAACAAGGAAGCTAAGAAGAATGCCTTTGCAAGTTTCACAACACACTTTGTGAAACAATTTGTGAGCACAAGGAGAGCCCCACACGTCCAGCCTTGGAAAGGTTCTCTTCTTGAGAGAAGAAAGCTTGAGGTCTGAGATTTTCCCTTGGAGAAATACTTCCTAATTCCTAGATTAAGATCCCACCATCTTAGCCAATCAGATTTGGAAGTGAGATAGAGGAGAAGATCAAAGGCAATACTAGTGCAAGAAAATTCCAGCAACTTGTTTGCAAATTGCAAGTCTGAGTTCGCGCCTTTGGATCTATTTTTTCAGAGATTTGAAGTCTACAAATCTTCGAGGTAATAGTCTTCTATCATCTCTATTAATTAGACACATGTTGGTCATGATTTAATGGAGTTTCTATGCGATTCTTTATGGCTGATTTCCGCTGCATAGTGCAGAAATCAGATTTTTTAAAATCTGTCATGCTTTGCATCAGCCATAGTAGTCTCTTTATGAGAAGTTTCAGATCTGAATCGCGATTTCTTTCAGTGGTATCAGAGCCATTCCATGTGAAATCATGATCCCATGTTTTGTGTAATTAATCCTAGATTGATTATGGGTATGGTGGCACCCTATTAAAGTTATGTTGTGATGCATGTTGTGTGCAAGTTTCATTAACATTGCTGGATTTTATTTTCCAGATTTGTTTAATGATGCACATAGTGAGTTTGCATGCACTAACCTCTTTGTTTGCAGCCATGTATTGCATCCTTGATGGTTCGCATGATTGTTATGTGGATTTGGATGTTTTTTAGTTAGTTGGAAAGTGTACGATTGCGCGGTTAGCAATCATAGGAAGTTGTAAAGTTTCCTTAATTTATTCCAACTAGTCTTGATGTAAGCTTTCTTGAAAAGCATAGGAATCTCCAATGTAATTTTGGTTTTGTTTTTCATGGGTTTGCTTGTATAAATCAATTTATGGAAACGAGCAAGAAAAGGAAAGTTTCAAGACAAGAAGGTTGCAAGAAATTGGAGTCCTTGGAGATGAAGGAGTCAAGACTTCTAGATGCATGAGGAGTCCTAATTCGATTAGGATTTGAAATCCTAAGAGCAAGGAGCCATCAAGGATTGCATACTTTTATTTGCTTTTATATATGGAATGCATGGATGAATGCTTTATATAATTGCTATAATTGTCACCTAGAAACATGGCCACCCTTAGGCTCTAAAATTGGCATCTTTATTGTATTAGATTGTTTTTAGTTTGGCAAATTATTTTAAACGGAACTTAGACCAGCACGTTCTATTTGTCTAAGGTTTAAAATTGGATAGGGTTTAGTTTATCTTGGTACCCTTGGTTTCCAAAGGAGGCTAAACTAAAATCTAATTAGATGCTACCTATGGGTTTTCATAACCCAAGATAGGTTTTTGACTCTTTGAAGGGATTTGCTCAAATGTTTTAAAGCAAAGGTTATTTAATTTTAAGATAACTTAAGTCATGAATTTAATTAACCAAGTTTGCTAGATTTAAAAAGAGCTTTTGAGTAAAACAATGTAAAGGTCAAAAGGTATAAGCCCTAGCGATAAATAATCAAGTGGGAGAGGGGTTTTAGGAAAGACCCCACGGCCTTCCATTTTCGGTTCATGTTACTTCATTAAAGTGTTAGTGGGAACGGCCATCCCTTCGGTGGAGTTCTTTAACTAAAGACCGCTTTAATGGGTTAATGGGTGAACTAATGTGAATATTCATAATGAGGTGTTAGTAGGAGCGGCCATCCCTTCGGTGGAGTTCTTTACTAAAGATCACTTCTATAGAATGTCAATGAAGTGTTGGTGGGAGCGGCCATCCCTTCGGTGGAGCTCTTTACTAAAGTTCACTTCTAGGAAGGATAAAAGTCTCTTCCCTTCGGAAGACTTAATCATAGACATTCTGGGAATTTCATAAGAGATGGTTATACACTTGACATAAGACGGTGATGACCTCTCCTTAGGAGTTAAGGGTTATTAGTCATATGAGGCCAAACCAATCAGTGATTGGACTACCACTGGATGTGTGTCCAGATAGTGATAATCCAAATAAGTATGCCTTAATTCAACGTGACTGTAGGCTCGGCCATCCCTTCGATGGAGGGTCTATGAGGAGGTTGAAACACTGATACATTATAATTGGGGTTGAATAATGTAAAAAGTTTTCGTGCTTTGTTTTTCCTTTTATAACAAGCACCATATGCATATTACATATATACTGCATGTCTAATTATAAACCGTTTTATATCCAGAAAGAGATGGGAAAAGACTCTTTTAGTCCGTTGATGTGCATTCTTCGTGAGAATAAACTGACTGGCCCTAACTACGTAGACTGGAAAAGAAATCTTGACATAGTACTCACAGCTGAGGAGTACAAGTATGTCTTGCTGGAAAACTGTCCCGAAATTGATGCTAATTCTACTGATGACCAGCGAGAGGCTGAGAAGAAATGGAAGAAAGCGAATAGCATGGCTAAGTGCTACATGCTCGCTTCCATGTCCAACGTGTTGCAAACACAGCACGAGCAAATGGACACAGCCTATGAAATCATGATGTCCTTGTCTGAGATGTTCGCAGACAAGAGCAGGCCAGCTAGGCAAGCTGCTATGAGGACCATCATGAATGCTAGGATGGCTGAGGGAACACCTGTCAGAGAGCATATGCTCAAGATGATAGATTGTTTCAATGAAGCTGAGATTCTAGGGGCTGAGATTGATGCAGGGAGTCAGACTGACATGATTCTCGAAACTCTGCCGGAATCTTTCAATCAGTTCAAGCTCAATTTCAATATGAGCAAGATGGACATGACTCTACCTGAGTTAATGAAAGAACTCCAGGCGGCAGAGGCTATCATGAAGCCCAAAGCCCAAGCTCATTTTTTCCAGTCTTCCTCTAAACTGAACCCGAAAGGGAAGAAGTCCAAGAAGAAGCAGAATAAGGGAAAAGGGCAGAAAAAGGACAATGCTGGTAATAAGAAGGACAAGGGTACAGATGGAAAGCCCAAAGGGAAATGCTTCAAGTGTGGCCTGAAAGGTCATTGGAAGAAAGATTGTCCCAAGTTCCTAGCCTCAGTTAAGAAAGGTACATCTTTTTCATACTACATTGAAACTTGTCTAGTGGTTGATTCTACTGACTCATGGATAGTAGACTCAGGAGCCACTAATCATATCTGCAATTCATTGCAGGGGTTTCAGATAATGCAGAGAATTGAGAAAGGAGAATTTGCCTTTAGAGTCGGAACTGGAGCTAAAGTTTGGGCAGTTGCAGTAGGAGTTGTTACTTTACATTTTCCATGTAATAGGATATTAGTTTTAAATAATGTTTTCTATGTTCCGGACATGAGGAAGAATTTAATTTCAGTTTCCAGATTAATTGAATTTAATTATTCAGTTTCTTTCTATTCTGGTATTGATATCAGTAGAGATGGAAATATTATATGTTCCGATAGAATACATGACAACTTATTTTATATATATCCTATTGCTCCCACACTGCATAATGTACAACAAGAAAGCTCAACTTCCCTTAAAAGGAAGGTATCTTCAATCAATGACACATATCTTTGGCACTTACGTTTGGGTCACATTAACCTAAAACGGATTCAGAGGTTGGTAGAAGATGGGCCCTTAAGCTCATTAGATTTCGAACCTTTTCCTCAGTGCGAATCTTGTCTCAAGGGAAAGATGACCAAACGGTCATTCTCTGGAAAGGGACTAAGGTCAAAGGAGTTGTTAGAATTGATTCACACTGATGTGTGTGGTCCTATGAACAAACCGGCTCGAGGAGGGTATGAGTATTACATCACCTTCACCGATGATTACTCTAGATATGGATATGTATACCTAATGCGACGCAAGTCTGAGGCGTTTTATAAGTTCAAACAATTCAAGGCTGAGGCGGAGCTACAACTAGGAAAACATATCAAAGCCCTTCGATCTGATCGAGGTGGCGAGTACCTCCTGGGTGAGTTCAAGGAGTACCTCACACAACATGGGATTGTGTCTCAGTTGTCTGCACCGGGTACACCCCAGCAAAATGGTGTAGCGGAGAGAAGAAACCGTACCCTTCTTGATATGGTAAGGTCCATGATGAGTCATGCAACCCTACCGATATCTTTTTGGGGATATGCCTTAGAAGCAGCAGCATACATTTTAAATCTGGTACCATCTAAGTCAGTACCTAGGAAATATGGACAGGTCGAAAACCTAGTTTAAATCATATCCACATTTGGGGTTGTCCAGCCTATGTACTGAATGATAAAGCTACCAAGCTAGAACCCAGATCGGAAATGTGCTACTTCATTGGGTATCCTAAGGGAACGAGAGGTGGCATCTTTTATCATCCAAAGGAGCAAAAAGTGCTCATCAGCACTCATGCTAGGTACTTGGAGGATGATTGTATGATGCACCAAGAGCTTAGTTGTAAAAAAAACCATTGAGGAGATTCTTCCGGGATCTCCTATAACATCTGTACCAGATCCTGAAACAGTAGATGAACAAGATATTCCTTTGAACACTCCGGAGCCTCGTCGTAGTGGGAGAATTTCTAGACAACCAGAAAGATATCTAGGAGTGTCTTTTAAGACAGACTCTGAAGATCTGGTTGAGGATCCTACTAGTTATGATGAAGCAGTAACGGATATAGATGCTGACATGTGGCAGCAAGCGATGAAATCTGAAATGGATTCTTTGTATTCCAATCAAGTCTGGGAACTTGTAGATGCACCTGAAGGGATCAAACCCATAGGGTGCAAGTGGATCTACAAGAGAAAGAGAGGAGTGGATGGGAAGGTGGAAACCTTCAAAGCAAGACTGGTGGCGAAATGATATACTCAGAAAGAAGGTATCGATTATGAGGAAACCTTTTCACCAGTGGCTATGCTTAAGTCCATAAGGATTCTCTTAGCCATCACATGTCATTATGACTACGAGATATGGCAGATGAATGTCAAGACAGCTTTTCTTAATGGAAGTCTTGACGAATGCATTTATATGATGCAACCAGAGGGCTTCATTGCTAGTGGCCAAGATAACATGGTTTGTAAACTTAAGAAGTCCATCTATGGACTTAAGCAAGCATCTAGAGCATGGAACATCAAGTTTAATCAGGCAGTCAAATCCTTTGGCTTTGATCAAAACATTGATGAACCATGTGTGTATAAGAAAGGAAATGGGAAAGCAGTTGCATTTTTTGTTCTATATGTAGATGACATATTACTCATAGGAAATGATGCAGGTTTATTGTCATCCACAAAGGTTTGGTTATCCTCTCAATTTCAGATGAAGGATTTGGGTGAGGCCAGCTATATCTTAGGGATCAAGCTTTTGCGTGATCGCAAGAATAAGATGTTAGCCCTATCCCAATCTTCTTATATTGAGAAGATATTGGTCAAGTTTAACATGCATGACTCCAAGAAGGGCCTCCTACCTTCTAGACATGGAGTACCACTGTCCCGAGATCAATGTCCAAAGACATCTGAAGAGATAGAGACCATGAGGAGAGTTCCATATGCATCCGCTGTTGGAAGCCTCATGTATGCTATGTTATGTACTAGACCAGATATTTGCTTTGCCGTTGGCATGGTTAGTAGATATCAGTCAAACCCTGGACCTATGCATTGGACAGCTGTTAAGCATATATTCAAGTATCTTCGGAGAACGAAAGATTATATGCTAACCTTTCGAGCAGATGATCTAACGCCATTGGCGTATACAGACTCTGATTTCCAATCTGATAGTGATGCCAGAAAGTCTACCTCAGGGTACGTCTTTACTTTGTCAGGAGGGGCTATATCATGGAGAAGTGTCAAGCAATCCTGTATAGCTGATTCTACCATGGAAGCAGAGTATGTGGCGGCATCGGAAGCTGCGAAGGAAGCGGTATGGCTCAGAAAATTTCTGTTGGAATTGGGAGTTGTTCCTGCAGTGCATAAACCGATTGTCATGTACAGCGATAACACTGGTGCTGTAGCACAGTGCAAAGAGCCCAGGAATCACAAGAAAGGCAAGCACATTCAGAGAAAGTACCACTTGATCCGGGAATTCATTCAGGATGGAGAGATAGTGGTGGAGCATATTGCTTCAGCAAATAACTTAGCTGATCCATTCACTAAGACTCTTACTGAGAAAGTCTTCACTTCTCGTGTTGAGTCTATGGGTGTTAAGTTAGGAAGCAGTGATCTTTAGTGCAAGTGGGAGTTTGTTGGGATTGGTGTATGCCCTAAAGCCCACTAGCTGCATTCTCATCTTTTGTTACTGGATATTTAACTGGTTATTTAATGGAATGACTCTTTTATGCTTAAACATGTATATATGTATGGTTGTGTAAGGCCCATTGTTTCTAGTAAATGAATTAGGTGTGTAGTGTCTACACACAGATAGGTTTAATTCATGGACAACTGGAAACATCATATTTGTTCATAACTGAAAGATGGAGCTGGGCACTTCATCTTGGTAGAAGTTATAATGAGATACTCTCCTATATAGGGTGACATACCTAAGTCACGGGAGGGCTTTTCCGGATCTATCTCATTAGTGCATGTGTCATGCATTGAACAGGACCATTGTAGGTGTGATCTCTAAAATAGTACTATCACAGAAAAGAGATCAAGTCACCTCATGCTACTAAGTAACCGGTGCTCTTAATCTTGAGCATTTGTGGATGAACTGACGAAGTCAAGTTCTTGTGCTTTAATTCACTATGGGTGAGATTCTATTCATGGGTCAACAGCTCTGTGTTTTGGGTACTCGGACTTGATCAGTTGGGACGTGCAGATGCAATATCGAATCTATGCCATCTGATGATGGAATAATCGTCCCCTTAGAATATCCGATTAATCATCAAATCTAAGATCTTAGTATATGGATGTTCCATATGGATATTGAACTTGTGGGTCGCTCCCTGGATCAAGAGAATGATATTCGAATGATGATTATGTTTAAGGATATGAAGTTCTAAGGTTTAGATGTAATCGGGAAGGTTGATAGTACATGTGATAACCTGACTCGATTATGGATGTTACAATAGAGGGGCATTCAGGTCATTACACTTAGTAGGTCGAAGACAACCGTCATTTTATGACGAGCTTATTATAATATATATTTGTCCTAGGAGTTCAACCATAACTCTTTAGTGGAATGAGTTAAGGTTAAAATGATCTTTATGTTGCTATGGGTTTAGCATGGACATTTTGGTCATTTTGGGAGCCAATGGCAAATATGTCTTTTGGTCCCTTCTCTAGTCACTTACCAAGATTGGCATGGTTTCCTAAGATGTTTAGATAACATAAGGATGAATTATTTTAGTGGAAAAATAATTTTGAGTTTGAATTCAAATAGGCCTTTGATGGCATACATGAATTTAACTCTAGATAAATTATATGTGGGCCATGGTGTGCATTGATATGTGGGATGTCCATAATAGGATTTCCATGGGTAAGGTTTCCAACTTTGAGTAGGACTCTACTTGGAAAGTTGGACTCCTCTTTGGATTAGTATTCCTATGAGTTAGTTTCCTTTTGGATTAGGAACTTAAAATTAGTAAGTGTTCTACAACTAGTATTACTAATTGTATGGAAAGTTCCTTTTGGTTTCCTTTTCTAATTAGAGTGTTTCTTAAAGGAAATAAGTCTTTCCTTTTTGGACATAAATTAGAATAAGGAGAGATAACTAAATAGGAAAGGCTTCCCATAGTTTCTATAAAAGGAGAATCATCCCCTTTGGACGTCCATAACAAGGAAGCTAAGAAGAATGCCTTTGCAAGTTTCACAACACACTTTGTGAAACAATTTGTGAGCACAAGGAGAGCCCCACACGTCCAGCCTTGGAAAGGTTCTCTTCTTGAGAGAAGAAAGCTTGAGGTCTGAGATTTCCCTTGGAGAAATACTTCTTAATTCCTAGATTAAGATCCCACCATCTTAGCCGATCAGATTTGGAAGTGAGATAGAGGAGAAGATCAAAGGCAATACTAGTGCAAGAAAATTCCAGCAACTTGTTTGCAAATTGCAAGTCTGAGTTCGCGCCTTTGGATCTATTTTTTCAGAGATTTGAAGTCTACAAATCTTCGAGGTAATAGTCTTCTATCATCTCTATTAATTAGACACATGTTGGTCATGATTTAATGGAGTTTCTATGCGATTCTTTATGGCTGATTTCCGCTGCATAGTGCAGAAATCAGATTTTTTAAAATCTGTCATGCTTTGCATCAGCCATAGTAGTCTCTTTATGAGAAGTTTCAGATCTGAATCGCGATTTCTTTCACGAACCACTATAAATCTCTCATCTCTCTTCAATGACTGCACAGCATTTATTATCTGACCGGTGGTGTCCGGATTTATCCTTTTTTGGCATCATCAGTTTGGCGCCGTCTGTGGGGAAGAAAAAATTCAAACCCCCTGTTAGAATCATGGTGATCAGCACGAGGTCTGTAAGACGAGAGGACAACCCTGGCCTAACTACGGGTCCGGGCCCTACCGTTCAACCAAACTCTCCCAGACAGGGAGAGAACGGTCCTCCACCGGGTAATCCTGTCCCGATTACTCCCGCTCCTACTCCCTCTCCACAGCAGATGATGGAGACCATGCAGCAGCTGGTGACTCAAAACCAGCAAATCCTCCAGCTTATGCTCGCAGGGCAAGGAGGAGCGCCATTCGGTGGGATACAGCAGCAGGAGGCGACACGCTCGCGGGGCCTGACTGCTCCGCGAAACGGAGCACCTCACCCGGGCGCCCATCCCCTGGGCGCCCAGGGCAGAGGACTTCCTATGGGCGCCCAGCCCAATCTCCATCACCTGGGCGCCCATCCCTATGGCGCCCAGGGTCGAGGAGTTCCCCCGATGATGCAGTTCCATCGCGCCCAGGATGCCTTGCCGGCGCTCCCTTGGACCCCCCACCTGGCCCGAGCCTGGTTGGTCCTCAAGGTCATGCTTATTACGCAGTGCCTCCACCTCCAGGTGGAGCCCAGTTTGCAGAACCTCAGGCTGATGATCCCCACTTCCAAGAAGGGGGAAGTGAAAATAACACAGTGGGGGAAGAAAGCAATCTCCCTGGTTCTTCCAGAGAACCCCATAATCAATGGGAGGAAAATTTAAGGAGATGCAGAATCAAATCGGGGACGTCTTCGATGCTGTGAGGGCGCAGGCCCCAGAGACGGTAGATTATCTCGTCAGACGAACGAACACCCCGTTCAAGTCTGATGTAGTAAACTACCCCCTTCCTCCTAGGTTCAAAATGCCGTCCATGGAGACCTTCGATGGAAGGAAGGATCCACTGGATCACCTGGAAACTTACAAGACCGTGATGCAGTTTGCACAATATCGCTGATGAGATCATGTGCAGAGCATTCCCGACCACACTGAAGGGCTCCGCCCGACAGTGGTTTTCCAATCTCGCCCCAGCTTCCATCGCCACCTTCGAAGAACTAAGCAGGTCCTTCGTATCACATTTCATTGGGGGACGCTGCCATCAAAAGCCACCCACACACCTGCTGAGTGTGAAGCAGGACAGTAATGAGAGCCTCAGGGCATACCTCACTCGTTTTAACGAGGAGGTACTTCAAGTGGAGGAACCCGATGACAAAGTGACCATGACTGCTTTCTTGGGAGGACTCCGTTCATCGGGTTTCTACTTCTCAGTAATGAAGTGCCCACCCAAGAGCATGACGGAGCTGTTGGCGAAAGCCCAGAAATATATGAATGCGGAGGACGCTACTAGGCCAGGCGGGGCGAGTCCTCCAGAGTGGCGGATAAAGGAAAACACGATAGAGACGACAAGAAGGAACCCAGCAATAAGCGGAGCAGAACCGAGAGGATACCTGCCAGAGACCGACTCGGTCCTACCCCCCCGAGAGACCGATCCTTTCCCTGCTCCGCAGAGAAACCAACAAGCTTTCACAGCTCTCAATGCTGCAGTAGGGCACATTCTACTTGGAAATTCAAGATGATCCTGCGATAAAATGGCCGGGGAAAAAATGAAATCTCCACCACATCGCAGGAATATGACCAAATATTGTCGCTTCCACCGCGATCACGGTCATGACACTGACGATTGCTTCGACCTCAAGAGGCAGATTGAAGATCTGATCCAGCGGGGACACCTGCGCCAGTATGTTGCTGGTAGGGGGGCAGGCGCCGCCGCAGCCTCACAACGTCGAAAATCAGCACCCTATTGGAGAAATTCGTACTATCTCTGGAAGGGACAGCGAGTCATTCTCCGCCATGAAAGCCTATGCCAGAAAGGCGAGGCATCTTGATGAGCCACGCCCGTCAAAAGCATCGAGGCACGGCACTGATGAGACTATATCCTTCTCGGATAAAGATTTAGAGGACATCCAGCACCCTCATGACGACCCTCTGGTGCTCTCTATGACCGTCGCCAATTTCCAGGTGCATAGGATCTTGGTTGACAGTGGAAGTTCCGCAGATATTTTATTTGTGGAAGCCTATGATAAGCTAAAGTTGGGCGAGAGAGATTGCAACAGTCAAGTTTCCTCTCATCGGTTTCTCGGGGAAAAGGTATATCCTTTGGGGGCCATCACGTTACCGGTCACGGCCGGAACCGCCCCCCGAACCTCCACCACAATGGTCAATTTCCTAGTGATAGATTGTCCATCAGCGTACAACATCATCCTGGGGCGACCCACTCTTAACTCCTTGAGAGCCGTCCCTTCCACATATCATCTCATCCTCGCTTCCCAACCCCGAATGGAGTAGGGGAGGTAAGAGGAGACCAAGTAGCAGTAAGAGAATGCTACGTCACCTCAATGAAGGCCAAGATGACGCAGGGAGGCGCTGCAAGTGGAGCTCTTGGACCCAAGAGATGAGGCCACCACAGAAGAGGGGAGCCAGTTGAAAAACTCACCCCTATAATCTTGCATGAGGAACATCCAGAGAGGAAGGTGTATATTGGCTCTTCACTCCCGAAAGCTCTGGTTGGCCGATTGACAGATTTTTTGAGGGATAATATGGGCATATTCGCATGGTCACATGCTGATCTGGAAGGGATCAACCCCGCCGTCGCCACCCATCGCCTCAATGTCAGCCCTATCCACAAACCTGTTCGGCAAAGGTTAAGGGGCGCCTCCACTGAAAGGGCCCAAGCAATAGAGAAGGAAGTGGGAAAGCTGATTGACACCGGGGCAGTCAGAGAAGTCGCGTACCCTGAATGGCTCTCCAATGTGGTGATGGTGGCCAAGCAAATGGGAAGTGGCGCCTCTGCGTAGACTTCAGCGAACTCAACAAGGCATGCCCGAAGGACAGCTACCCGTTGCCCAGGATCGACCTCCTCATCGACGCCACGGCGGGACACGAGCTTCTTTCCTTCCTGGATGCTTATTCTGGATACAACCAGATTAGCACGCACCCTCCAGACCAGGAAAAAACATCCTTCATCACTCCGAAGGGCACCTACTGCTACAGGGTTATGCCCTTCGGGCTAAAGAACGCTGGAGCAACCTACCAGCGCCTGGTGAACAGGATGTTCCATTCCCAAATCGGGGCGAACGATAGAAGTGTATGTCGACGACATGCTAGTGAAAAGCTTGGCTGCAGCAGATCACATCGGTCATCTTCAAGAGACCTTCAGTGTTCTTAGGACTTACAACATGAAGCTGAATCCCGAGAAATGCGCTTTTGGCGTTGGATCAGGAAAGTTCTTGGGGTTCATGGTCAATCAGAGGGGGATTGAGGCGAACCCTGACAAAATCAGGGCCATACTGGATATGAGGTCGCCATCATCAACTAAGGAGCTGCAGCGCCTCAATGGGAGAATTGCAGCGCTCAACAGGTTCGTCTCCAAATCTGCAGATAAGTGTTTGCCCTTCTTCAAGATTCTGAGAAAAACTTTTGAATGGGGATCTGAGGCTGAGGAGGCTTTCCAAAAGCTTAAGGCATACCTGGCCACACCCCCTCTCCTCTCACATGCTTCACCTGGGGAAGCGCTGTATTTGTACCTCTCTACTTCTCCCTCAGCAGTAAGCTCTGTCCTCATTTCAGACCATGGTGGGGTACAAAAACCAATCTACTATGTGAGCAGAGCATATAGAGGGGCAGAGGTCAGATACCCCGAATTGGAAAAACTGGCGCTCGCCCTCGTTTCAACTGCGAGGCGTCTACGTCATTACTTCCAGAGCCACACAATCACTGTCATCACGGATCAACCTCTGAAAAGAGTTTTGGCAAAACCTGATGTTGCTGGAAGATTGATTAAATGGTCGGTGGAGCTGGGTGAGTTCGACATTCACTATCAACCAAGGCCTGCCATCAAAGCACAGGCTTTGGCAGACTTTGTAGCTGAACTTACATATGCTGAAGAACAAACTGAGGATCCTCCTCTGCTTACACTGGGCGCCCAGCTCTCTCCCTCAACGGGTGCCCAGCTCTCCACCTTACCTCTGGGCGCCCAGCTCTCCTCTCCCACACTGGGCGCCCAGCCCTCAACGGGCGCCCAGCTCTCCTCTCCCACACTGGGCGCCCAGCTCTCCTCTCCCTCAACGGGCGCCCAGCTCTCCACCTCATCTCTGGGCGCCCAAGCTTCTCCCCCACAGGGCTCGCAGGCCTCTCCATCTGTGAATGAAGAACCTCTCCAAAGGGCCCAAGTACCTCCTGAGAGGTCCGGTGTCTCGCCACTACCAGCCTGGAAACTCTACGTTGATGGCTCAGCAACCACGGAAGGAAGCGGAGCTGGCTTAATCCTAATAAGTCCTGATGGTACACCCATAAAGTATGTAGTGAAGCTCCACTTCATTGCCTCAAACAATGAAGCCGAGTATGAGGCTCTCCTATCTGGTCTGAAATTGGCGATTGAGATGGACGCCAAATCTGTTCTCGCTTACAGCGATTCACAACTGGTGGTGAATCAGGGTAAACGGCGAATTCGAAGCAAAGGAGGAAAGAATGCAGGATTACCTCAGCATGGTGAAGGAAATAATCAAAAGTTTCCAATATTTTCAGCTCTCTCACATTCTTAAGGGAGAAAATGTTGCCGCCGACGCACTCGCCAGGCTCGCCTCATCATTGGAGGCCTCATCTGCAGAACCGACACTCATCGGGCATCAGTTGGAGAAGAGTAAGTTAGATGTAGTGATCGAAAACATCAACTGTGCATCAGAAGGCGACGAGCCAAATTGGATGACCCCCATAAAAGCCTTCCTCCAAGAGGGCACCGAGCCAGATGACCATCTTGAAGCTAGGAGACTGAGGATGAGAGCTTCTAAGTTCACAATCCTACAGGAAGTTCTCTACAAGAGGGGTTACAACCTACCGTTGCTGCGCTGCCTTTCCCCAGAAGAGGCTGACTACGCCCTCAGAGAAATTCATGAAGGGATTTGTGGAAATCACTCGGGAGGACGCTGCCTCGCCCATAAAGCACTTAGGCAAGGGTACTTTTGACCAAGCATGTTGAAAGATGCCAAAGACCTCGCCAAGAGGTGTGACAAATGCCAGCGCTTCGCCACTGTGACGCGGCAGCCACCAGAAGAGCTGACCACCATCCTCAGCCCGTGGCCTTTCTCCAAGTGGGCATCGACATTTTGGGCCCCCTGCCTTTGAGTAGAGGCCAGTGCAAATTCATAGTGGTCGCCATCGACTACTTTACAAAATGGGCGGAGGCGGAACCCCTAGCGAAGATAACAGACTACAAGGTGAAGGATTTCGTCTGGAAAAACCTGGTCTGTCGCTTCGGGATACCTAATTCCATTGTCAGCGACAATGGCAAACAATTCGACAACATGCTCTTCAACTCCTTCTGCGCTGACCTTCACATAAAACAACCTCACTCCAGCCCGGCACACCCCCAGGCAAATGGACAAGCAGAGGTGATGGTGAGGACAGTCCTGCGCAACCTCAAGACAAGGCTCGAAAGAGCAAAAGGTCTGTGGGTTGATGAGCTTCCAGGAGTATTATGGGCCTACAGGACAACTCCGCGGACTCCTACAGGAGAAACCCCTTTCTCTCTTGCTTTTGGGACTGAGGCGGTAATCCCTGTCGAGATGGGGGTACATTCCCTAAGGGTCCACCAATACGACCCTGCCACCAACGAAGAAGGACTCCGCCTCAACCTCGATTTGATAGATGAGGCAAGAGAAATGGCTGTGGTTCGTAATGTGGAGTACAAACGACGCATGGCCAAGTACTACAATTCGAGGGTGAAGCCTCGTTCCTTCCAACCAGGAGACCTAGTCCTCAAGAAGGTGATTCTCGCTACGAAGGACTCTCGGGAAGGAAAGCTAGGACCAAATTGGGAAGATCCGTATCTCATAATAGAAGTGGTGAGACCAGGCACCTACAGAATCCAGAACTCTGAAGGAAAGATCTTACCCCATCCGTGGAATGCAGAACACTTGAGAAAGTACTACCAGTGAAGAGGTCTAGGAGGGTGAATTAGGGTTTTTGTTAAAGAACTTAGGTTTGCACTTTTTATTTCATTTAAATGTTGCGAAACAATGGATGGATAAATAAAATTACTTTTATTACCAAAAGTTGCATAAATCAGGCTTATGCTGCCTTTACAAAAGTCAAGCTACCTACCCATAAAATCCCTGTACACTAATCACTTTCATCCCCTTCCTCATAATCCTCCTCTTCATCGTCCTCATAATCACCAGAGCTGCTACCACCATCATCAGGCGCCTCCATCGGCACAAAGCCTGATATGTCAATGTTTGGAAAGGCGGCCGAAATCTTCCCTCGAAGCTCCTCGTAGCCATCAATAAAGGCATCCGCAATGCCAATCTGCAGGTCCCTCTCAGCTTGAGAAGCTCTCTCAGACGCTGCCCTCATCTCTGCCTCTACAACAACTTCTCTGAGCCTCACCTTCTCAAGGGTTCGAGCAAGCTCAGCCTCACTAAGCGAAGCCCTCGCACGGGCCTTCATCAGCTTAACCTCACTGAGCGAAGCCCTCTCGCGGGTCTTCGTAAGCTTAGCCTCGGTGAGCGAAGCCTTCTCGCAGGTCTTCGAAAGCTCATCTTCTACCTCGGCCGCCCTCTTATTGGCTGCTGAAAGCCCGGTCTCAAGCTCGCTTACCCTCTCTCGGGACGCAGCAAGATCGGTCGCGGAAATCCTACCAGCGGCTTCCAGAGCAATAATCTTCTCTCGAGCAGTGGAGAGCTCTAGCCGCATAGCCTCTTTCTCCCGTCTCATCTGACCACAAGACTGGGCTCGCGACAACAAGCAGATGGATGCTGTGGAAAGCTGAAAAGATAAGAGACGAGAAGTGAGACAGTTGTAAAGAAATGAAGGGGTAACAATCTGGAGAAAAATAAATAATGAACTTCACCTGAGTCAGACCCTCTACAAATGAGTCAATGACCCCCTCGGTGCCCAAGGCGTTAACCCGAGAGACCTCATGCGCCAGCACATATTTCCCTAGCCTATCCCGCATCTCCCACGAACGACCCCGCCTGGGACCGGTCCCGGTGGGTGCCCCTGTAGAAGTACCCGGTTGTGGAGGACATAGCCGAGGGACAGGAAGTGTGGCTGAAGAGGAAGGCTGCGAGACAACAGTCTTAGCGGAGGAGATCCCTGCCTGAAGAGATATCTCAGGTAAAACCACTCGAGTAGGAGACACTCGGGGCTCGGTGCGAGAAGCCAATAAAGAGGTTCCTGGTGAGACATCGCCTGTTCTCGCCACCTTCGAAAGAGGGATACCCCTATCCGAGAAGCGGGTCGAAAAGCGGGCTCTAATCATCTCTCTGCTTACCTCCGTGCCTATTAAGAGAAGTATTGGCAAGTGAGACATGGAAACAACACCTCAGATAATGTTTAAGATTATGGCCAGAGCAGATTTAACTTACTTTTTCTCTTTGATGACGGTCCTGAAGAAGAGCCCGGAGAGGGTCCACTGGCCTTACTGCTTTCTTTGGGAATAAGAGCTCCCAAGTCTTTCTCCGGATGATCCCTCACCGCTTGCAGCTTCGCCTCTTGATCCTTGGAGAGTATGGGAGGATCTGCGGAGAAACGGTGAGCATAGAAGAACAATGTATATATACATTTATATAAGTATGGAGAAGTGAGCAGGGAGACGTACCCAGTCTCTTGGCGCCAATCCATCGTGTGGGCACCAAAGCCTGATCTGCTTGTGAAGCCCACTCGCCACCTATGAAGAAGAAACGAGATTTCCAGCTGTGACAGTTGGAACGCATCCCTGTAAGAAGCTTACATCCCCTGGAGGTGAGATAATACCATCCCCTATTTGGGGCAGGAGACTCTGTCAAGTTGTAAGCGGCGTGAAACTCAACTGGAGAGGCATCCTCGCCATTCACCTTCCTCCACAACGCCAGAAAACCCAGCAAAGCCCTCCAGCCGTTGGGCACGAGACGCCCCGGGGTTAGAGAAAATAGTGAAGAATCCGGCAAATGGAAGAAGACATTGGGAATCTCAGCCCGGCCTCGAGCATCTCCTCATAAATGAGGATCTCACCTGAGGAGCTGTCGCAAGCTGGCTCATCTTTTTCAGCAAGACGACACATCACCATGGGCGGAATACGATACGAAGTAATGATTCGGGAGATGTCACCTCCTGTCCTAAAGGTGCTGAAAATTGTACTTACTTTGGACCCGTCGTCCTCAACGATGACCTTCCCTTGGTATCTCTTGGGACGAGGACGCAATTTTTCTCTCGCTGCGGAGACCGATGCAAGGTCTCGTGACCCCATGCCTCGCCGCAATGGGCCCTCGCCCAAGGCATGCACGCCCATCTGGCCGGCATCGCCAACATGGCCAGACCCCTCGCCCTTGCTGCTCGCCTAAGGGGGCATCTTGCCCTGGCTGCTCGCCCAAGGGGGGCCCACGACGCCGCCCAGCGCAGGGGCGCCTGCAACCAGGCGGGCGCCCACTGCGGCATCACCCATCTCCTCCTTGCCCGCAGCAGCCCCCTCACCGCGGTTGCTCGCCCAAGGGGGACCCACGACGCCGCCCAGCGCAGGGGCGCCTGCAACCAGGCGGGCGCCCACCGCGGCATCACCCATCTCCTCCTCGCCCGCAGCAGCCCCCTCGCCGCGGCTGCTCGCCCAGGGGGGCCCCACGGCAGCGCCCTCGCCTGCGGTGCTCTCTCCTCCCTCGCCTGCGATGCTCTCTCCTCCCTCGCCTGCAGCTCCCTCGCCCGATCCACCCTCTCCTCCCTCGCCCGCTGCCTGCGCAGACAGGTCCGATGGACGCACGTCGCAGCTGCCGCTCGCCTGTGGTGGATCTCCGCTGGGAGAAGCCTCGGGCTGGGCACCCAGGGGCCAGCCCTCGCCGCCCTCATCGGAACGGCTCGACTGAGGGACGAGCACGCCAGATCTGGCCTCGGGTTGGGCGCCCACATCAGGATTCATTCCACGATCGCCTGATGCCGCTTCCTCAACGCACATCGAAGTCCGGACGACTACTCTGACCTTCGTGTGTTTTGTTGCAATCTTCTTCTTGGTCTCTTTGGGTGTTCTCTTCTCTCTTGGAGATTTCTTTCTTCTTTGGAAAGAGTCTGGTTTAGGGCACCAAGAGTTTTATAAGAGAAAGAGTCCTTAATGCATGGGTTTTTTCAAAAACCAAAAGATGAATCTCAAAGGTCTACAAATTTCAAAATCTGAGCAGAAAGAGGAGGTTGGATTGCTGTGAACTTGTGAAAGAGACGGATGAGTTAAAAGCCCCACGTTCAAAGTTGTTAGAGCGCGGGACTTTGAGGGGCAAATGATGGGTCAAGCCCAATCCGGATAGCGGCAATGAGTCAGGTCCGAGTAACCCGGTCCGTCTAGGATCGTGGGTCAGGCCAGAATAGCCCCGTTGAGATCCGGGTTTCGTTAAACGAAGCCTCGTCACCTCAGGCTCCAAGTCATCGCGACAAAGTCCTCCCCTCACCTGCATTTACCAAGTCTCACGGAGAGGATCTCACCTGCCTTCCACCTGGCTCGATCCTCAAGGACACGACTGACGCTCCAAAGAGACGTTGAACTGATCGCATCCCCACCTGGTGGGGAAGAGTTATAAATAGAGCCCTCTCATCACTTGAGAGAGGCATGGTTTTTTCCTACTTTCTCATATCTGTAACCCTCGACATTAATCAAAGATCACCATTTTGAAGTGGACGTAGGTCACGCTTGACCGAACCACTATAAATCTCTCATCTCTCTTCAATTACTGCACAGTATTTATTATCTGACCGGTGGTGTCCGGATTTATCCTTTTTTGGCATCATCAGTAATCATCACATATAAATGAACAAAACTGCTCTCCAGGCGAATTGACCTGAGAGAGTGAGACTTCCCATTTAAAGGGAGATTTTTAAATAAGGTGTTAAGATTTTGTCTTATATAAAAAAATATATAATTTTTAAAACTTTCAGTCAAACAACAAAGTCAATCCACGCGACATCAAGTTTATTTCGATTGAGCCAATATCAACCTACATTAGATTGGTACTGAGGGGACCCATCTATGTAAAGATTGTTGGAAAGTCCCACATCATAAATTACCTATCTTGAGTTGGACAGGACTTCAAATAACTGTTTGGGCCTTTCGCTTATTAGCTTAAGCGTTTGAGTCGGTACTCGTTATCTTACACGGCATTATAGCAGGTTTTGATTTCATCGTTTTTATATAGCCCATGTGCCAGGCCCCCCACAAAATCTGTTGAACCTGTACGTGAGGGAGAGTGTTGGAAAGATATCCATATCTCATATCGCCTAAGTCCTAAATTAAATAGGATTTTGGGCCTTCCACCTATCAACTTAAATTTTTAATTTGAATGATACTTGCTATCTTACAAAAATAGCAGAAAGGTTAATCTCTCCAAAAGTCTCCTGAATTTCATGTGCATTAAATTATCCGATCCCTCACTTTGGGTGTCATCCAAGTAAGATGAGATGTAAAGAGAAGAAATAGTTGCGAATGGATCAAGCAAGCATCCATGGCTACAGAGACGAAGAACTTGATTCTACTACTGCAAGTGGGCCAAAGTAAATGCTTTATAAAAAAAGGTGATCACAAAACTTTATTCTAGCAAAAATGGCAAATGAGTTCCACCTAACCACTCCTTTTCAAAGGCTCATTATTAATAGACTCATCATTCCCCTTCATTCACACACACTAGCTCCTTTAACCCTTCTATTAGCCTCCTCGAATTAATTAACATTGGTTATAATTTGATAATGGCCAAGGCGTTGAGTTTTATATTAGTACTAATTTAATCTAATATAGACATTAGCAACCGGGTCAAATATTGAGCACAATATACTTTCACATAGTGCATTTCCATTAGACTTTAAGGATCATTTGATCTATTTTCCATTTGCCACTGGTAATTTGTGTCTGGGAATGTCTATGGTCATGCAAGTGGCCTTGATCGAAAGTGAGTTTTTTTAATGCACTAAGTCATGTCAAATTATTAATAAGACTAATTGAAATAAAATCTGGAAAATTAGGAAATTAAGCTAATTGGCTAAAAGGTGACAAATAAATGAAGAATAAAAAATCCCATAGTTAAAGGATCTATAATTAACTCATGGGGCTTCACTGGCCTAGTCACGTTACATTACTATTTATTTAGTTACATATACATAATACACTTGCATGGCATATGACAAATTCAGTACTAATAGAGGAATAACATAGAATGATCATTTTCTAATTGCATGTGTATTTTATTAACTTTTAAGGTTTGTTTTAGCGGGAAATATTATATATATAGATTTCCTTTTAACCTGATAAGTACCTTTTACAACTTACATTAAATTTATGGTGAGTCTGCGCCTGAGAGGATCCAGGGCTCCAGCAAAGTAGGAGACTCTCTTTATGCTTTCCTTGGTTAACAATTATGTAATATCCACAAAAATCAGTATTCGTGGATGACTGACGCTTGTTTTTTAGAAAAGATTTCAAAGAAGGCCTTTTAAGTCTTTGCCTTATTTTAATAAAGGACATAAGTTTTAAAAATTTTTCATATTAGAGCCTAAGTTTTACAGTAAATTTTCAATCAATTAAGATAATTAGTCATTTAAAGATATTTTCTGAGGACGTTTTCCTTTATTTTTTTAATACCTAAGTTTTCCTTCATTAAAATAAAATCCTCCGTTTCACCCATTTTATCATTTGCTCTCCTTCAGTGGCATCCTCATATTGATCAATGGCAACCAACGTCCCCAAGGCGATCGATGGCATATGGTGTATGCTGGAAGCATATCGTGGCTTTAAAGAAGGGTAATATGGGTATTTAAAAATATTGAGGGAAAAAGTAGCCTAAAATTAATTTTTAATGGTTCGGATGCCCTTAATTGAAAACTTACAGGAAAACTTAGGTCCTAATTTAATAAGTTTTGAAACTTGGTTTCTTTTTTAAAATAAGGCAAAAACTTAAGATTTTATTTGAAATTTTTTTTTTCATCCCATCCAAGGGCTGGGACCCAAGTTATCCACACATGTGGCAAGGAGATACCACTAAGCCACACATGTGCTTGTAGGGAGAGGACCCAGACAATTAGACTTAGGGGGGCTCTATTGGCACCACGAAAATCTCTCTTCCCACCGCAAAAAAAAAATAGATTTTCCTAAACTACCCCTACCCTCTCCCCCTCCTCCTCCCTCCTCCTCTTCCCTTCCTCTCCCATCCTCCACCCTCTTCCCTCATCTCCCCCCAACCCAACCCCCCCCCCCGCCCCCTCCAGTCTCTGGCCGGCTAGCTGGCCGGTCTCCTTCCCCCTCTCCCTCTTTCTTCCTTCCTCCCCTTCCATTTTCTTTCCCTCTTCTCCCTCTCCTTCCCTCCCCTACTCCCTCAGTCCCCCTCCCCCTCCCAGTCGCCGGCGGGAGGGAGACCGGCCGGGGCTCCCTCCCCGCCGGAGACTTGGGGGGGGGGAACGGGGGAAGAGGGTGGAGGGTGGGAGAGGAAGGGAAGAGGAGGGAGGAGGGAGGAGGGAAGGGGTAGTTTAGGAAAAAATATTTTTTTTGTCTTCTAGTGCGGTGGGGAGAGAAAATTTTACGGTGCCAATAACACTCCCCATTCCACGTTCAACGAGTCTTAAGAAAACAGTCCACTATATAAATAGCTTTTAAAAGAGACAATCACGAAAGAGATCATTTCACCAGAACATAACGATACGATGGAGCTACCACCAGAAGAAATGGACGATATCGAGAGAGGCTCCCCTAGTAGAAAACTCAATGAGCCAGGTGGGCTTCTTTCTTTTCCTCTGCCTCCTCTCTCTCTCTCTCTTTGTTTACTTCTGCTGCTTTCTTCATTTCTTTTTCACCTTGTTTAGATGTTTTTTTTTTTTTTTTGATAAGCCCCCCGTACAAATGGAGGGCATTTATCTTGAACATAAAATTTCCTGTGATTCTACTGTTACTACAGAAGATCTTGCAACAAGGGTGACCCAACTTATAAAGCTAAATGAAGGGGAGGAGGGAGTTGAGCTTTGGAAGAAGCACTCGATCTACAAGGTCCATGCAACTATGGCGGCTGTCAACCCCGAGGCCTTCACGCCGAAAGTGGTGTCCATGGGCCCTTATCATCATGGAAAAGAACACCTACTGCCCATGGAGGTGCACAAGCAGAGAGCAGCTCGACGCTTCATCTTAGATTCCCAAAAATCCATAAAGGATTTCATTGAAGGGTTGTGGGAAGTTCTGCCAGAGCTGATGGATTCTTATGGCCAGTTAGACCGTGTCTGGAGGGAAGACAAAAATAAGGGAAGATTCCTGGAGCTGATGCTCATCGATGGGTGTTTCTTGCTTGAGATATTGCGCATCAATGTTGAGATGTTCATGTACCGGCGCTATGATGAACACGACCCGGTTTTTTCCTTTAGTGGGAACCTATCCTATTCTCAGATAAGTGAGGACGTGATGATGCTTGAAAACCAGGTGCCTTTTACTGCTCTCGAGAAGCTATTGACCATTCAAAACTGCAGAGCACCTGAAGAGGTAACATCTATCAATGGAATGATCTCTACGGTCACCATTAGCCGAGGTGGCCAAAGTAGAGATATTTTCCCACGACATTGTAGAACTTTTATTAAATTAAGTTGGAGCGGTAGGGCCTATCATGTGGGCCACTTAATGCATGATAACCACGCGTCCAGATCCTTTGGCACAACCATACCATTACACAGGACCTTGTAGCACTTTCATGGAACTCCATCATCGGCCCATTAGGTATAATCTAGACGTTAAAGATGAATCCCATATCCCCATGTGGATATATCAAAGTTTCAACTCAAAAAGAGTGGTTCCAGTGGTCACACGATGAAAACGCGGTGTGCCATCACTACTGCCTTTGTGTTTAATTTCCATCATAATTCTCAATATATCATATAGTGGGACTCACGCCTTCTTAGCATAAACAGGAGGATGTATCAGTGGAAGGGATATGATTCAAGATGAACAATCCTAATTACATGTGTGTGGGCCTCAGGGTGGGTTGTGGAGTTCCATTAAATTGTTACACAGTTCTCATATAAGGGCTATGGCAGAGGATTCGGACTCGATAGTCATATAGTTGAAGGAAACAAATAGGGGTGGGCCAAACATCAAGACAAGTAGTATTTCTTAGGGGCTTTTGGCGGTAGGTCCATCCATCGTTATTTGCTTTTATAGACTAAGGTCCACGATAATTTATTGTACCGACGGAAGTCCTCTCGTAAACATAAGGCAGTGAAAAAGATAAAAATGCCCTTGTACATGTCAGCAAAAGCAGAATTCACACAAATTTATCTGAGTTTTGGCAAAACTCAGATAAAACTCAGATAAATTTGCCAAAACTCAGCAATAATTCAAATAAACTTCTCTCTTTCCAGGTTCTGTCTATGTTTGAGACCAATGAGAGCCTCGCCAGACAAGCTTTTGCAGAAGCTTCCCAGCTCTGATTCCAAATTCCTACTTCCAATGCTACTGGCAATATTTCAAATATGAACCACAAATTAGTGACATCTGAGGTCTTTAGACATATATCTTTAGCATAATTGTTTAAGACTCCCTTGTACATAAAGTAAAATAAAAAGGTGGTGTTCACTGGAAACTTCACTACCTGTTGGATTATTTTGATTTCAAGACAGTCAAGTGAATGATCCAAAACTGATAGTGCTACAAATGAATGGAAGAATTGCTACTATAAAACAAGAATTTTCACTCTTGGTTTCAACTGTTACAGTTGATGATGAATACATCATCCTTGGGCCAGCAAACATCAGTCAAAGGTCAATGGACGCTGCGAGGGACTCAGAGATAGCCATGGGAGGATACCAACCACATCACCTGGCAACCAGGCAGCCAGCCCGCGGACAGGTCCATGGTTTCCGGATGACATTGTGGTATGAGCACCTTGGCATGCTTGATGACTCCTTTCTCCAGCCAAAGAGCATCGAGTGTAGTCAAAAGGTGAACAAGATAGCTGACAAGTACTGGGACCTTTACGTGAGTGAGACCCTTGATCGCGACTTGCCTAGCCACCTTCTCAATTACCCAGTTAGAGTCACTAGTGATAGAGATGTCACAGAGCTTCCAGGCACAGAGTTCTTCCCAGACACACAGGCTCGCATTCAGAAAAATTGTTCAAAACTCAGATAAATTTGTCTGAGTTTTGCCATAAACTCAGATAAATTTGTTAAAACTCAGATAAATTTATCTGAGTTTTGGCAAATTTGCATGTGTTTTTGTCCAGTTTATGAGAGTTTTTTGAAAAATTTATCTGAGCTCGCCAACACCAAAAGTCAGAATACGGAAAATCAGATTCTAATAAAAATCGAAATCCAAAACAAGAACACTTGATGACCATGATCCAATCGAGAAAAGAGATAGGGAAAACAAGCAAAAGAGCAAACTGCTATCTTTTAAATCAGTTATAGAGAGAGAGATTTGGATAGAGAGATTTCAAAATCGTTTTTATCTTTGAAGAAATGAAAGAGAGAGAATCGGAAGTCATGGCATGGTAGCGACGAAAGGTGCTCTGCAACGATACTCCATAACCATGGAAAGGAATGGAAAATGAAAAAAGAGAGAGAAGAAAAAGGAATGAGTTCGAATGAGGGTTGAAAAGGGCAAATTAGTCATGAAAATATATGACGTGGCATATTAAGGACCTTTCACCAAAGTATCTCCCGCTGTCTGGACTAGAGATATTAGCGAAAAAGTTATTGCCCTTGATGCCTTAGAAGACCGTGCACAGGAACTTTTGGCTAATTTACCCTATTTCTTAGCACCCCTGCCTGTTTCAACGAGAAATAGATAGGGGCGGGCCAAATATATTTTGACATATTTTTGGAGATTTAATGAGAATTAAACAGTTCCACTCAGTCATTTAGGGCCTTTTTTTTCACTTGAATAGATAGGAATAAGATACGCTTAAGTATGTGGTAGGGGGCCCACACAGGGATGGGATAGGGGGATTTCAAGGATCCTTAGGACCCTCCTCTCTATAAAAAAAATAGCTTCAATCGTGATTTCTATCATCTCCATCTAGGCCGCAAAAGTTTAATGGTCAATAGTCCATTCGGATCGTTACACAGTCAATCCAACGGTCTAGTAAATTTGGATCTAACCAAAAACTGGTGGACATGTGCAATGCAAGGGGGTCGTGTGTTTGCTCCATTTGAATAGAACAAGGGTGGGCACCACGAGCGCGAGTTTACGAAATTTTATCCTAAGCTTGCGCTTAATTATGTGAGCCTTGCTCTCTCTCTCTCTCTATATATATATATATATATAGTTTATACTATAAGTGTTAAAAATGAAGATCAAAGGTGAATATTCAAAAGTGAGTATATAAAATCTTTTCTTTCATGAAATAGAACAAAAAAGAAAACGTAGAATGAATTAATAGGGTTAATCATCGATATCCATTTCTTATCTTCTTTTAATTCTATTTCACTAAAAAGGAAGGGTTATTTGATGCTCATTTTTTAAACTTAAATCTTGAGCTTCATTTTCAACCATTGATGATATGAATCCTGCATATTCTAATGCAAACCAGTAGGCCCTTAGTTCATTTTGTGAAAAAATGTCCAAGAAATCCAAAAACATCTAAAACTGTTAAATATGGCCATTTACTCATGTAAAAATGATGATTTTAACAAAAAATGGTAATCTGTTGCACATGTGTGACATTTGCATATGTAATATATTTTATGTAGAATGTACATATGTAAAACTCATTTTCCTTATCACATGTGTAAAAGAAAAATTACCCTTTAATGATTATAGATAGCAGAGTCATAATTAACATGTTGTTATGATAAATGACCTAGATTTTGTCGCGACTTGTCTTTTGAATCATTATTAATATCACGTTTAAGGGTATGAGTAAATTATTCTATGAGGGTTGCTTCCATATTAAGGGAGCTAAGGTCAAAATTCAAGTCTTCAGTAGGGACTAGGGAGAGTGACTAAACCCCATACAAATGGAACCCCTTAACTTTTTCTAACACAGTGGAAATTCCTAATTTCGTTTTATAGTTATAGACATACTATCAAACCATATAAATTTGAATTTGTTCTTCTTATTTTACTTATTTATATATTGCATCATGATTGATTTTGTTCACAATAACTGATATCAGAGCTTGATTCAACTGCAATTGTCTTCTTGAAGGAGCCCAAAGAGAACATCTTTTTTTTTCTGCCTTCGATTCTGTAGAACTGGTGGACCCTAGCATGGATCCCTTCTTTGAACCATAGGTTAAAGAGGCATGTTTCTCACCAAAAAGTTCAGTTTTATCCTCTTCTTCAATTTAAGCATGTATCCCAAGGGGAAGTCCTCAGGGACAATTGTCACTTTCTACCATTCAGACGGTAGTGATCAAGGTTCACTATGACTTTCCACCTACAATTTTCTACAATCCAGACGGTAGTGATCATGGTGGTCTCTTCTCAACTCGGTTTACTGTTTGGGCGAGGGTTGCACATCTTCCTCTAATTGTCTTGAAAGAGTTTCCTGGTTCAATTTGATCCCTCCGACAGATTTCCCACGTTTCTTACAAAAATAAGGATTTTTAAGCAATACATAGTAATTGGATCATAGCCAAACTCTTATTTACTTTTATTAAAGAAGAGAAATTTTAGGAATTGATATGAAAATCTTGAATTTATTTCCTTTTACTCCTCAAAATTCATTGCTTTTTTTTTTTTTACCAGGAGAGATTTTTAGAAAATAAACATTCTTATCTTTTGCTTTTTCTTCTTAGAGATATAGATGAACAAACTTTTGATATCCCCTTCTTTTTAGGAGCGTGTCACTGGTTATTCTCCTTGCACCCGCAAAGTGGGCATCTCATATCCGAACTCAATAAAAAGAATCTGAACTTTACTAACACTGCCATTTTTGTCCGGGCCCTAAGTCAAATTGTTTAATATATGATTTGAAGTATTTTATAATATTTTATTTGAATCTTTTTTAAAGTGATAAACCTGAAAGTTGACCAAGTTAAATTTGATGAGAATGATCACTACATGGGGTGGCCAGTTTATAAATGATTTAGATGTTTCATAAATGAGGCCATTATTTTGGGACTCCTCTGCAATCCATTGTTTTCTCTACTTCTTTTCATATCTCTACGGAGTAAATAACATAGTTACGCATCTTTCCGTGAGAAATTTCCCTCCAATACAACGTAGGCCTACTATTAGATCAAATCTATTTTGTTGCCCCGCTGCAAGAAAGTTCTGGCTCGTCCACTTGGGGTGATTAACCCCATAGGCCCCACGCATTGCATCGCAGCCCATGCCCCTTATTTCCGACAACTTTGGGTACAATTAATATAATTTGTGGGTTTTTTTTTTTTTTTTTTAAGGAAGAAGTAAACTATTTTCTTTATTTATTTATTTCATCTCAAAATTGTGCAGAACTCCAAGTACATAAAAGATCTCATGCTTTTGGCCCTGTACGGCAGAAAACACACAGATGTGAGAAAGGGCATGCATATGTTGGACGTTGCTAGACATGATTTGTTTAAATCAGAACCTCTCCCAGTTAGTGAGTATGAATTTTCAGAGTTACTTGTTGTTGGTGGTATCGAGGAGACACTCAAATATGTGAGAGAGATGCATCCCGCTAAAAAATCACGGTCTGTTATGGAGCTTTGTCGTGCAGGAGTCAGGTTCAGGAAGGCAGAAGACGAAACGATCCCCTTGTCGAGCATTAGATTCGAAAGCAACGGGGTAATCACCATTCCTGTCATTCCCCTCCATTTGTTATCAGAAGTTCAGGGCTGTAACATGGTTGCCTTCGAGTTAATTCACCCGGGGACTTCATTTCCAACGGTTTCCTACTTTACCTTCATGAAAGGTTTATTAACCTCTGCCGCAGATGTGAGGCATCTACGGTCCCTGAGGATCATCCAGAGCACTGAATCAAGTGATGATGCCATTGTCGAGACCTTTAAAAGGTTTGCAAAGGGCGGCCGGATTGTAACACTAATACCTGCAGGTACTAAATTGTATCAAGTTCAAGATCAACTCGATAAGTTCTACCATAAGTGGATGACGGGAAGCAGGGGTAGAATTTGGGTATTGATTAGTAAATTCAAGCAAAAGTATTTCTCGGCGGCAGTCATTCTATTGGTCCTTTCCGCGTTACAGACCTACTATACAGCCCTCCCTTATTGGGACAGTAAGCACCGTAAGAATAACTAAGTACACTTCAATTTGTCTTTTACTTTCTTAGGGAATACAATACAATACAATACAATAATTTCATTGTTGTACATGCTTCGTTCATCAGTGTAATAGAATAATTCCTACACTTCAATTTGTCTTTTACTTTCTTACGGAATACAATACAATACAATACAATAATTTCATTGTTGTACATGCTTCGTTCATCAGTGTAATAGAATAATTTCATAATGGTGAAAAAAATCGCATGCATAATTTGTGAAAGAAGACCACGAATTATGTTTACACCCCGTATCGAATTAATCATATATGATTTAGGCTAATTAATCGAGATTAGTGCAAAGTAAGCATGGTTAATAAATCTGATTGTGGTTAATGACCAAATGATTGAATTGAACTTAATGAAATGAATTTGAATGAATCTAAGGTGGTTAAATTGAATTTAGGCTCAAACAAAGTCATTTCCGTAAATACGGATTTTCACGTATTTTGTCGAATATAGTAACTCTTGTCGAATATAGAGTCGTGACATTTATAAGGACGACTGGCGGCGAAACTAAGGAGTTTCCTATCACGATTGGTCTACACCAAGGCTCAGCGTTAAGCCCGTACTTGTTTGCCCTAGTTATGGATGAGATTACAAGACATATCCAGGATGAGGTGCCGTGGTGTATGCTATTTGCAGATGACATTGTTTTAGTGGATGAGACGAGAGAAGGAGTGAATGCTAAACTAGAATTGTGGCGGAAAACATTAGAGACAAAAGGGTTTAGGCTAAGTCGATGCAAAACGGAATATATGGAATG
Source organism: Litsea cubeba (assembly GCA_012931725.1). Classification (NCBI taxonomy): domain Eukaryota; kingdom Viridiplantae; phylum Streptophyta; class Magnoliopsida; order Laurales; family Lauraceae; genus Litsea; species Litsea cubeba. The sequence continues at coordinate 20,812,581 of CM022946.1, forward strand.
CAAGTTTAGTCAAAGTAGGACACCTAGTAGCATAGAAGTAAGTTTGGGCACACAAAAGATAGTAGAGAAAGAAAACTTTAGGTACCTTGGATCTATGGTGCAACAGGATGGAGGGATTGGTACTGATGTAAGTCACATGATTCAAGCCGGGTGGACCAAATGGAGGAGTGCTTCGGGGGTCTTGTGTGATCGGAAAGTCCCCCTCAAGGTTAAAGGAAAGTATTATAAGGTGGCGGTACGGCCAGCGTTGTTATATGGATCAGAGTGTTGGGCAGTAAAGCATAATCATGTCAAGAAGATGGAAGTTGCGGAGATGAAAATGCTAAGATGGATGTGCGGGATCACAAGGAGAGATAGGATTAGGAATGAGGAGATTAGGGGCATAGTAGGAATAGCACCGATTGGAGATAAAATGAGAGAAAATCGATTGAGATGGTTCGGCCATGTTAGAAGGAGTCCAAAAGAGGCACCTGTTAAAAGGTGTGAAAGGATGGAGTTTGCCAAGAGTAGGAGAGGGAGAGGGAGACCCAAGAGAAGTTGGAAAGAAACTATTAAACATGATATTGCCTACATGGATCTAACGGAGGACATGGCCCTAAACAGATCTGATTGGCGTCGTCAAATCCATATAGCCGACCCCACCTAGTGGGAAAAGGCTTGGTTTGGTTTGGTTTAGTAACTCTTGATACCAATGCGTGTAACTCAAAGAGTACATTAGATTTCAAAATAGACTTAAGTCCATTTGACTTGAAGTGGATCAAATGAGTTTTCATTTGACTCAAATGGTAAATAAGCTTATGAAAGGAGGGCTTATGTGCAAAAGATGAGTTGATAAGGGGAGATGAACTCAAATGAGTTCGTTCATTCACTCATTTTACAGCCCAAGTACAAGAGAAAAATCCTAGGTTCTTCTTCTTCTCCTCTCTTTCTTCCATTTTCTCCATTAATTGTCAAGGTTAAAAAGTGGTTTGTGAGGAGGACTTCATCTTCTCTATCCAATTGTCTCCATTTCTTTGGAGTTAGGGTTGAGAGGAAGTTCCAACTTCTCTCTATCAAGTGACAAGTAAGTGTTTTGGACTCCTTGTAGGATTTCCAATCTTTATTAGGTGCTAGAGTTGTTGTTTGTTCAACAACTTATAGAAAATCTATTTTTGGGATGTTTTCATGGAATTAGGGTTTGGATTGAAGAGATTTCATCTCAATTTGAGCTAGCAAAGAGGGGTTTTTGTCAATTGGCTTCAAGAGAGGCAAGTATAGGCAGCCTCCTTGATTTGGATTTTTGTGCAATTTGCATTCTCTTAGAATTGATTTGTGTATGAATGAATGGAATGAAGGAGTTGGGTATGGATGTATGAGATGATACTTGAGGAGAGGATAGGAGGTCCTATTCCATGTGCAGGTTTAGGTTGGAATGAAGGGAAGAGAAGAGGAAGGAATATCAGTTTCAGCTTCTGAAACTGCTATTTGAAACTATCTGATCGATCGGGACTGGACGTCCGATCGATCGAACAGGGCCCTACTGGGCTCATTCTTGTCCGATCGATCGGACGGTTTGAGTAGGGTTTTGTTTGAGTCGTGAATGCTTCTTATGAGTTTAAGTGTTCTCTAAATTAGTTTTGAGACTAATTATAATGTAATTGAAGGTTGTTAAGAATTATGGACAATAAAAAGGAAATTTATTGATGACTTTGTTACTGTGCGTGAGTTATAGACTAAACCTTCATAGGTAATAATGAAGGAGACTCTAATGCACATTATATCTAATGTGATGTTCATCAAAATAACACCTGCAATAGATAGCTAAGTGTCATGCTTAAGGGCCCGTTTCTTTACTAGAATTCCTGACTGGAATTCTAGTGGTTGGTGTTTTTGAGACATGTGACATCATGTCCCCTTGCATTTTCAAATCCCCTGTTTCTTTACAAGAATTTATGAATTCCAGCACATGATAAGTCTCATTTGGCCTTTAGAAATTCCTGAAATTCCACATTCTTTACATTTTGGTGGAATTCCAAAATGCTCATGTCCATAGGAGGATTTATGAATTCCACCTTGTTTAGGAATTCAATAATTTTCAGACAAGAATTTCAAAAATTCTAGTAAATGAACAGGCCCTAAATGAAAGGTTTAAAGTGGGAAATTAAAGAGATGTCCTTAAGATTAAATTGTGTTCGAATTGTCACCATCAAGCCTATATTGTGAGTTACATTGATTGTAATTGTTTCCAATGTTATATAATTGAATTGAATCCAGAAATGGATTAAATGTTAAACTGTATTGATTCTTGAGTCTGGCTCTACATAGCTGAATTGTTAAAGCTCATTATAAGGCTACAATGAATTAATAAATGAATGAATAACTGTTCCTACTGCAGTAGATCGATTGGGGTGTTCCGGAGCTCCGTGGTGATGCCAGTTGTCTCTGGCTCGGGCACTGGTAGATCCCACAATATTGAATGAATGAAAATGAATAAATGATTCCTTCCTTTTTGGGAAGATGATTCCTTCCTTATGGAAGATGGTAATGAAATGAAATCAAAGGAAATGAATACTATGGTAGTTGCCAATTTGCAAATGTTCCTTATGGACTCTAAATGCATACATTGTATGAAGTGTCTAGAATTGTCTAGAAATGGAATTGAATGTGGTATTCATTTAATTGATAGATTGAATGGATTTAATATGGATTTAGTATATATATTAACATGTGCTATCACAAGATCGGTATATATATTGTTGAACCGTAGTGTTCACTAGTGTTATTGATGACATTAGATGCCTTATTGCCAATGACGGCCCCGCAGCGGCAGCGGAGAAAGCCGTTACGGTTCCTCCAGTAGGATTAGTTGGATGGAATGGTCGAGATATCAATTGAAGTTGATATCTGAGAGCGAACAGAATATGCAAACTCTTTTTTAGAATGCTTTTTGGAAATGGTTTGAAATTATTTTTGAGAACTTGAATTGTTGTCACCCTGCATTGTATTTGAATATGCAGTGGTTGACCAAAGTAGATATGTGGTAGAATTATACATGTATAAAGAACTTTACGTTTTTAAAGAACTCTTGACTTTGTAAATTAATAACGTTGAATATATTTATGTAAAATTGTATATTTGACAGGTAAATGAATGTTTATCCCTTGTTGATTCCGTTTTAACTTCGGTTAATTTGGAGTTTACGGGAGTAAGTATGGTCGTGACTCGGGATTAGCTCGAAGATAATCGGATCTCGGGCCCGGATCGTGACAAATTACCTCTATTCATTTACACTAGAATGAAATCCCGTGAGATGCACAGGTCAAATATCATGCAAATCAAACCCTAAATTAATATTCAATTTAATTATCAACTTACATGAGAGATAATGTTTGTGGGATTTTGTGGACTTGGTTATTTTCTAATGGGGGCTTTGGTCGAAGGTCCCTCAAAGTATGACTTTAAGGCAAACAGTCCATTAAAAAAAAAAAAAAAAAAACTCATGCAACAAAGGTCCATCTCACACTTTCTCATAACTGAAATGTCCAATTTGCCCTTTCTTTAAATCATATCCCATGATTGGTGGGATATCCAATTAATAATAATCAACTACCTCTTAATTGGCCACGATTAATGGAATCCTATTAATGAGATTTTCAAATAAATTCAACAAACACACAAATAAATTTTATAATAATGCAGATAAACTTCAAAAAATGCAATAATTTCAAAAGACGCAATAAATTTAAAAAAAAGGCAATAAATTTTAAAATAACGTAGATAAATTTAAAAAGATGTAAATAAATTTTAAAAGATCCAAATAAATTTCAGAAAATGTAAATAAATCTCAAAAGACTCAAGTAAATTTCAAAAGATCCAAAGAAAATTCAAAAAATGTAAATAAATTTAAAAAGCCGCAAATTAATTTCAAAAGATGCAAATAAAATTCAAAAACACAAAAACATTTTCCAAAACTAAGATAAATCAATTTACAAATTTCTGAAAATACAAATAAATTTCAAAAGACACAAATAAAATTCAAAAACACAAATAGATCTAAGAAAATACAAATAAATTTGCCAAAAACACAGAAAGATTCGTTCAAAAAATCAGTTAAAATTTTCAAAATGAAGATAAATTTATCAGAAACTTAGCTATATTTTTCAAAAACTCAAATAAAGTTGCCAAAAACTCGGATAGATTTGTTTAGAACTCAAATAAATTTATTCCAAAACTCAGATAACTAGCCAAAAACTTAGATATATTTGTCTAGAACTCCAATAAATTTATTTCAGAACTCAGATAATTTGCGGAAGCTCAAATAAATATGCCAAGAAAATAAAAAAACTCATATAATTTTGACAGAAATTCATATAAATTTGTCAAAAACTCAGAAAAAATTGACAAATGACGTCAGCCCTGGCTGGTTGTTGGTTAATGCTGAACTGGGCTTCCTACTGCGGACGGGTTAGAACTGACCCAAACTTGACCCTGGCTTGGAAACTGACCCAACTGGGTCTTATCTCATTCCTCGACAAGCTCTGTTTCTACAATAGAACCGTGGACACTACAGCGCCTTGCTGCTTCTTCTTCGGCGAGAGGCGAACTCTGACGGCCGTGGCATGTGTCATCCAGCGATGACGACGGCATGCAAGCAGCCTTCTCTAGTGATCAATTTACAAAGAGATTTATTCTCTGCACTTTGTTTCTTCTGGCGATGGCTCCTGCGATGAGAACCCAACAAGACACGAACCTCCCCCCATTTTTTTTCAAAAGTCAAAAGACCTTTTGTCTTTTCTTAAGACTTCTCCACTACTTGTTTCTATCAAACGAACAAGATGCGCTATGGATTTTTAATGGGCATGAAACAAGAGTTTCCACCTCGTGACTCTAACGTGCAGCTGCCCTGGAAACTCCTCGTGACTTAATCTCGTCAATCTCTGTCGGTGCAGGAATGCCCAAGCCCTAGGAGGGAGAATACACGATTTGAAGTTTTAAATTTTAAAATTTTATGCCTAAAACTGTTGAAAGAGAAAATTAGTCCTGAAATATGTGATCGTGTGGATGTAGGGACCTATGGCTGCAAATTATCTAGCTGAATGAATCAGAGCCCTTAAATAGAATTTGCTTGGACTGGAGGCTGGATACATTCCACTTTAGGAACCTTTCGCTAATTTACTCTTTTTTAATCCATTTTCTTTAGGAAAATAAAAATTATAGAAAAGGCGGTCCAAACTTTTCAAAAATTACGAACTACCCCTACTATACCCAAACAAACTAGGATCTCGATCGACGAAACTTCATGCACACGATCTTAACAGTAAACCAGACCTGCTTAGCATCTAATCATGCTTAATTGGCTAAAACTCAATTAACTAGAGCTAATTACACACTTAGGATCTGAGACCAGGATCTGAGACCTTACAATTGGCCCCATACATTAATTGCATCGTAGCTCACACTCGTTATTTCGAACAACTTTGAGTACAATTAATATAATTTGTGGCCACGGCTAATTTCTCCCTAAAAGAAGTAAACAACTTTTTATATATTCTTTTCCAATCCAAAAATTGTGTAGAACTCCCAGTACATTAAAGATCTCATGCTCGTGAACCTGTTCGATCGCCATAATACACCAGGATGTGAGCAAGGGCTTGCATATGTTTAGGGGCGTTCATAGGCCGGGCTAACGCATATCCAGGCCCAGCCCGAGTTTAGAAACACCAGCCGAGACCACTCATTTAGTCAATCGTGCCGGGTCGAACTAGGCTTTTTATTACTTTTGTGGGCATTTGATCAATTGTACGATTGTACTGATTAAATTAAATTATATGCATTCCTTTCTATCACTTAATCCAAACTTGACCCAATTATTAAATAGGCCCTAATTAAATATCCAAACCCGGCCCATGAGCACCCCTACATATGTTGGGCATTGTTAGACATAACCAGACCCAATTATTAAATAGGCCCTAATTAAATATCCAAACCCGGCCCATGAGCACCCCTACATATGTTGGGCGTTGTTAGACACGGTTTGTTTAAACTAGAAACTGTCTCACTTAGTGAGGCGGCAGTTTCAAAGTTAGTTGCAGTTACAAAGCGTGGATTTGTTGGTATCAAGCCTAAGAAGGAGAGACACTCCAGTAAGGAGACCTATTGGCCATTTCTTCCCTCTGAAATCAACTAATGAAATGCACTGTTTGATCCAGCAAGATATTGCTTGATAAAATTGACCAACCGTTGGCGTGGAGCGTGGCCTCTTCATGAGATTGCCCTAAGAAGCTTCCAATGGGGAATATGTGTGGAGGATCTACCTAAATTCCCCATTAGCCTATAAGAATACGCAAAGCTACACAGCTAAAAAAAATTCTATACCTATCCACCGATTCAATCTTCGACTTTCACCTAATCACATGATCAATCTGTATTTTTACAGTTTTACATAATTACAGCCAGTTATTGCAACCATTACAATCCCAGCAAAGAAATAAAACAAAACGACCATTACAATCTCAATTATTTCATGAGCCAGAAGTGCAAAGTTAAGAAGAAATTGAAACTGTTATATGTGGCTAAGTAACTGTTATTAAGAGAGTGTATGGGTACTAGGAGTGCAACTTAGGCCTTGGTTGTTCAACTTTTGTGTTTCGACGATGATGTTCAGGAAAATACACTTGAAAGGCCCATTTCTCTTTCAAGCATTATATCGTACGCTTTAAATACATGTTCAATGCACAATAGAGAGTCATAGAGAGAGAAGTAAAGAGAAGTGGAGTGTTGCAGAAATTGTACCTTTTTCTGTAGAGAAGTGCAAAGTTATGCAGAACTGTACCTTTTTCTACAGAGAAGTGAACAGTGTTGCAGAGAAAAAGTGCACATATGAGCAAGAGGATTTATATCCATGATGGCTTGAGATGGTGGGATTTATGCTTGATCAAATTTGTATCAAATGGAAGATCAACTCGACAAGTTCTACCATAAGCGGATGACGGCATACAGGGGTAGAATTTGGGAATGGATTACTAGCTGGAAGGAAAAGTATTTCAAGAATCCTTGGACTTTCATTGCCGTTGTGTCGGCAACTTTACTTTTAGCCCTTACCACGGCACAGACATACTATACAGCCCTCCCGTACTGGGACAGTAACCATAAGAATAACGAACACTTAAATCTGTCTTTTACTTTTTTTGGGAATACCATGCAATGCAATGATCTCATTGTCGTGCTTCGGTCATGATTAGTGTAATTGAATAATTCCATAACAGTGAATAAAATTGCATACATAATTTGTGAAAGAAGACCTTATTCTTCTGCATATGAGAGAGAGAGAGAAAGGGAGAGAGAAGAATACCTCTTTCATTTAGATTGAACTCAAAACTCTGAATTATCAGGTCAAGTTCATTGTGGATTTCTATTTCAAGGGTAATGTGTCTCATGGAATTGAATTTTTAGGAATTTTAGGATTTGTATTTCCAAAAGCAGGTTCAATGGTCAACACCTCGGTGATTTGGGTACGTGGTAGTAGAGCCGTGGGAACATTCAATGGTCAAGATGGAATCTATATCTAATATCCCTTTGTGCGAATTAATGGATTTGTCATTGGTAAGTGCGCACCCATTCCGATTAAGAGTTAATTGGAAAGGTACCTATGATCATTATAATTAATTGGGGTTCAAGGATAATAGGATATGGATCTAAGTTTAGAAGACATGTCCAATTGATCTATGGATATTGATAGAGGGGCCTACTTGTGGTAATAAGGAAGTTTAGAGTCTTCTATGTAATATTCTTAAGACTGGAGTTCAATTACATTTATATAATGGAGTTATTTGCAATTAACTGTAGGCACAGATTACACATGAGATGTGGGGTCGCGAGTCCCTGTTGGAGCCAGCTTTCTAAGGAATCCCTAGTGGTCCCCACGCTAGCCCAATTATTAGACAATATCTAATTCTAGTTGAACTCTAAAAGGGAAGTTACTATTTCTATTTAAAGTGAAACGTCTAATAGTGGTAATAGTAATGTTACTAATTTTAATAGAAGTGAGACTTCTATTTTAATTAGAAAATGAATTAGAAAGATACTAATCATATTTGAAGTGAGACTTCTAATTATGATATAGTAAGTTACTAATTATAATGGAATTGAGACTTCTATTTAAATTAGAAAGAAGAGAGTTACTAATTGTTAGAGAAGTGAGACTTTTATTTCAATTAGAAAGAGGAGGTGGCTTTATGGCTATAAATAGAGGATGAATTAATGGCTAGACGTCCCATGCATATTCTCTTATAGGGATTCACGCCCAAGCCTTTAGTGTGCAAGAGTTGCACATGCTGCTTCTTCTTCTCCCTCTTCTAGTTATCTTCTAGTTTCCTCCTTGAGTTCCTAGTAGTTTTCTCTTTGAGATCCCACCATCTTCTTGAGAAAAAGAGAATCTGATATGGGTCATAGCGTGGAAGATCAAGAGGTCTTGGAGATCCTATTTGATACTTGAAAGAGTTTCATCATCAAAGAAAGACGTAAATTCTCCATTAGAGCACAACCGAGCTCCAAAGGTATAATTTACTTCCTTGTATGTTGTAGATTTATTTGATGCTTGTATATTGCTGGTTCTATCTTGTAGATAGATTTATTTACTGATCTTGATATGTGAGATTGAGGATTTGCATCTTGGGTTTGTTTTGGTAGCCTTCTGGATAGTTGATCCCTGCATCAAGTGGGTCAAAAGTTTTGAAACCTATCCTAGAGGTCCACCTGTATTCCAACAATAGGTAAGTAGACTTAAGAATGATGACATAGCTAGCTAGGACTTATGGTCAGGATTTGTGGGAGACCAAAAACATGGAGAAGCAAAAGAAAGCAGCATCACTATTTCGAAAATCATGCTTCACTAAAACTGAAACATGTTGAGAATTTTCGATTTTGAGGATGAGTTATAATGAAGGTGTTTGGTAACATAATGCAAGAATTGTTTTCAATTGGTAGAATTAGCAAAATGTTGTTTATGATATTTTTGAATTTTAGAGTTTTGGAAAAAAATTCGTACACCCATATTATTTATTGGAAAATGAAAATATTCATTATACATAAATTTTGAAAAAATAAAAAATTATTGATTAATCAAACTAAATGAATATAAATTACTTTCCAGATACACCACGATGCCAAGAAGTGCTTCTACTATTTCATCCCTTATACATGCAATCTCTTATCATCCTTATATTTGTTTTATCTCTTACTACCCCTATTATTTTCGGTTGTAATAGATTTCAAAGATCATTTTTGATCAAACAGTTAATATTGCTTTTTAAAATAAGTACTGTGATAAAGTTTTTAAGACCTGTTAGCCTATATGATACGCAAGAGGGTTTCTAGATGCTCCAATGTGCCTCATCCAATGAATGGTATGCCAAAAACAAGAACTATTTTGACTGCCCATCTATTGACTTCCAATGAGACTAGAACCATGTGGGCTGATGGAAAAATGCTATGGCCCTGTTTCTTTAGTGAAATTTCTGCCCGGAATTCACCATGTCCAGGAATTTCTGAACATGATGTGACAAGCTGTCCCCTGGAATTTTCTGAATTCCATATTTATGTACTGATATTTCTGGATTCCAGCCACCTTTTGACCTTTGGGAATCCAAGAATTCCACTCCATATACATTTTTGTGGAATTCCTGGATGCTCAAGCCCAAAGGGGCATCCAGGAATTCCACTTTGTCTGGAAATTCAGGAATTCCCCAGACAGGAATTCTTTGAAATTCCAGCAAAGAAACATGCCCTATGTCTTTCCTTTTATAAAGTTACAGTGAGATCTTGTGCCAAAAAAGATCCAATTGAAGTGTTCCTAGCAAAGCAAGCGTTTGGTCTGCCAACTCTTCCCAATTCAAGACTCTCCATTATTTTTACCCAAAACAGAAAAATGAAATAAAGGGAAAAAGAGAGAGAGTAAGAAAAAAGAAAACCCAAAAACCACTCCACTTACACAAGACTACTGCTACTCTAAAAGCCACGTGAATACATTGAAAGAAATCTGTAGCCCTCTCGAAGATGGAGGACTAGGAATTCGGGATACCAAAGAAAATAATTTAGGCCTATTGGCCAAAACATGTTGGAGGTGCCTCTCCAATGAGAACAGATTAAGTTAAAAGATTTTGAAAACAAAGTATTATCTGAACAAACTTTTAAGGGAAGAAAAACTTCAAGAAGCGCAACTCTTGATTTTAGAAGGGATTTGTAGAAGCTACTAATTTTATCAATGATAGGGTGGGGTGGATCATAGGTAATGGGGATCAAATCTCGGTTTGAAATGCAATTGGATCCCTTCATACGGAGGTCTTAGGAAACCAAAGTCCAGTGCTATTAACCAAGATCTTGTGGTTAAAGATCTTTGGTATGGGGACAAAACTTGGAACGAACAACTAATTAGAAATGTTTTTAATAATGCCTCTAATGATAAGGATATTTTGAACAATCTATATTCCCCGTACCAGTAGTGATGATAGGAGAATATGGCCCGTTCCCAAAAGGGGCAGTTTATCTTCAAGATTGGCTTACAGAATCTTTCATGAAGAAAGTATGATTACCCACAACTCTCCCTTTAATTGGAAGACATTGTGGTCCCTCCCTCTACCCCCAAGAGTCCTTATGTATGGCTGGAAATGTCTTAATAACGCAGTCAAGGTACGCAAGTTACCCCACAAAAAAAATATTTCTAATGAAGCGATTTGTCCTATATGTACAACATCAGAAGAGTCTATTGAGCATGCTCTATTTCTTTGCGAACATGCAAGAGTATCATGGTTTGTTTCTAACATAGGATTGTTATCACATTCTATTGCTTCTCTGAGGATTAGAGATTGGTGGAACTCCTTTTATGGATTATTGTGGCACGATGAATCCACCAATTGTCTTGCAGGGTTATACTTGCAGGGTTGAAGGGTTTCAATGGACAGCTAGAGTTTTACAATGTCGATGAGCTGGAGACAACGGCAACTGGTAAGCATTTTCTGGCAACTGACATTGAATGGGATCCTACTGGAAGGTATAGCTCCAATGCTTATCACTGGTACTTTTTGGTATGCATGTTTTGTAAGGGTTAGTTTAGTTCTTGTAAAGTTGGATTCTCACTGTTTCTGCTTGGCGATACGTTTCAACCTCTATTACTTCAGTTCATGAGATGGAAAATGGATTCAACAAATGGTCTTTCAATGGCAAGCTACTCTATAGGATTCCCATAGATCATTTCTATCAGGTATATTTAACTGACACCCTCTTCTGTAAAGATGTCATATGGTTTGAAGGTGCTCATTTCTAAAAGTCAAGCCCATGGATTTGTGATCCACTGCTGAAATGACCGGGGGGGGGGGGGGGGGGGGGGGTGGGTGGGGTTATGAATACCTTAATACAAGGGTTTACAAAAGGTCTAAAAATAGATCTAGGAAAGCTTTGGCAGTTCCTGAAATTTACGCTATGTGTATGTCAAAAATCCAATAATGAGTAGGATGACTGTAAAATTGGAGTGCCAAAGGTTGAAATAATTGAAGGCTAGTCCCAGATAGGGGTTTGGGCCTTGGGGCAGCTATGGATAGGGTGACATCATATGCAACGTAGGTTGATCAGTGAAATTTTGAAGGTAAGCTATCAGCCCAACTTTTCTGGTTACTAATTAAGCTAGAGATGCCAACTCATTACTATTTAGTCTCTTACTTAAAAACTCATTACTATTTAGTCTCTTACTTAAAAGGGTCAACTCAAATCTTGATTTCTTAGGCCGGGTTCAGACTTCGGACTAAGTTGATGGGTTGAATATCAAGTACAGTTTCATCCCAAGCCTAACCAAATTATTAATCTGGTTGGAAATGTAGATCCAATAAAATGCAAATTTCTACGTTGGGTCCTAATTAGTTGGTGGATTCGCTTAGGACTCCCGGTTGGAGAATTACGAGCGAAACATAGGATTTTCCAACACTTAGGCTCGAAAACGGCCCCCGAAAAAATAAAAAACCGGCACAAGCAGTTCACTTGAGGGTAGAGTAACTTGCAGGAACGGATTGTTCGCAAATGGGACTTTCGGTTAGAGAATTACGAGTAAAAATATAGGATTTTCCAATACTTAGGCTCCAAAACAGCCCGCCGGGGGTCCGGAACGGAAAACGGCTTCCGAAAAAATCAAAAACAGGCACGAGCACTTCGCTCGAGTCTACAGTAACTTATAGGAACTGATTGTTCTCAAATGGGACTCCTGGTTAGAGAATTATAAGCGAAAATATAGGATTTTCAAATACTTAGGCTCCAAAACGGCCCGCCGGGGGTCCGAAATGGGAAGCGGCCGCCAGAAAAATCTGAAATCAGCACGAGCACTCCGTTCGAGTCTAGAGTAACTTGTAGGAACTAACAGTTCGCAAATAAGACTCACGGTTAGAGAATTACGATCGAAACATAGGATTTTCCAACACTTAGGCTCCAAAATGGCCCGCAGGGGGTCTGGAATGGGAAACGGCTTGCCGAAAAATCAGAAACCGACACAAGCACTTCGCTCGAGGGTAGAGTAACTTGTAGGAACTGACGGTTTGCAAATAGGACTCCCTATTAGAGAATTACGAGCGAAACATAGGATTTTCCAATACTTAGGCTCCAAAACGGCCCGCGGGAGATCCGAAACCGAAAATGGCCGCCGGAAAAATAAAAAACCAGTACGAGCACTTCGCTCGAGGGTAGAGTAACTTGTAGGAACTGACGGTTCGCAAATAGGACTCCCGGTTAGAGAATTACGAGCGAAACATAGGATTTTCCAATACTTAGGCTCCAAAACAGCCCGCGGGGAATCCGGAACCGAAAATGGCTGCCGAAAAAATCAGAAACCGGTACGAGCACTTCGCTCGAGGGTAGCATAACTTGTAGGAAGAGCCGGTTCGCAAATAGGACTCCCGGTTAGAGAATTACGTGCGAAATATAGGATTTTCCAACACTTAGGCTCCGGTCCGGAACGGAAAACGGCCGTTGAAAAAAATCAAAAAACGGCACGAGCACTTCGCTTGAGGGTAGAATAACTTATAGGAACTGATGGTTCGCAAATAGGACTCCCGGTTAGAGAATTACGAGCAAAACATAGGATTTCCCAACACTTAGGCTCCAAAACGGCCCACCGGGGGGACGGAACGGAAACAGCTGCCGGAAAAATCAAAAACATGCACGAGCACTTCGCTCGAGGGTAGAGTAACTTGTAGGAACTAACGGTTCGTAAATATGACTCCCGGTTAGAGAATTACGAGCGAAACATAGGATTTTCCAACACTTAGGCTTCAAAACGGCCCGTCAGGGGTTCGGAACGGGAAACGGCTGCCGGAAAAATTAGAAATCGGCACAGGCACTTCGCTCGAGGGTAGAGTAACTTGTAAGAACTGACAGTTTGCAAATATTACTCCCGGTTAGAGAATTACGAGCGAAACATAGAATTTTCCAACAGTTAGGCTAGAAAACGGCCCGTCGGGGGTCCGGAACGGGAAACGGCCCTCGGAAAAATTAGAAAACCGGCACGAGCACTTCGCTCGAAGGTAGAGTAACTTGTAGGAACTGACGGTTCGCAAATAGGACTCCCGGTTAGAGATTACGACCTAAAAACATTTGATTCTTAACACTTAGTCTCGAAAATAAGCCGTCATAGGTCGAAAATGGGAAACGGCCATCAAACGGCCCTGAAATCAGCACGGGTACCTTGTTCAAGGCTAAAATAATTTGTATGAAATGACGGTTAGTGAATTGGACTTCTGGTTAACAAATTAGACGCAAAAACCGCCTTATTTCAACACTTAGGCTGGAAAAAAGGCCGCCGAAAAACTTAGGGAAAGTTTTATATGTATACATGTTTATCTCTCATTTATAATTTAATTCATTGAAAAGTTTCTAATATTGTTGTTTTTGTCATTGCAGATTGATGGACGCTTTAGGGTGTCTGTTGCAGACTTGTGAGGGTGTTGGACTTCTTTTCAACTTATTTGTATATACATATGTATATTTGACATTTATATGGGACTGTATCATTTTTTATTGTAATATTTGTTTAATGAGATGAATGACTTGATGAAAAATGGAGATGGTTGTTTGTTTATTTTGTAACTTTTGTTTGCATGCATTTTTTATGTTGAATATATGTATATGAACATGTTTATTTTTATATAGGTATATAAACAAGTTTACAGGAAAATTATTTTGAAGAAATAAACAAATTATTAAAAAAAAAACTTTTGCCGACGTTTTTTTTTCGTCGGAAAAAGTAATTTAATAAAAACAAAAAATATAAAAGACTTTTGCCGACGTTTTTTTTGTCGGCAAAAGTAAATTAATAAAAATATAAAATATAAAAGACCTTTGCCGACGTATTTTTTCGTCGGCAAAAGTAAATTAAAAAAAAATATAAAATATAAAAGACCTTTGCCGATGTTTTTGTTTCGTCGGTAAAAGTAAAATAAAAAAATATAAAATATAAAAGGCCTTTGCTGACATGTTTTTTATGTCGGCAAAAGTAAAAAAAAAAAAAAAAAAACTTTGCCGACATTTTGTTTCGTCAGTAAAGTAAAATAAAAAAATAAAAAACCTTTGTCAACGTTTTGTTTCGTCGGCAAAAGTAAAATAAATAAAATAAAAACATAAAAGACCTTTGCAAACGTTTTTTCTCGTCAGCAAAAGCAAAATAAAAAAAATTAAAAAAGAAAAAACCTTTGCCGACGTTGTTTTTGTTGGTAAAAGTAAAATAAAAAAATAATAGACGTTGCCGACGTTTTTTTTCGTCGGCAAAAGTAAATAGAAAAACAAAAAAAAAAACAAAAGAGTTTTGTCGACCATTATTTTCGTCGGTAAAAAGAAATTTATTTTTTTCTATTTTTATTTTTTATTTTGTCGACGAAAAAAAACATCGGTAAAGGTAAAATAATCGTCGGTAAAAATCAAATTTTGCCGATGAAAAAAAAATTTCGTCGGTAAAATGTTTTGTCCACGAGTTTTTACCGACGTCTGACTGACGAAAACATTTTCATCGTTAAAGACCTTACCGACGTTTTCATGACTTCTGGCGACGAAAATTTTCGTCACCAGAAGTGCTAGTTGTTGTAGTGGAAGAAGCGCTTACCAAAACAGTGAAGGGGATGGAGTGGTGGCTTGCAAATTGAGGATGAGATGCTCGCGGGGTCCACATGAAGATGATAGTGATGATTGGAGGTGATGGGCAGCCTCTAAGATCAATTTCCATCAAGGTGGGTGAGAAGATTCAAAAAGAGATAAAAAGAATTGAAATTGAGATGGGGAGGTTGTGGGGCCCACTTGATTGGTGCCCACTAAATTAGTGATGATGGAGTCTCTTTGGTGGTTCATTGACGAGGAGAAGGAAGAAGACTGAACAAAGAAAGAATGGAGAAAGAAGAGAGAGAGAACAGAGAGAAAGAATGGTGAGATGGGTGAGGGAGAAGTCAACTCACATTGACAGTGGTGGAGAGAAAGAGAGAAAGAAATAAGAATGAAAAGAGGGAAAGAAAAGAGAAATGAGATGGGTGAGGAGGGGCTGATCCACGTTGGCAGCAAGGGTGAAATGAGAGATAGAATGAGAGAGTGGAGAAGAGAGAGAAGAGCGTGTTCGGAGTCCGGCGGCAGCGACGCAGTAAGGAGAGGGAGAACGAGAGAGATGAGAGAAAGAGAGGGAAAAAGGGGGCTGCTGCTGTGCTGCTTTGGAGTGTGGAATGAGAAGAGGAAAGGGAGTGGAATGAAGGGAAGGTGGTCCATCGTGACCTAAAAGGGGGGAAGGGGAAAGTGCAATGTGCAATGGGGTGGGGGTGTTCCACGTGGATTAAGGTGGGGATAGGTATGATGGGAATGAGGTGGGGTTCACATGGGATAAAGATGGGGAGAGGTTTTTGAATTTTGGGAAATTAATAAAAAGAAGTTTAGGTGGGTTCGGGTTACTTCAGGTTTTGGGTCAGGGTCGAGGGTCCGGATCGGGATGCAACAGAAGGACGAAGTTCGGAAAATTAGGTAATCTATCCGATGATGCTAAAATATCGAAAGCAAAAAATACTAAAAAGTCATCGGAACTTTCCGAAAATAACGACACACACTCCTACTATACCAAAATGGGCTCAATCTCAACCCAACTTCGCACGCTCGACCCTAAAGATTAATCAGACCTATTTGACTTATAAACGAGCTTAATTATCTAAAAATACAATTAACTAAACTAATTACAACTTTGGGATTTCGGGATGTTACATACTTCAACTAATCTGATTAGTTAGGCAAGGAACAGAAAACACGTCAGCACAATTATCCAAACTGTCTTCCAGCTCAGGTCCTGATACAGGCCAGCTCAGGGTCAGGTGCAGGTCTAAGGGGCTTGCTCACATTGCTAACAGTTTTACTACACTTTCCTACTTTTCCTTCATGAGTGGTTTACTAACCACTGGTGCGGATGTAAGGCATCTACGGTCTCTAAAGATCATCCAGAGCACTGACTTAAGTGATGACGCCATTGTGGAGACCTTTAAAAGGCTAGCAATGGACAACATGGCTGTGAACACTAGTAATTTGTATCAAGGTCAAGATCAACTCAACGACTTCTACATGGAAAGGATGACAGGATGCAAGAGTACAGTACGGGAATGGATTGCTAGTTGGAAGGTAATATGGATTCTTAATTTCAAGCAAAAGTATCTCAATAATCCTTGGACTTTCATTTCCGTTGTGGCGGCAACCATTCTTATGGCCCTTACTATAGCACAGACGTAATATGCAGCCCGCTCTTGCTGGGATAGTAACCATAAGAAAAACTAACGTACTAGATGGTTTGTCTGGGAATGCAGTATTAATAATCTCATTGGTGTGCCTTTCTCTGTTCTTTTTTCTTTGCTTTTGTCTTAAATGGAAATGGAATTTAATGGGCGAAGAATGAAGAAAGGCTTGTCTCATCGTTCTGCCCATTCGTCAATGTAATAGAATAACTCCATAACCGTGAATAAAATTGCATGCGTAAATTGTGAAAGAAGGCCTTCTTCTTCTGCTATGCCTCCGTGGCTTTGCCTCTTCCAGCCTCTGTTTGCAAGGAAATCGAACGCCTTATACTGAATTTCTTAGGATCAGCTAATCCTACCATGAAGAAAAGATAATCAGGTGGAATTTAAAATAGCACGTCTTCTCAAATCATCAGGAGGGTTGGGCATCAAGTGTCTTTATGATTCAAATGAAGCCTGCATGCTTAAATCAAGGTCAGTTGCAACCTGCTCCAAGCTTTGGGACCTCTGGTTTTGGCTGGGTACTTCAACAGTTCAAATCCACTTTAATATGGCACCCTGACAAACCTTCAGTAATATCTGGGTCCAATTTATAATTTATAATTATATTTTTATTAGAATAAAAATAAGAATTGGGGAAAACATGAAAAATAAAATTTTAAATTCAAATTCCTGTGTTTAATACAACACAAGCTTCCAAAAGTGGACCCACATAAAATTTCAACATGTGGAGAGTCAAAATAAAATTTCAACAAATGCAACAGAAGCTTTATTTACACTACAAGAAATTTCACTTTTCCCGGCGCTAAGAAAACGCCGGCAAAAGTCAAGAAAACGCCGGGAAATTGATTTCCCGGCGATTATTGATGCGCCGGCAATTCGCCGGCAATACTACGCCAGCAATGTATTTTGCCTGCAAAATGTATAAACGCCGGGAAAGGAATAAACATTACCGGCGTTATTTTTCGCCGGCAAAATAATTTATTTCGCCGGGAAAGAGGAGTAATAAATTTTTTAAAAACTTTTCCCGGCGTTATGTTTCGCCGGTAAAGGACTTCCCGCGTTATTTTTTGCCGGAAAAAGCAAATAAAAGAATTTTTTAAAACCTTTTACCGGCGTTATTTTCGCCGGGAAAAGAGTTATTAAAATTTTTTAAAACTTTTGCCGGCGTTATTTAAGGCTTATGCCGGCGAATATATGCGCCGGTAAAACATTGCCGGCGTTATTTTCGCGCCGGGGAAGGTAATTTTTTTTTAATAATAAATTAAAAAAAGCGTTTAAAAACTTTTGCCGGCGTTTGTGTGCGCCGGGAAAACATTAATATAATTTTTTTTTAAATTGTTGCCGGCGTTTTAAATGCGCCGGCAAAGCATTTATATTTTTAAAAAAAATATTTTTTTAATATTTTTCCTGTATTTGTCAGCCTCCTGTACGCACAATTTCAAACACAACAAACATTACTTTTTAAACATTTCTAATATCATTAGAATACCATGAAGAGGAGAGAAGATTTCAACCCGACTCGGAATCGAGTAGAGCCTGATCCTGACTTTAAAAAAAGGTGTCAATGGAAGAATTTAAGTTATTACCCTATATGCGTGTACTTGGGTTGTATTTGAGCCTATATTTATGTCCATGGATAAAATAAATAAAAACCATTAATAGAAGAATTCAATAGTATGCAAATTACAAGCTATTGGACTTCTGAGTCATAGGATGAGGCTTTGAGAAAGAGTAACAGTAACACTTGCAACAATCATATTTTGGAGAGAGAGAGAGAGAGAGAGAGAGAGAGAGAGAGAGAGAGAGAGAGACCTTAATTTTATGCCAGGTAGATTTACTACAGAAAGTTTCTTTTAAGACAACTTACAGAAAAGTTAAGAGAGGAGACAGAAAGTTTCTTTTAAGACAACTTACAGAAAAGTTAAGAGAGGACCATATGCTCTTTATTGACTTAGAGAAGGATTACAAGCATTGCAGAACGTAATTTGGCAAACAGGAAAAACCATGAAAGATCCTCACCTCAACTGTCCTTGATTTTTCCTGCCATGTGTAAATAGGGAGGATACAAACTGAGAATAATTTCTTAACCAATCCTTGAATTCTTTGCAGGCTCTGCAATTCATACTTATCGTCTGTCTGCAAGAGCAGAATAAATAATCCAAAGATTTTAATGAATGTTACAAAACATTTGCCAATGGAAGGAATTGAGATCATCTTACCCGTAAATAGAGAGTAATTTGTGTCCCCCGGCGCAGCAGTTTGTCAGGATCAGTCTCTTCCCTAATCACATAGTAGCTGCTATCAGCTTCTGCTTCCCAAACATACTGCTTATCAGACCTTGGGCTTTTAGTAGATACAACCACCTGGAACCCACACAAATATTATATAACTACACATATAGACGCAGCTCAAAATGCAACAATTAGTCAAAAATTTTATCAGCTCAAACATTCTTCCTAGTGCTAGACAATAATGCTTCACATTTGTGTGGCTTTCACCCAGTTACTAGAAACTACAATGAACATCTCAGAAGAGAAAAAGCTGAGCCCAGAAATTCTAAAGATAAAGATCAATATCACCATAAAATAAAAGCAAAGGCTGACTACCTTCTCTGCAACAAGGAAAGCCGAGTAGAACCCAACACCAAACTGACCGATCAACCCATTGTCTGCACCAGTATCCTTATTTTCCTACATCAAATGATATGAATCAAATAATTTTGAAGGAACGTATATGAAATAACATGATTAAACAACCCCCCCCCCCCCCCCAAACAAATAAAATTTAAAACGACTGCACTTGCATCATAGTATTTAAACATCTGTTTAGGATGACATTTGAGGAAAAAAAGGATTTGATTCGATTTTATAAATAGACACAAGCAGAGTTTTCCTTATAGTGCTTTGTCAAAGTAAATATGTTTTGCGCTGGCTAAACACAACTTGTCATGAAAATGCAACTTTCGAATTAGTTTCATGGATAATTTGAACAATCAGGTCAATATAAATGAGATCCACAGAAGCATGAACAGAGAACAATCCAGCCATCTTAAAGGACTGTGAATGTAAAATAGACTTTGATGCATGTAAAACTTCTAGTTGACACATGTGAATCACCAAGACAAAAATCAGTTTAATACAACCTAAGAGGATGCAACAACTCTCAAGCATTACCTTAAGAGCAAAGAATTGCCCAGTCCATTTGTGGCGCACTAGAAGAAAACCATGTGTCTAGTACATCTGGGTCTCGAGCAATCTGAAGTTTCTTCCCAGAGAACAGGTTATTTGCCTCTGAAAGTGCTTCTTCTCAGTTCTTCCAACCATCCAATGGTCATTGGTTGTCCTCTAGCATCACATCCCACCTGCTGCACACCCACCTGCACACCCACTGCCTCCTCTTCTTTCCACCACCCTGCACACACCCACCTTGCACAGGCACCTGCTGCAACACCCTGCACACACCCACCCTGCACACACCCACCCTGCACAGCCCATTTTTCTGCACCACCCTGCACACACCCACCTGCTGTCACACCCACCTGCTGCACACCCACTGCCTCCTCTTCTTCCACCACCCTACACACACCCACCTGCCACAGCCACCTGCTACACCTACCCTGCACACACCCACCCTGCACAGCCCATTTTTTCTGCACCACCCTGCACCACACCCACCTGCTGCAACACCCACCTGCTGCACACCCACTGCCTCCTCTTCTTCCACCACCCTGCCCACACCCACCCTGCACAGCCCACCTGAACAACCACCCTTTACACACCCACCTGCACACCCACCTGCACACCCACTGCCTCCTCTTCTTCCACCACCCTGCACACCCACCTGCTGCCCCACTACCTCCTCTTCTTCCATCACCCTGCACACCCACCTGCTGCACACCCACTACCTCCTCTTCTTCCATCACCCTGCACACCCACCTGCTGCACACACCCACCTGCTGCACACCCACCTGCTGCCCCACTACCTCCTCTTCTTCCATCACCCTGCACACCCACTACCTCCTCTTCTTCCATCACCCTGCACACCCACCTGCACACCCACCCTGCACACACCCACCTGCTGCACACCCACCTGCCTCCTCTTCTTCCATCACCCTGCACACCCACCTGCACACCCACCGCCCAGGTCTTTACGAAACATACAAAGTCTCTGGGTAGGCATTGATGGCTCACAAACCCACTGACCGAACTGCACAAAGCAAAATAATGCAACTGTCTCATTGGAATGAAATTAAAAACCATGAAAAATGAATGATAAAACCTACACCTACTAGAACACCAAAATATAACCATTCCTACCAATGTGTGCTATGAGTGCAGCACCCAAACCATTCATCAGCATGATCCAGTGTAAATTCCCTGTGCAAAAATCAGACTGCCATACTCATCCAGCAACCAGAACTTGTTCAAAAATAATGTGATTATCTTGGATGAAAGGACTAGATAACTTTTGGACCAAGTAATCCGGATGATGTGACCAGTTGATGTTCAGCTTGCATCTCACTTGTGCACATTTTGGCATGTGTACTTAAGTTCTAGATAAACATGCTTGAAAGTTTTTCCACAAAAGCATGTTAAAGATTTTTTTTCGACATAGACCTTCCCAAATTTATTGCAACCCCGTGCAAAATGTCCCTTCTCCACATTTGTAACAATAAGTAGGCGATGCAGCATTACTTGTGTCGCAATACGTTTTTGCACATCCCTACATCAGTAGATTCCACACATTAACAAATCTGATAAACTTGAAACTAGGGGGAATAAGCCACATGAAAACATATAAAACTTCTGTTAATTCAGTGGTGAATACAACTTACTAAGCCAGTATGATTGACCCACAGTATTGACCACAGTTGTAACAAGAAAACCTCTAGGACCATAATCATGTATGTTGGCACAACAAAGATGGCCAAACCTATTGCAATGTAGCATTGGATCTCCCGGCCAAAGATAAAGTTGCAATACCAGATTAAGATTAAATGTGAATTGTGATATCAGCTTGCAAAGTTCATGTGACAAATGTTAAGCAGAAAATAATGTATGTCAGGCACCTTGGACCTGTGACACTAATCTCTAATTGGCTCTAATTAACTTAAGCTTCTATCATCCATTGAGAGCCCTTGAAAGTGGGGGTCTGTCTTGTCAACTTTGAATAATGAAACTGTTAGCCACACCAGTTGAAAAATGGTAAATCCAATGCCAACTATAATAGATTGATGACAAATCTTTCAATTTAGATGAATTCATCGTATCATAGATTGATCCAAGGATAGACTTTGAAATCAATATTAAGTGCGCGTTGTCTTCTAACAATTATAAATCAATATTATACACATTCCTTACCTGAAACTGATATTCCCAGATGTAGACACTTCCAGAATAAATACTTTCCAAGATCCTGCAAGAAGGAATAATTTGCAGATTAAATGCATTCACAAGAAAAAAAAACTGCTAATTTGGTCTAGGTAGAACAAAATCAAATAAAATAAAGAATTTTTTAAGCACCTGAACTCTCATAGTTGCACCGTAGCACCGCATGAACCCAATGCCAGTTATTTCCTCCACCTGCACACCATGCGCACATCCTTTCTCCCATTTCTTTTCCAAAACCATCAAGAAATGAAACAAGAACATTCATGCCACTTCATATTAACATTTGCACACCCACCCTGCACACACCCACCTGCTGCACACCCACCTGCACACCCACTACCTCCTCTTCTTCCATCACCCTGCACACCCACCTGCTGCACACCCACTGCCTCCTCTTCTTCCACCACCCTGCCCACACCCACCCTGCACAGCACCACCTGAACCCAACCACCCTTTACACACCCACCTGCACACCCACTGCCCCCCTCTCTTCCACCACCCTGCACACCCACCTGCTGCCCCACTACCTCCTCTTCTTCCATCACCCTGCACACCCACCTGCTGCCCCACTACCTCCTCTTCTTCCATCACCCTGCACACCCACCTGCTGCACACCCACTGCCTCCTCTTCTTCCACCACCCTGCCCACACCCACCCTGCACAGCCCACCTGAACAACCACCCTTTACACACCCACCTGCACACCCACCTGCACACCCACTGCCTCTCTTCTTCCACCACCCTGCACACCCACCTGCTGCCCCACTACCTCCTCTTCTTCCATCACCCTGCACACCCACCTGCTGCCCCACTACCTCCTCTTCTTCCATCACCCTGCACACCCACCTGCTGCACACCCACTGCCTCCTCTTCTTCCACCACCCTGCCCACACCCACCCTGCACAGCCCACCTGAACAACCACCCTTTACACACCCACCTGCACACCCACCTGCACACCCACTGCCTCCTCTTCTTCCACCACCCTGCACACCCACCTGCTGCCCCACTACCTCCTCTTCTCCATCACCCTGCACACCCACCTGCTGCACACCCACTACCTCCTCCTCTTCCACCACCCTGCACACCCACCTGCACACACACCCACCCTGCACACCACCACCTGCTGCACACCACCTGCACACCCACCTACCCTCCTCTTCTTCCATCACCCTGCACACCCACCTGCCAACCCACTGCTCCTCTTCTTCCACCACCCTGCCCACCCACCCTGCACAGCCCACCTAACCCACCCTTCTACACACCCCTGCACACCCACTGCACACCCACTGCCTCCTCTTCTTCCACCCACCCTGCA